>JAJOZX010000004.1:3107500-3185000 GCA_023014485.1 Bathynomus jamesi | reverse complement strand
GAACCACAACCCTCCACGGATGATCAGATATTTTAAAGTTCTAGCCCGATCAGCAGCAAAACGGCTTAAAAACTAGGCTACCAAGGGTATCCATTTATCTACCAACCAATGGAAAGATAAACAGTTGGGTGAGTTGTGCGCCGCCTGCCCTCGCTGAGAATCGGTTTTAGGCCGATGGATTTGTACCCCAACAATGCTAATAACTATACCACCGAGGCGTATACAAAGGCGGATCTAGGCATGTCAGTAAGGGGGGAGGGTCCAAAGAAAAATGGGCACCCCCTAAGATAAAAAGGTCACAGTACTAAAATTTTATTTTAAAACAGACCACCAATGAGCGAGTGTAAAATCAATTGTATTGTTTTATTAGATCAGTCTCATTTAAATATGATACAAAATAAAAATCTAATTTGGGTATAACCGTTATCACAGGAAAATTTTCAAACAATTACAGATATCTTGCCAATTAAAAGAACTATCAAAATAAGATGAAGATGAAAATAGTGATATGGCTGCACCAGAACTAAGGGCACCTATGAAAACCATTACAACTACAAATTTGGTAGTACAATGTATACGGATAAAGACTCAAAATAGAATTTCAATAAAATAAAATAACCATGATCTATTTACAAAAACAAAATTTGTTTTCAGAGGCATACACAGCATTCAAAGAGGGCATTTTCAAGAAATTGAGGAGTCCAGACGTCGCCGACCCCCTCACTAGATCCGCCTATAGTGTATACATACACCTCGTTAACCTCGTTAGAGTTCCGTGCGTCGGTCTTTCTTCACACGAAGGTCAAGCTGGTGGCCCCGCCTCTAATCCTGGCTTGGTGGAGGAGCGAGTTGCTCTCTTGCGTTCTCCACCGCACATAGCCAGGTACACCCGGCTCATCTGGTACCATCCTGAGCTAGGCATCTAGTCTTCTCTTGAAGACTTCAACTTTGACCCCTGTAACGTTTCTGAGGTCCTTTGGAAGCTGGTTTAAAAGTCTTGGCCCCATGACAACCAAGTTATTTTCCTTCAGCGTTGAAGAGGCCCCTTGTCAGGCCTTTAATTTGGGAACACTACACATTCTGCCTTTCCTATTTTCCAGTGTTGTTTGGATGGTAATTGGGTTTAGTTTGAGGTTTAGTACCAGTTTTTCGATCATTTTCCATATGTAGATTATGATGTATTCGTACCTCTCTCTTCTTTCCTTGGAGTACAGATTTAGTTTATGTAGTCTTTCCCAGTAGTTGAACTCTTTGCAGCCATCAATCTTGGCTGTGAAATGCCTTTGCGTTTCTTCTAGTTTATTAGTTTCTTCCTTTCTATATGGGGACGTCAAACAGAGCAATATTTAAGTTTTGGTATGATCAGTGTTCTCAGCAGAGGAATCATTACTGTCTTGTCCCTCCTTTTGAACGTTCTTAGTACCTGTCCCGCGACTCTTTTTGCTTTGTTTATTGCTATCTGGTTTTGTGTCTCGAATTTGGCATCATTGATCATTATTACCCCCAAGTCGACCGCTTTCGTGCTTCTCTGAATTTCCTGTATATCTGAAGCATAATATGCAGTCTGTTTCAGTTCCTCATTTCTACCATATCTCAAGAGCTGAAATTTCTCGGTGTTAAATGTCATATTGTTGTCTTCTGTCCATGTGTATACTTTGTTCGTGTCTCTCTGCAAGGCCTCCACTTCATTTACATCGCTGATTTTTCTGCTGATCTTTGTATCGTCTGCAAAGGATGTTACTATACTGTTGCTGTTTACTTCACTGTCTGTGTCTGTTAGCATGATAATGAACAGGAGTGGGGCCAGCACTTTACCTTGTGGTACTGATCTGCGTACTCCTGATTCTGATGATGATACACCTTGAATTTTGACAACCTGTAGTCGTTCTCTGAGGAAGTTGTAGATCCATTTTCCCACTTTGCCTGTTATTCCCATATGTTTCATTTTATGTGCTATTATACCATTATCACATTTGTCAAAAGCTTTAGCAAAATCCGTGTGTATGACATCATAGTTTTCATTGGCTTCAAGTGCATCTCGGGTATTATTATAATGCTCTACAAGTTGTGATAGGCATGATCTTCCTGATCGGAATCCGTGCTGATTTTCGTCGAATCTTTCCAGTGTCTCCAAGAAGTCATAGATTTTCTCTCTGACTATTCTTTCAAATATTTTGGTGAGGTGGGATGTCAATGACACTGGTCTATAGTTGTTTGCTCGAGATCTGTCCCCGGCTTTATATAGAGGGACAATGTTTGCCCTTTTCAAGATGCTCGGTATTTCTCCAGTGTCTAAGGATCTTCTCCATATCCAGTATAAGGGTGTAACTATTTCATTTTTACAGTTTCTAATTAATAGTGCGTTCCATTTGTCAGGACCTGCAGTTGAATGTGATTTCATTTGGCCTATAGCTCTCGCTACATCTTCTGGGGTAAAATCAAAGTCTGTTATACATTCTTGCAATTTCTCTTCGAAGAATACATCTATGTCAGGGTATCACTTGGTCACTTTTTGGGGTCCTGAAGACCGATTCATACTGGGCTCTCAATGTTTCAGATATTTCTTTTAGATCGTCAGTTAGTCCATTATTTCCTTTCCTTAACGGCCCGATAGTAGCGCGCGTTTTTGTTTTCCTTTTCGCATAGCTGTAGAAGTATTTTGGATTTTCCTTTATTGCTTCTACCGCCTTTTCTTTTTCCCTTTTCCCTCTCTGTATGGCCCTTTATCAGAGTTTGTATTTCCCTGTCGATTCTCTCCAGTTTTGCTTGTGTTACTTTCCTGGCATTGTTGTCTTCGCAATTAGCTAACTTCGTCGCTACTCTTTTTCTTTTGCGGAATATTCTTCTCCTTTGCCTCTCTATCCAGTTCCTCTTTCCTTTGGCTGTGCTTTCGGAGCATATTTTTCCAAAATTCTCACCGTCTTTTCTTCCAAGGTTGTTAGCATTTCCTCAGTTGTTTTATTCTCTAAAACTGTTCTCCACTCTATTTGGGCCATGATCTGATTTCTTCCCAATTTATGGTCTTGGAGTTTAAGTTAAAACCCCCAAATTTGCTTCTTCCTTCCGTATGTGTATTGTCTTTTAAAGTTATCACCATATTTGTTGATAATTCGATTATATTATGGTCAGAGATAATAGATGGGGTTATTTTTATATCGGCAATCTAGTTCGTGTTATTTGTGAATACCAGATCTAGGCAGTTATTTTTCCTGGTATTTTCTGTTATCTCCTGTGTCAGCATAAATTCATTGGTGAGAGCCATCAGCATTTTTGCTTGCTCCTGGTCCTCTCTTGTGCTCCCCTTATCTTGCTATATAAATATATTTCCCCCCACCTTTTTGTATTTTATAAATGGGAAATTAAAATCGCCGTTGAGTATTATATTAGGGGATGGAGAGTTTACGGACTTTATTAGGGTTCTGATATCCTCAATGGCATCCGAAAATTTTTCATTTTATATATATATATATATATGTATATGTGTGTGTGTGTGTGGTGTGTGTGTGTGTAGAAATAATCATTATACTCGTAATAATTGGGAAGGTTCAGCAATTCCATTAAAAAAAGAAGACACACAAGTGGAGGGGAATATTTTGGGATGTGTTTTCATATAATTTGAAAATAACTTTAATAACAGTTCGGGAACTTATGAAATGGACCATATCTTGTGACAATACCTTCTCCCTTAATCAGTACTTGTGAATTCTTTGCCCCTGCTCCTTATATATATATATATATATACATTCAACTGCAAAGAACACGCAGTATAAATAACGTAAAGAACGACGCTTGTATAGGAGATATTCCGCGCAAGACGAGAAAGAGAAAACAACAAATGAAAAAATGAAGTACCACCTGGGAATCGAACCCGGGATCTTCCGATTGTTACGGCAAGCGGGAGGTGCCCCTTGGGGCATTGGTTTCTGCGAGTATGTAGAGGAATTACGGCATTTAGAAGAGTGAAGTCCATGGTGTAGTGGTTATCGCGTCTGACCGGCAATCGGAAGATCCCGGGTTCGATTCCCAGGTGGTACTTCATTTTTTCATTTGTTGTTTTCTCTTTCTCGTCTTGCGCGGAATATCTCCTATACAAGCGTCGTTCTTTACGTTATTTATACTGCGTGTTCTTTGCAGTTGAATGTATATAATGTTACGGCAAGCGGGAGGTGCCCCCTTGGGGCATTGGTTTCTGCGAGTATGTGTGTGTGTGTGTGTGTGTAGAAATAATCATTATACTCGTAATAATTGGGAAGGTTCAGCAATTCCATTAAAAAAAGAAGACACACAAGTGGAGGGGAATATTTTGGGATGTGTTTTCATATAATTTGAAAATAACTTTAATAACAGTTCGGGAACTTATGAAATGGACCATATCTTGTGACAATACCTTCTCCCTTAATCAGTACTTGTGAATTCTTTGCCCCTGCTCCTTATATATATATATATATATATACATTCAACTGCAAAGAACACGCAGTATAAATAACGTAAAGAACGACGCTTGTATAGGAGATATTCCGCGCAAGACGAGAAAGAGAAAACAACAAATGAAAAAATGAAGTACCACCTGGGAATCGAACCCGGGATCTTCCGATTGTTACGGCAAGCGGGAGGTGCCCCCTTGGGGCATTGGTTTCTGCGAGTATGTAGAGGAATTACGGCATTTGGAAGAGTGAAGTCCATGGTGTAGTGGTTATCGCGTCTGACCGGCAATCGGAAGATCCCGGGTTCGATTCCCAGGTGGTACTTCATTTTTTCATTTGTTGTTTTCTCTTTCTCGTCTTGCGCGGAATATCTCCTATACAAGCGTCGTTCTTTACGTTATTTATACTGCGTGTTCTTTGCAGTTGAATGTATATAATGTTACGGCAAGCGGGAGGTGCCCCCTTGGGGCATTGGTTTCTGCGAGTATGTAGAGGAATTACGGCATTTGGAAGAGTGAAGTCCATGGTGTAGTGGTTATCGCGTCTGACCGGCAATCGGAAGATCCCGGGTTCGATTCCCAGGTGGTACTTCATTTTTTCATTTGTTGTTTTCTCTTTCTCGTCTTGCGCGGAATATCTCCTATACAAGCGTCGTTCTTTACGATATATATATATATATATATGATATATATATATATTAAGGTGGAGTGAAAAAACCTTTTTTTAGAATTCAGTTTTGTAGGGGCACCCAAAAGTTAGTCTTTGGTACCAATAAGAAATCTGGAAAATATTAGCTACCTGCTACATCAACTAACTTCACCGGCCCCAAGGAGGTCAAACACTTTGCCTTTCAGGTCCTCCAAAAAATTAAGGAAAAATTCAAAGAATTAAGTGTAGCTTCCTTTGTGTTTATGCTAGGAAGATCATTTTTATTTTATTTGATTTATCTATTTATGTTCTTTAACGTTTCCCTTACACACTTTTCTCCCATTCCTCACAGAAATTTGAAAAATTTGGTATTTCATGAAAAATACTAACAAAAAATAGGAATTTTTATATCTTTCGTTGAGTTTCTCAACTTTAGTAGATGTTTTAGCATGTTAGCATGTTTTAGATGTTTAGTTTTTAGCATTTGTTTAGATTTTCTTAGATTTAAATTATTTCATAATTATATTATTTAGGGTTTGTTATTTATACTATATTACATTATAATTTAAATCTGTTTTTCAGATTATTTGATTACTTTGATAATTTTTTATACTGAATTTGATTCGCTAAAAACATTTAATCACTAATATAGTCTAATTCTATTTCGACGCACAAAGCAAAATTAGGCATGGCTTCCATGGCATGGCCGCGAATGAATCAGCAAAAGAAAAGATAAAGAATACTCATTAGCTGAATCCAATCTTTGGATCACCAAAGGATCTCTCACTGATTTATTTGCCTTCATCCGAAGATCTACAGATCTACAGAAGCTAAGGCTAACAAAGATCCTAAGATCCACTCTAAGGTTAGCCCGAGAGAAAGGAAAGAGTAGGGGGTTAAGAGAAGAGAAGAGAATAAGGGGTTAAGTAAGGAGGAACACCTATCACTCGTGGGTTAACATTCATTCAGAAAAAGAGAAAAAAAGACTCACCATCATCATCCGCCGACCACTGCCGACAAGTCAGAAAAATAGTCGGAGAAAATATTAGAGGGGTGAAAGATGAAAAGTAAAATAAGAATGCTTACAAACCATGCAAACACATCTTAACTCACTGTCATACCATGCAAACTACAAACATGCAAGAAAAGAGAGTTACAGACATGCAAAGTAGGAAGATAAGAAAAAAAAAAAAAGTAGGTAAAGTTAAACAAAAAGTGGGTTAGTTTACGATACGAGCTACATCTACGTTCGTGTTAGTCTAATTTTTTTTTTTTTTTATTATTGCTGGCATCACACGCTGGCAGGTCACAAGCTGGCATTAATCGTCAACAGACTCATCCTCGACCACCACCCACAGAGCTCCTGTTGCTAATTGTTTTTTTTATTTTAAACAACGTTAATATTTTTAAAATGTTTGTCAAGACGGTTCTTAAACACATTAACGCTGGTAGAGTTCACGACGGGCGCGGGAAGATTATTCCACTTATCAATTACTTTAAACGTAAAGAAGTTTTTAGCGATGTTAGTAATGAAACGTCTGCTACGCAACTTAAATCCGTTATTACAAGTATTACTATTATCGAAAGTGAACAATTTGTTAAAATTTACATTATCGATGTTATTAACGATTTCGAAAACTTCAATAAGCTTCGCCCTTAATCTCCTAGTTTCGAGTGAATACAGGTTTAACTCTTTAATCCTATCTTCATAAGGCTTGTTGCGCAATGACGGAATTAGTTTCGTGGCACGACATTGAACTCTTTCTAACCTATCAATATCCTCACGCAAGTACGGGCACATTACCTATTTCATTAAAATGCACCCCCATCTTTTATAAAAAGGCTAGGATCACTGAATTCGGACCACAGCTTTACGAAGGGTACATTTTCCTCAGCACAAATCTCTTCTAATTTATTATTCAAAAATATTGTTTTTGACGTAATCCCAAGACCCAACCCGTGCCTAGGGGTAATACCTAGAACTAAAGACCTATCTGACCTCGCCTTCAGGGATCTAATTAACCCCCTATATCTCTCCAAAAGGTCAGGCACTCTCGTATCGGGCCTATACGAGTCGTTGCCTCCTACCATCGTCACCAACATCGAGTGACGGGAGGCAACGTCAATCCTATCCACTTCGTCTCTAACTCTGTCAACCCTGGCCCCTGGGAGACAGACCCTCCTCCTCTTCGTTGGATGCCGTTCAACGAACTCTTTGTCCATGTGGCGCACTAAAGAGTCCCCAATTAAAATAGTTTCCCCCTCATTCACGTCCCTTTCCAAATGGGCGAAAGGGTTCGAAACCTAGATAGGGTGGGGGGATCCTATCACCTAACGTACGCGGCCTAGCTCCACCCTTAACTTCTCTAAATCCCTCCCCATCTAGTGCTCTCGAACTCACCTTAACCCCTTCCTCAACTCTATCCAACCTTCCCGACAAGCTACCTAAACTAGAAACTAGGTTACGCACCTCACCCTTCAAATTACTAACGTCTTCAACGTTAGTATTGGTTCGGCTTCCGTCAACCGTAGCCCTACCCTGCCCTCATCAAACGTTGCAAGTCTTTCGGTTACCTCACGTGCACTGCGTTTTATGTCAACTAATTCCTCCATTAACTCGCAAAAGAAACAAACTGATATCTCGGTAATCGCCATAGGACCGCCGTTATAATTTTTAAATTCCGAATACCACCGGTTTACTCTACACCTAACACACGACGCTTTCTGCGACGGCATCGCGCAGTTAAAAATTAGTTTAAACCGTCACAAGTGTAAGTTAAATTAAGCCGGCACGCTATGAAAACTTCTAAATCGCTAAAAACCACTAATATTCAATTACTTATCTATAACAACGTGAATATAAACGCAAGTATATAAAATTCAAAACTGTCCAAAAGTAAAATTCTCAGCAATATGCAAAAGTAGATGCAATATCAGAGAGCTCAGGAAATGCGTCCGTTCAGTACAGAGTCTGGCTGGCGAATGCGTCAGTGTTTCCTTTATGTTAGACAGGAAAGAATTAAGTCAGGAGAAGCTAATCCAAAAATTTATGATGCTACAGTCGTTGCTTAAAAAGTAAAGACTGTATGGGGATTGTGTTTCTATTCCAACTAGCCATCATAAGACCATAACGCAGCGCATCCAAGGTTTGTACGAAAAATATCAAAATGTCTTGAAACAATTCAGAGAGCGGAAAGACTAAGTATCCTATCAAGCATTGCTTCACAAATTTAAACTTGACTCACTGAAGTTCTTGATATAGCTTCTTGAAAATGTGAAGACTTCCTGACATGTCGTGTGAGAAAGACCGAAAAGCTCCTGTTCTATAAAGGGATTTCTTTAATGACCAACGAACGTCTCGAAAAATGATGAATGGATTCGTAGATAAAGTGGTCACCAAAAAGATGGAAAAAAGAAAAAAGGTGCACAAAAGTATGAGGAATATACAGCACGGATCTCGAAAGGAATAAAAGAATTTGATACTGCTGCAACTATTTCGTCAAGTTCCAGCGAAACGGATGAAAGCAGTGAGCCATTTAAAGTCATGACAAAGCCATTAATTAATCCCGGACCTTCACAAATGAGAATGCAGTTGCCAACAGTGGGTAGAGAATGCGATCGAAGAGGATCGACAGGAGGAAGATAAGACGAGAAAGGTGCAAGATTAGAAAAGATCTCTCTAAAGATACCTCAACTTTCAGTTCAGATGATCATGTTATGGGTCTCTACGTTGATGGAAGAAAAGATCGAACAAACGTTATGATTATGAAAAGTAGTAAGTATCATTCTAGGATTACTATGGAAGGGCATATTGTCCCTTTGAAAGAACCAGGCTCAACTTACTTAGGCTACATACCTTCAGAATTGAGCACAGCAAAAAGCATTTATAAAGGCATTTTGGAGTTCTTGGGATGCAAAAATATTAGTGCTAGAAATATTGTTACCATTGGCTGTGATGGCACTGCAGTCAATACTGGAATTAAAAGGAGGCATATTGAAAAATTTGGAGCAGAACTTAAACAAACCCCTTCACTGGTTTATTTGTCTCTGTCATTTTAATGAGTTACCAGTGAGGCATTTGTTAGAACACCTCGATGGGCCCTCCCATGGTCCACGAGAAATGTCAGGACGAATTGGTAAAGCATTAAAATTTGTCGACCAACCAATAGTTAAGTTTGAAGCCGTGGAAGGAAATCCTCTTCCAATTACTGATTCTGATGATCTAAGTACAGATCAATTGTACTTCTATAAAGCTTCTCAGGCTATTACTTCTGGGTGTTGCAGCAATGACTTAGCAAATCTTCAACCTGGGCCAATGGTCCATTCCAGCTGGTTGACTACTATTAACCGCATCCTGCGTTTCTACATGGGATGTGAAAATTCGATGGATAGCTTAAAAGTGCTGGTTGAATACATCGTCAAAGTTTATGCTCCAATGTGGTTCACGATCAAGACAAAACCTTGGTGCTATGATGGACCTCGTCACCTGTGGCAGATGGTAGCTCATTCAAGATTCCTAATAAAGAACTTAGAGATATTGTTGATAAAGTTATCATTCGTAACGCCTACTTTGCGCATCAAGAGAATCTTCTTGCAATGATTACTGATAACCGGCCAAACATTCAAAAATTAGCAATCCGAAGGATTAAAGTAACAAGATCTCAAGCTGAAAAATGAAACGCATTCGCGAGTTCAGTGTACCGAATCTAAATTTCCATGCACTTGACTACACTGATATTATATTTTAGACAGATAGTCCCATCAGTCTTGAGCCATCATTGAAAAAACATTTAACCAAAGAGGAGTTGACATCATTGGCTGAGAACACTAGTGAAGAAAAATTAAAACTCTTTCAATTCTCTTGTCATACACAAGCAGTAGAAAGGAGTATCAAACTTGTAACAGAAGCGGCAATAGCAGTTTATGGAAGTGAGAGGAGAGATGGCTACGTTAAAAGCAAAATTGCATCTCAAGCAATAATGAAATCATTTGAAACCAAGAGAGACTACAAAACTGAATAAGAAGCTTTCTAAATGATTGTGGTGGGTGGGTTAGGGTGGAACTCAAAGAGCAGCCACCTCCACTTAGTGAGTTCTAGATAATTTAAGCCGAGATATGCATGGCTCGTATTAAATTAGCGGAGAGCTGCTCCATTAAACCAATATACGTACATATTTAAAGCCATGCAGCTATTTTATGAGCTTCTAAAAGAAAACTGAATCACTGAATGACGCTTAACATCAATCAATCAATGAAAACAATAAAAACTTTTATTTTTTGTTCGTATTTTTCATGAGATACCAAATTTTCAAAATTTCTGTGAGAAATGGGAAAAAAAGTGTATAAAGTTAAAGAACATAAAGACAAATCAAATGAAACAAAAATGATCTTCCTAGCATAAACACAACGGAAGATACGCTTAAGTCTTTGAATTTTTCCTTAATTTTTTGGGGGGACCTGAAAGGCAAAATCTTTGACCTCCTTGGGGCCGGTAAAATTGATGTCGCAGGTAGCTAATATTTTACAGATTTCTTATTGGTACCACAGACTAACTTCTGAGTGTCCCAACAAAACTGAATTCTGAAAAAAAGTTTTTTTCACTCCACCCTAATATATATAGGCTATATATATATTGTAAAGAACGACGCTTGTTAGAAGTGTCCGCATAAGAGGAGAGGAGAAAACAAGCAATGAAAAATGAGGCACCTCCCTGGAATCGAACCCGGGATCATCTGATTGCCGGTCAGATATGTTAACCATTACACCAAAGGCTTCTACGGTTCAAACCTTGTAATTCTCCCACGCACCTACGAGCGAAACAAATGCTCTTTCGAGGGGGCACCTTCTCATGCCGTATATACATATATTTTAACTGCAAACGACACCCAGTGTATATATAATGTAATTTCTGAGAGGTGCCTCATTTTTCATTGCTTGTTTTCTCCTCTCCTCTTGTGCACTCTTCTAACAAGTGTCGTTCTTTACGTTATATATACACTGTGTCTCGTTTGCTGTTAAAATATATATATATTACAGGGTGGGCCGTAAGTTTCCATACATAGGAAAAATTAAACGGTTGTTTTTATGTTTCAGATACCCTAAGAATATGCGTTTGACGTAAGATCTTGTTTACTGATGAAGCAAATTTTTACGTCAATGGAGAGGTTAATCGGCAAAACATACGTTATTGGAGTAATGCTAACCCTAACTGGCTGAGTCCGACGAAGATGCAAGGTGCCGGTAAAGTGATGGTGTGGGCCGGGATATGGGGTGACAGAATTATTGGACCAATTTTTGTCAGTGGAAATCTTAATGCCGAAAGGTATCTTAACATGTTGCAAGAAGAGATTTTCCCATCCCTGCTAAACGAGGAAGGTAACTTCCCAGTTTACTTCCAGCAAGATGGAGCTCCACCTCATTATGGTCTTCACGTGCGTCGGTATTTGGATCAGCAGCAGTTTCCGGATGCTTGGATTGGTCGGCGTGGTCCTGTGGAGTGGCCTCCCAGATCCCCAGATCTCACCCCCCTTGATTTCTATCTTTGGGGCACTTGAAGGCCATGGTGTATCAGGAAAAGATACGAGACATAAATCATCTAAAGGAACGTATCACCAACGCCATTACAAGCATAACGTCAACTGTGCTAATGCGTGTTCATCAACAGTGGGGAACACGTATTGAAATGTGTTTTCAAAACAATGGCAACCATGTAGAGCATATTATATAAATAAAAATGGTTGTCCATAACAAAATGTTTATTTTTCCTATGTATGGAAACTTACGGCCCACCCTGTGTATATATATATATATATATATATATATATATATATATTCCTCTTTATGCTTCCTTTCTTCATTCCTGACGAGGTGTTAGAATACACGAGAGGCCTTTTTATTTTTCTCTGTGGGTGTGTAACATATATTACGATTAAAAAGCTTCACGTTTAACATCTCTGTTCAATACATATATATACATACTGTGTGTGTGTGTGTATATATATATATATATATATACAGGGCGTCCCAAAAAAATGTATACACACTTTAACAGCTGATAGCTCAATTGATGTTTCTTTCTTTCCAAGTTAAACCCATTAGAATTAATAATGGCAGTCAGACTAAGCTTTGAACAAAGGAAATTCATTCTAAAATGCTACTGGAAGTGTGAAAACGCAGTTGAAGTGCAAAGACAGTTTAGGAGGAAGTTTCAAACAGATCCACCAACGCGACTTACCATCACTCGAATTAGAGATAAGTTTGAAGCCGATGGAACTGTTCAGAATGTCCACAAGAAGCGTTCCGGAAGACCACGGACATCGACAAGCCCCACAAAGCAAGAAAGAGTACTGGAAACGTATCACCAAAGTCCAAGAAAATCTGTGCGGCAAGCGAGTCGTGAGGTAGGAATTTCAGAATCGTCTGTCCAACGCATTTTGAAGCGCTGTCAATGGAAAAGTTACATTCCAAGATTAGTCCATGCTATTAATGAAGATGATCCGGACCGAAGAGTGAAGTATTGCGAGTGGTACTTGGCACGATGTGGATGTGGATTGGACGAAGGGGTTTCGTAGAATACCCTCCGCGTTCACCAGACCTCACACCACTAGACTTTTTTTTATGGGGATACTTAAAAGACAAAGTCTACGCTATAAAACCTGCAACAGTCGCTGAATTGAGAGCAGCCATTGAACGAGAATGCACACAAATACCAAACGAAATGTTTCGTGATGTTTGCGATTCCATTGCTTCGCGTTATCAGCAGTGCCTGGACCAGAACGGACGTCAGTTTGAAAACAGGCGTTGACAAAACAATTAAGTAATGTCTGTAGATTCTATTACATTTTGAAAATGAAATGTATTTTAATAAACACTGCCTTTATAAGTATTTAAAGTGTGTATTCATTTTTTTGAGACGCCCTGTATATATACGGTATATATATATATATATATATATATATATATATATATATATATATATATATATATATATATATATACAGGGTGTACATAAAGTCAGGATCTATTTTTGTGAAGCACTTGGAAATTATATGGAATTCAATCATAAAATGATAAAGTGGTAACATTTATTAAATAATTAAGAGTAGGATTCGACGTGACGCCCATCAGTATCCCTGCACAGCTCAAATCGTTCCGCAGCATTTCTAAACACATTCTGGAGCATTTGCGGGGTTATGTTATCTGCAGCAGTTCGTATACGTGTACGTAAGTTTTCAAGACTCGTAATCTTCGTCTGATAGACGTGCAATTTGATAAAGCCCCATGCAAAGAAATCTAAAGGGGTTAAATCTGGTGATCTCGCTGGCCAAGGTCTTTGGTTGCTTCCGCGTCCGATCCAGCGATTTGGAAAACGTCCATTTAGATAATCCTGAACAATTTTGGCATAGTGACAAGGAGCACCATCATGTTGATAGACGATGGTACTAACAATCCTATCCCTGTAGTCTATCAACATGATGGTGCTCCTTGTCACTATGCCAAAATTGTTCAGGATTATCTAAATGGACGTTTTCCAAATCGCTGGATCGGACGCGGAAGCAACAGACCTTGGCCAGCGAGATGACCAGATTTAACCCCTTTAGATTTCTTTGCATGGGGCTTTATCGAGTCGCACGTCTATCAGACGAAGATTACGAGTCTTGAAAACTTACGTACACGTATACGAACTGCTGCAGATAACATAACCCCGCAAATGCTCCAGAATGTGTTTAGAAATGCTGCGGAACGATTTGAGCTGTGCAGGGATACTGATGGGCGTCACGTCGAATCCTACTCTTAATTATTTAATAAATAATACCACTTTGTCATTTTATGATTGAATTCCATATAATTTCCAAGTGCTTCACAAAAATAGATCCTGACTTTATGTACACCCTGTATAGAGAGAGAGAGAGAGAGAGAGAGAGAGAGAGAGAGAGGAGAGAGAGAGAGAGAGGTGAAACTAAAATTGAGAATTCAATTTCCTTTGAATAATTTCTTTTCATTTTTGGATTTCAGTATTTTAATTTGTCCTTTTAATTTCATTTCAGGTTTTTTGTTTTAATATTTTTAATATTAATATAATATTTTATATAGAAAGACAGGTGGGTGTTTCTTTGTAAAACTAATGTACTGTATCGTGCGTTTGCAATACAGTGTACAGTAATTGAAATTAATTAATTTCGGAGTTTTTATTTTTTAATTGCACGAAAGACCTCGGTACTGATAGAATTCTAACTACTGAGTTTAAAACAAATCCATGGGATATTTACCATCTATGAGCTCAGAATATGTACAATATAATGCAATTGCCCTTGTACACCCAAAAATACAGCGTTTACGGTGTTTCGAACGCGTCATGTTGGGTGTCGGTGATTGGTGACCAATAAGGAATATACACCGTCTGCCAAACAAAGGGCTCACTAGAAAAACAACCATGAAATCAACTTTATTAACTAATCATGATGAAACTCATACAGAGCAAAACTATGTAAACAGTGTATATGTACACCAATTTTCAGATTATCATATTCAAAAATAATGATTTAATGAGGATTGTTTATGTTCAACAAATTTTGTTAGTGAACATCGCTCTAGTTTTGAATTTTGGGAGTGAACAAAGACGGTAAAACTTTGTTAATAAAATTTTTAATTCTCATTTTAGTTATAAAATACATCATAAGATTTATACAATATAGGAAATGCCTCCATTAAAAAACCATAAAAATTAAAAAAGGATTTTGAATTTCGAAACAAAACTTAAATCCTAAGTTTACAAAAGAACTCAAATTAACATTTTACTCTTTTGGAATTCCTATTATAAAAAAAATTGTTTAATGTGTTTCCCTTCCGTTTCAACAATTTTCTTAAATTTTGGACGAAATTCATCAATGGTTCGATCGATCTGCTCCTGTGGTATCTCTTCCCTCTTCTCCACAAGAAGCTGACGCAAGTGATCAACATTTCTCACCCTGCTCCTGTAAACTCTCTGTGCCAAATTTTCCCAGATTCCATAGTCAACAGGGTTCAAGTCAGGACTGTTAGGTGGCCAATTTTGGGGTTCAAGTACTAGTGGGACATTATCTTTTTAAGTATTCCACAGATGCTATTGCTGTATGGGACGTTGCTCGGTCTTGCTGAAAAAGATAATAACCACCGTTGGCCAGATTTTGCATTTCGGGAATCATGTTTCGCAGCAGAGTATTTCGATAGTACTCGGCATTGACTTTTACACCAGGCTCACTAAAATGAATGGATGTTTTTCCTTACTTTGATATGCCAACTGACACCATAACACTAGCTGAGAAATGACTTCTGGTTGCAAAAAGTCTGCTATCAGGTATTTCGTTCTTTCATTGGACGTGCGAGTAAACTCTGTCATTTTGACTGTTCCGAGGTGGTTCCACAGTGAATCTCTTTTCATCAGTGAAAAAAGCCTTTGAAAATTTATCACATGTTACGCGCCGTAAGATTTGTTTTGATCTTTGAACTCGTTTCTGCTCATCATTTTCAGTAATCTTTTGCCCGTGCACTCTTTTGAAAGATTTTAGTTGAAGATCTTGTTTAATTATGCGTCTCACACTAGTTTCTGATAATTGTAACTCTTTTGATATGCGAGCTGGTGTCATATGGGTTCCTGGCTGGTTTTCCTGACTTAATATACGTTCTTCGACGTCGTCAATATTGTCTCGTATGCGGACATTTTTTGGTCGCCCACTTCCCTCTCTTCTTTTGATATCCTCAGTCTCGTCAATTTTCTTTGGAAGCTTTCCCAAACCACCAAGAGTCCATCCTTTGTTGGGGAATTCGGGGAGTAGTTTCGTTCGTCCATATCCCTTTTCTAGTCTATAATGCTTAATTATAATCTTATCTTCCTCTGAAAATGGCATATTCACTATATTTTATAACCCTGTAAAAGAAAATCGTATATTAGAATTTACAAAAGTGAAAATGGAAATAAAGGATTCTTGATTAGTTTTTTCGAGCATCAGTTGTAGTTTTATTAGAGAAATATTTAATAAATCGTTATTTTTGATAGCTTCGAACTGAAATGTGGTACAGGTAGATGTTTTATGTATCCGTTAAGTGTATAAGTTTCATACTGATTGTTTGAAAAATGTTGATTCCATGGATGTTTTCAGAGTGAACCCTATTTTTGTCAGACGGTGTATGTATATTAGGGTGATTCAAAAACAAGGGTTAAAATTTTTAATTTTTTTTTTGTTCAACCATTAGTTTGGTTCATTTTGCATAAAAAACAATCTCTCTGAATTTTTAGATCATTATTTCAAGTTTTAGGGGTTGCTACCGACCGTCAAAATTTATGAATTTGCCTAGATTTCACTCTTGTGCTCTACTGCCAATCTTATGCTGTTTCCACACCACCCCTGAGGTACAGTGTGCGGCGCGTTGTCTTTTTTATAGTGAAAGCTTCCCTGTAGGCCTATCATAACCACTGACAGAAGTAGAGTTTAGAATTTTGACATTTATTACTTGATTAGTGTTTCTTTCTTTCTGTCAGGATAAGCAGCCCTGTGGTTTTTGACCACTTGTAGCAGAAATTGTTTCTGCTCATTGTTTGTTAAGAGCTTGTTGTATTCATCCATCAGTCTACCTCCCCTTTCAGCTTTGTCATTAACAACTTTCATTTGGTGGATAGATTTCTTTACATTATTGTACAGTTCATCTTTGTGCCATTCAGCAGCATTTTTGCTTAAATAAATTGATGCACATCCTGTAATTTCGAAGAACCTTCGAGTATTTGATGTTACAAAGTCTTCTAGTTCTTTTACTTGAATGAGTTTAGGGTTTAAAGTAGCCCGTTTTGCTGGATGCGTTTCCCCAGGGTTTTGCAAAGTCATTACCATTTTGTTCTGTTTCAGCAGGCACCTCATCATCAAAGAAGGCGAAAGCAACAAGTTCCTCAGATAGATACCAAAGATAATCCAATATCTTTTTCAGAGCAACAGATGAAATAGACTTGCCATTCGGTTTGCACAGATCAAGGTTCTTTAATAGCTCTAGATCTTGACGAGGAGCGAGAGATGGTGCAGGAGCTGTAAACCAAGCTTTTACATACAGCCGAACAGCAAACAGGCAGATGTCTCTTATTCCTTTTTCTTACTCAGGCGTAATCTTAAACTGGATTTGAACATCCAAATTTTCAAAGAATATATTACTTTGGCCATCCATCTAGCTCGGTGAAGCCTTGCTGGACTTTTAAACGAGATTCCATATTTTGGTTCTCCTCCCGGGAAAATGAATGCGAGTTGTAGTAGTTCACTGTAGTCATCTCGGGGCTGGTATTTATCAAGTTGGTTTGATGCAAATGCAATCATATCAACTTTAATATCAGCTACATCTTCACCTGTTTCCGGCTCTGATAAAGCTGTTAGATAATGTTGCTTGTTGGAACTAGGCCATTTTGTCCTGAATCGCTTGAAAATCGCAATTTCTGGACCTGATAATGGTGGTAATGACTTTGCAACCACAGCTTCCAGCATAATTTCGAGTATGTGATGGCGACAGACTAACTACAACATATCTTTATCCATTTTTATTCAAGAAGAATACAGGTACCCTTTCTAGGACCAGTATTGGCTGCTGTTGTGTCGAAACACATGCATTTAATTTGTTCACAGATACCCCATGCCTTATATACAGCATTTGCTCTTAACTGGCCAGTGTCCGAATCAATTTTAGGTACACCAAGGAGTTGATCCATTCCTTCCCCAAAAACCAATATAGGTAGTCGGTCAACAACTTCCCTGCCTGTTATATCTTCTAACAGTTTGCCATCCCAATGCATTGTTAAAGGCACCTCTGGCTTGAATTCTATTTTTAAATTCTCTACAATTTTCTTTCGAAATTTCTGTCTTTCTCTGCGAATAGATGAATAACTAATGTTGTATTCTTCTGGTTTTTTTTCCAAGACTTTGAATTGTTGGTGTCAGAACAAGCGAGGCCTTCCAGTCACTTAGTTTAGCAACATCAAGACTAGCTAACAATTTGCTGTCAAGCACTTTTCTTCGTTTAGTTACTATTTTTCCTGAAGTAGATGGTCCAGGTGTAGCATCTATGTTAATGGTATCATCTGTAGTTCTCATATCTTCCATTTCTGATTGTGATTCAGATGATGTACTGCTGAGAACTACAGTCTTTTCAAGCTTTTTTCGTTTGTCCTCTTCTCGTGACCTCCTTTTTTCATAGTGTTGTTGTCTTTCTATTGTTATCTGTTCTATTTTAGCTAAAGCCTTATCAGTGTTGCCCATTCTGCCTCGCCGTCCTTTCTCACGCTGTGCTTTTAGAAAATTTTTGTTTTCTTGTATATGAAAAAGATTCATAGCATTCGCATGAGCTATGTCAAATAAATTTTCTAGTTCTTCTTTCCACTTCTCCTCTTTATCAATTAAGGTTTGCGACCGCTTGGATTTGTTTGTTTTGTTTTTCTTCAGCATTTGCCATTCCTTCAAGATTCCTTGAATTTTATCAAGTACATGTATTTTTTGTTTAGTTGGTATTCGTGCTTTTTCCCAAACTGTCAACATATCACTTGCAGAGAGAAGCATGATTCTCTGATACTTTGATGTTCATTATTTCTGTAGTGCATGAACAGTGCCATAGTCTCCATCCTTGATGGCAATACTGATGCTTTCAGTGTGTCTGAAGGATGTCCCGGTGTTCTTTCCTTGTAGAACACCGGGAAGAGGGGGTACTTGATGATGTACCTTCCAGGTTAGATAGACGTACACGTTAACTCTAATACAGCACAACTGCTACCGAATGCTGTGGCCAGTAGATGGCTGTCTTGGAAACCTGCAAGAGAAGAGGGAAAAGGGTTTAGAGGGGGAAAGTGAGTGAAGTAAACTGATACATGAATAGGCCTAAACTTTTATTTAAGTTAAAGGACATACCACATAAATAGGAAAATAATGAAATTTTGCATGTTCGGTAGCAACCCCTAAATATTTAAAATTTCTGAAAAAATTATAAAATAGTTTCTTCACCAAATGGAACATAATGACGGGTTGAACACATTAAAAATCAAAAGTTAATTTTTTGCATCACCCTAATATATATATATATACTGTGTGTGTGTGTGTGTGTGTATATATATATATATATATATATATATATATATATATATATATATATATATATATATATATACACCTTTTAACCTTTCAAATGTTCCGCGCGATAATTCCTCATTTCACGAAGGTCAAGCTTGTCGCCCCCCTCTCTCTTATATATATATATAAAGAGAGAGAGAGAGAGAGAGAGAGAGAGGAAGATTTGTTTTCTTATTTGTCATTAACTCCCAACAAAACGTGTCCGAAACACCAGAAACGCTGTATTTTTGGCTGGGCAAAAAAAATTGCATTATACTGTATTGTGCATCAGTAGCCAAGTGTAATCTGTTTTGCTTGTTTTTTTAAGACAACCTAAAGCCCCATAACGATAACTAACCCTTGTGGTCAGTCAAGTTAGGTTCGGTATACTTCCGCACGTGTAACCAGTTTCAATAAATGAAGGTTTATGTCAGAGGTGTCCAACCTTTTTTCATGAAGGACCATATTTCAATTAACTTTATAAAGCTCTACGTAAACAAGTCTCTTGGTGTTAAATCCGGAAATCGTGCTGCCCAGGGCCTGTTTTCAACCACGTCCACTCCAGCGAGTTGGTAAGAGCTTATGAAGGTACGCCCGAACGATGGTTGTATAGTGACATGAAACTCCATCTTCTTGAAAGACAACAGTGTCGACAATGCCATCTGAACAAAGTTGGGATTCAAGAAACTGCTGAAGCATGTCAAGATAAATTGCCTGTGTTACCGTAGCTTCTGCAAAGAAAAAAGGTCCGTAAATCTCCGATCTTGTCATACCCAACCAGACATTAACTTTAGGAGAATCTCTCTCCCATTCGTAGAACTCGGTTGGTTTTTCACTACCCCAGATATGGTAGTTATGTCGAGTACCCTTTCCGCATGTGTGGAATGTCGCCTCATCGCTGAAGAGAATGTGGTTTAATAAGTTTTCGGTATGAGTTTTTTCAATCAATTCTGTGCATATGGCAGCTCGTCTTGGATAATCCTTTTCGTGTAACTCCTGTACCACTTGAATATGGTAACTTTTCTTTTTTAATGTTGATTTTAAAGTCCTTAGAACAGTCGTTTTTTATATGTTCAGTCTACGTGATGGTGTGCGAATTGACATTCTAGGATTTGTTTCAAAGGCATCTCTTACCAATTTGGCATTTTCTTGAGAGGTACCTGGACGTCCAGATCTTGCCTCATCATGAACAGATCCTGTTCTTTTAAATTTATTGACCAGCTCGCGAATTCTTTATCTGTATGTGCTGGTTTGTGAAATCTTCTTTCGGATTTTTCTCGAATTTCTTTGCACTTCTTCCCTTGAATACGTAGTATTACTGTCATCACACGTTCTTGTACATCCATTATCATCTATGTCCTGTAGAAAATAAAATAGAACTATCATTATTTCGCAAAATAGATAGAAACATTTGAACCACCCTGTATACCGTGGGTTAGATTAAGTTAAATTATGCTAGGTTAGGTTAAGTTAGGTTAATTTATTTTTTATTATCGATGTTTTGGTCTTGTCAATGCCATGGGTATGGATCCAACTAATGAGGTATTTAATTAATTGTGGTACTTGTTTTACCATTATTATTTTTATAACTCAGTGATTCTTAAATACATTAATATACATGTATGCATTAATGTATTAATATAAATATCAACCTTATAATATTTGATCCATAAATTTCTTTTCCATGTAAAAATTTCATTGGCCTTCATTAATGAAACTCTGAGAAATCATAATTCTAAGGATTTAAAACATAAGTTGTCAGAGATTATGTATTGTACGGGGCTCCAATAAACCTTAGCCCCCCCCGCCCATGGCCTAAACCATTAGAGGTAGAGTAAAACTAAACATGCCTTACAAAAGAGAATTTAATCCTGCATTTAATGAGAAACAATTAAAACTTGGTGTTCCCGCCATTGGCTTCCAAGACAGCCTGAATTCGCTTTGGGTAGCTTGCCAAAAGTGACGTGAATAGATCTTGATCTTTACGCAAATTTGCTAAAGCAGTTTCAATGTGTTGCGTCATTGTATCCTTCGAAAATCGATTTGCTGCAGGTTCTTGAAACAAAAGACATTCAACCTTGTCCTTTATAACTGATCCAATATGTTCACAGACGTTCAGGTCAGGAGAATTTCCTGGCCATTCTTCATTTCCAAAGAAATCGATCTCATGGTTCCGCAACAACTGTTGAGTGGCTAATGCCTTAAAGCAGGGGGCCTTATCGTGCAGAAGTGTGACCTGATCGACATCCATAACATTGTTTGGGTTTCTTAGAAAAGGAATGACATGCTGGGATAGAATAATATCACGAAAATACTGTCCATCCCAACTCTGACCATTTGGCTTCAGCAACCACATGAGCTTCTTTGCAGTGAACAAAACAAACACACCAACACAGTCTGGACTTTTTAATAATTCGCGATAATGTTCATTGTCATCGATTTCATCTGGTGTTGTGGGTCACACTCGATCATTTTGGTAGTTAGGCCGACGTGTTACGTAAACAAAAAATTCATCGGAGAGAGCTAAATGCATGAAATCATCCACATCCCAATCTTCAAGATAATGGGCAAACCACATTCTGTCATCGATGTTAAGTTGAGTTTTTCTTGGCTTTGGAAGTTCATGCCAAGGCTTTAAACCTTGCCTATGAAGGTACAGCCGAATGATCTGACCACTAACGATCTTTCCTCTCAACACTTCGATCTCTCTAGGAAGTTTAGCACAGCTGTTTTTCCGCTTACGCGTACCGCTTTCAATGATGTCCTTTGTTTCCTGAGAGAGTGGCAAATTTGGGCGCCCAGATTTGGTTGTATCCATTTTATATTCATCCAAAGTTTTATTCCAATTTCTTTTGACGAAGTCCTCACTTCTTCACAACTTTTTGGCAACCCATCAACGTATTATAAAGGTGGCTCCAGCATCACGAGCTTCCCGAAATGTTATTGCTCGTATGCGATCTATCACACGTTGCCTCTCCGAATCACCAATTAATTGAGAAGCCATTATACAGGGGTATCCCATAAGTCCGGCATCATAGGAGAAACTCATATTTTTCTATTTCTACAAACCATAATTCATATTTTTCTCTTTCTATAGGCCATGATGTCTGTGAGCAAGGAAGAACGAAGCGAGCCAATAACACAGAGTTGTGTTAGCAGACTTGTTGCAAAGTTTAAGGAAACAGGATCCATAGAAGATAAACCACGCAGTGGACCTTCAAGGAGGTCCACTGACGATGATACAGCGACTGCTATCCTGGCTCATTTTAACAGAAGTCCCA
Source organism: Bathynomus jamesi (assembly GCA_023014485.1). Lineage (NCBI taxonomy): Eukaryota > Metazoa > Arthropoda > Malacostraca > Isopoda > Cirolanidae > Bathynomus > Bathynomus jamesi. Next base: position 3,162,539 of record JAJOZX010000004.1, on the reverse strand, counting down.
ATAAGTCTCTTCGGCGATTGTCCGCCGAGACAGGAGTGGCGAAAAGTAGCATCCATCGCATTCTTCAGGCTCACAAATGGCATCCATATAAACTTCAGATCCTACAGAAATTAAGCGAAGATGATCCCGACCGGCGGATGGAATTTTGCGAATGGGCTACGGGACAATATGCTCGGGATGCCAATTTCCCGTCCACCATTCTGTTCAGTGACGAGGCTGTTTTTATGGAAATGGTGAGGTAAATCGACAGAACCCGCTACTGGTCTCAAAACAACCCTCACTGGTATACCTCTTCAAAGGAACAAGGTGCATCTCGGGTGATGGTATGGTGTGGAATTTGGAAGGATCGCATCATAGGCCCCCTCTTTTTCGATGAACATGTCACTGAAGGCACCTACCTACGTATGCTCAAGGAAGAAGCATTTCCCAGTGTCTTGAACGAAGAAGGAAATTTCCCAACATGGTTCCAGCAGGACGGCGCTCCTGCACATTACAGCACCCAAGTAAGGGAATACCTGTACCAACAATTCCCTGGTCATTGGATAGGACGTCGAGGGCCTGTGGAATGGCCAGCTAGAAGCCCGGATCTCACGCCACTAGATTTTTATCTCTGGGGCCACTTGAAAGCGCTGGTATACGCAGAGAGAATTAGGAGTGTTGAACATTTGCGGCAGCGCATTATTGGGGCATGTAACACCATTACTCCTGACATCATTCACCGTGTGCTTGCTGACTGGGTATCACGTCTGAATTTGTGTATTGAAAACAATGGTGGACATATTGAGCACGTTCTGTAAATAAACGCTTTTGTTTTACCTTTTTTTATTATTTTTCCTATGATGCCGGACTTATGGGACACCTTATATTATCACTTTATCAGCTAGAGTAATTTTAATACCTGCAATAAATAAAGAATTTTATATATTTTATAATCACTAAAAACTATTTCGATATAAGTAAACATGTAAGCTGCAAATGGGGGGGGGGGCTAAGATTTTTTGGAACCCCTTATATACCTTGTAACTTTCTTTTGATTCCGCGTGACGATCGTTCATTACACCGAGGTCAGGCTCGTGGCCCTACATCTGAAGTTGGCTTGGTGAAGGAGAGAGTTGTTTTCTTCAGCGTTGTTGTACCTATGACTTAATCCATTAACACGCTGTTATATATATATATTATATATATATATATATGGGAATGAGCTCAGAATGGTTCCCTGAAGTTTTTTAGGATACACATAGACCGTGCATGGAACAAGGAGCTCTTCTAGGAAAATTAAATCCACTATAGTCCGAATAAGTAATGGTAAGTGACAAATACTATAGTTTTTCTCTTTCATGATGCTAGCCCGATGTGGGCAACGGGTCACTCGCAAAGAGGTCCCAAAAATATAGCTTCCATCACCAGCTATCTGCAAAGCAGATGGGATCCAGCTTTGGGACAGGGTCTTGGGTTTAAAGCAGCCTAGCCCAGCTACATTTAGAACCTCAATATAAGCAAAAGACTCGCTGCCTTCACGTCAGATTGAATACATCAAAGAAAAAGGGGTAACTATTATATTTTTAGCCAAAAACCAAAACTTAAGCGTCAACTGGCCTCAACCATTCTGAGTTCATTCCTATAATGAAACGGACATGTTATCTGCCTTGAAAAGTGGACGCTCAATTCTGCCAGTTGAGGTTTAAGTTTTGGTTTTTGGCTAAAAATATAATAGTTACCCCTTTTTCTTTGATGTATTCAATCTGAAGTGAAAGCAGCGAGTCTTTTGCTTATATTGAGGTTCTAAATGTAGCTGGGCTAGGCTGGTGAGCTGGTGAGGGAAGCTATATTTTTGGGACCTTTTTGCGAGTGACCCGTTGCCAACGTCGGGCTATCATCATGAAAAAAAAACTATAGTATTTCTCATTTACCATTACTTATTCGGACTATATATAGTGGATTTAATTTTCCTAGAAGAGTTCCTTGTTCCATGCACGGTCTGTGTGTATTATATATATATATACACACACACACGGTATACTGTATATACTATTTATTTATTTATATTTTTTTAGTCTTTATTCGAGTCTTAATTGGTGTCTTCGAACGACGATTCAAAGTCAACCCCTCTGCAGCATCCTGTCTCATTTGCTGGATTTGGTGAAGGTAATAGTTGGTTCCCATTCTCCTCCTGCCCTCGTAGTCACTTGTTTGTGGCTGGTGAGGGACTTTGCAATAGAACCTGTGCAGCTGGTTCTTGAAATTATTCAGGTTAGTGTGCTCAAGATTCCACAGTTCTTGGAGTAGTACAATACATTTTTGGGCCTCATATTCCGAGGGTTTTTTTCCATCCTCGTTTTCATGACACCCTGTCCCACCGTAACTGGAATAGTACAAAATCTGCCTATTCTCTCATTCCAGTGTGTTTTTATTTCATTTCTAAAGTTTGAAACATCCATCGAGTATTTTCCACACGTATATTATTATGTATTGCTCGCGTCTTCTTTCCAAAGAGTAGTCTTTCAGGGTTTGTGGTCGAGACCAGTAGTCTTCATCTTTTGTTTACTCTGTTTTAGACGTAAATGTCCTTTGTGTGACTTCTGTGTTCGCAGTGTCTCGTTTTCTGTTTGGGCTTGTGAGCACTGAGCAATACCCAATTGTTGGTAGGACTAAACTCTTCCATAATTTAAGCATGATGTTTGCGCTTCTGTTACTAAAGCTCGGCCAGATAATTCCCATTATTTTTCGAACTATTATAATTTTAATGTTGCAGTGTTCTCTAAACTCTGCATCCGATGGCATTATTTCTCCAAGATCTCTGACTTGTGGGTTTGGTGTGTTATCTGTTTGTCTTGTGTTTCGTATCCTTTATTTTGTATCTTATATAAGGTGGAATTTTTATTCGTTGAAATTCATATTGTTGTCTTCTCACCACTTGAATAATGTTTCAATGTCATTTTGTAATATTTTTATGTCACCTTAGTTCGATATTTCCTTGAATATCTTTGTGTGATCCGCGAAACATGATACAATACATCATTAATATCTGCATCAGTGTCTGCAATCATTATAATAAACAGCAACGGAGCAAATACTGTACCTTGTGCGACGGAACTGACGATCTGTGCGACTTTGGATTTAACTCATTTTACAACCACTCTTTGTGTTCTTTGAGTCAGAAAATTAAATATCCATGTTCCTAGTTTTCAAGTAATTCCTGCATTCTTAAATTTGTGTGCTATAATTCCATGATCACTTTTATCGAAAGCTTTAACAAAATCAGTATATAGTATACCTATATTTTAATCTTGACACAATGTGTCTAGTACAGGGTGTTCATAAAGTCATGCAAGTGAATATACATGTACAGTCCCCTGCAATACTTCCGCTTTACCCTCTCCGACATGTGGTAACAATGCAGTTCCTCTTTCTCCCCTACCTTCACTCCCTCCCTCTCCTCCTCCCCCTCCCCCTCTCGCTATATCTCTCCTTTCGTCCTCTTCCTCTCCTATCGCTATCCCCACCTCCTCCCTCTCTCTCTCTCTCTCTCTCTCTCTCTCTCTCTCTCTCTCTCTCTCTCTCTCTCTCTCTCTCTCTGTTCCCTCCTCTTGCCTCCTTGTTATTTTCTTTCGATTTACTTTCATTCTTATTTTCCTTTTTCTTTCCCCTTCACCCCATACTAATACATGACCCTTCTATTTCCCGCCCTCTCCTGCTCTCCAGTTATTACCTCCTCCCATGTCTCTCATTCCTTCCACCCTATGAATTACAACTGTCATTTGTGTTTTTGTTTACTTTTTACCTTCCCACCCTAATCCATTCTCTTTTACATAATAACTGACTCACTCATCCACTCACGCATTTAATTTTTAATAAAACTTACTCCATAATATAAATACTCAAAAATATATTAACAGCTTCCGAAAATGTTCATGTATATCAAGAGTCTTGTTCCTCTTTTAAATAAATACACCAAAAACGACGATATTACGAGATCAAACCGTCTACATGGAATCGCACAATAGCTGAAATTAATAATCATAATGTAGAGGAATACAACACTTATTTGTAAGTGTTAATATCGAATCACGATATGATAAAAAGTACTACATCACGAATGATCCCAAAATTCGAAGGACACTGCAATTCAGCACCTACTGGAAAACAACATGGCAGAGTGGCAACTTTTTCGCAGGAACCCAAAAGACATCTGCAATCACCTGGCATCTGTTCCAAATAGGTTATGAGAGGTCATTAATAATAATGGAGGATGGACCAAGTATTGAGTAATTGTGTACAATAATGTTATGGTTGTGATGTAGTAAATATATATTTATTTACTTGAACAATTGTCACTTTCTTATAATTTGAACATTATGTTTTGTATGTACTTAAGAAAATCCCTAAATTTACGTGATTTATGTTTATTTTTGTAATAAAGAATTAACTATCTCTCCATGGACAGACCATTTTTCTGAATAATCATTTGTTAATGATGCATGGACTTTAAACAGAAATGTTATTGCCTGGAGGAAAAGTCGATACTACAACTTATCTTAAACTTTAACTATAACATGGCCACATTAAAATCCTATGATTGAAAGTTTTTAAAGTATCCCACGTTTGTAAAATCCCCTAACTGCTCTATTCCATAAATTTAGGAATAATGCATGAATAAAATACATAGTCGTCCTACCATTACCACCAAAACTACAGTGAACAATATATTTATTCTGTCAGTGGTTTGCAAAAAATAAAAGTATTACTATGACTATATATATATATATATATATGTATAGAAACGACGTAAGTATAGAGGAGTGTTCTGCACACGAGGAAGAGAAATAACAAACAAATGAAAAATAAGGCACCTGCCCGGGAATCGAACCCAGGATCTTCCGATTGCCGGTCAGACGTGCTAACCACTACACTACGGAGCCACGATAGTCAGAAGTTGTAATTCTCCTACATAGGGCAGAAACCAATGCCTTGAGAGAGCACCCTCGCAAATCGTGAATAGTACATTTAACTGCAATGACCGCGCAGTATATTAACGTATAGAAACGACGTAAGTATAGAGGAGTGTTCTGCACACGAGGAAGAGAAATAACAAACAAATGAAAAATAAGGCACCCGCCCGGGAATCGAACCCAGGATCTTCCGATTGCCGGTCAGACGTGCTAACCACTACACTACGGAGCCACGATAGTCAGAAGTTGTAATTCTCCTACATAGGGCAGAAACCAATGCCTTGAGAGGGCACCCTCGCAAATCGTGAATATGTACATTTAACTGCAATGACCGCGCAGTATATTAACGTATAGAAACGACGTAAGTATAGAGGAGTGTTCTGCACACGAGGAAGAGAAATAACAAACAAATGAAAAATAAGGCACCCGCCCGGGAATCGAACCCAGGATCTTCCGATTGCCGGTCAGACGTGCTAACCACTACACTACGGAGCCACGATAGTCAGAAGGAGTATTTATAAACTTGAATTTAATAATGACATTGTGGCGAACGACGCCCTCTTTGTGCGTGCTTTTGATTGTATTCTGTCCTTGTTTAAAGAGAGTGATAACTTGTCAACCAATTGTAAAGTGGGCACAAAAATAGTATGGAATGAAATGAAGACCCTTTACATAGAGTATAGGCATTCGCATACCTTGAGTGATGAAATAATGTTAAATCATATTTATTGCATAGTACAAAGCAACAATGATGTAACTGTAGACTCGATCACGTGCGAGTTTAGTATTTTAGTTAAGAGCAGTAGAACATAAAGAACGTGTATTTTAACGTACTTTATTTTGAAGTTTATATATAAATGTGTATTTTTCTTGCAAAGATGTTAATTCAGCAAGAAGTTGTAATTCTCCTACATGTAGGAGAATTACAACTTCTGACTATCGTGGCTCCGTAGTGTAGTGGTTAGCACGTCTGACCGGCAATCGGAAGATCCTGGGTTCGATTCCCGGGCGGGTGCCTTATTTTTCATTTGTTTGTTATTTCTCTTCCTCGTGTGCAGAACACTCCTCTATACTTACGTCGTTTCTATACGTTAATATACTGCGCGGTCATTGCAGTTAAATGTATATATTCACGATTTGCGAGGGTGCCCTCTCAAGGCATTGGTTTCTGCCCTATGTAGGAGAATTACAACTTCTGACTATCGTGGCTCCGTAGTGTAGTGGTTAGCACGTCTGACCGGCAATCGGAAGATCCTGGGTTCGATTCCCGGGCGGGTGCCTTATTTTTCATTTGTTTGTTATTTCTCTTCCTCGTGTGCAGAACACTCCTCTATACTTACGTCGTTTCTATACGTTAATATACTGCGCGGTCATTGCAGTTAAATGTACATATTCACGATTTGCTAGGGTGCCCTCTCAAGGCATTGGTTTCTGCCATATGTAGGAGAATTACAACTTCTGACTATCGTGGCTCCGTAGTGTAGTGGTTAGCACGTCTGACCGGCAATCGGAAGATCCTGGGTTCGATTCCCGGGCGGGTGCCTTATTTTTCATTTGTTTGTTATTTCTCTACCTCGTGTGCAGAACACTCCTCTATACTTACGTCGTTTCTATACGTTAATATACTGCGCGGTCATTGCAGTTAAATGTGTGTATATATATATATATATATAATATATACATATATATATATATATATATATATATATATATATTATTGGAGCATACATGCATCGTTTGTATATCCCCATCATCTCAGTTATTCCTTAATATTGTTTATATATACATATATACACCCAGGAAAGCATATATTTCAACCGTTTATTGGATAATAACACACAACTACACCATTCTGTTTATTTAGACAAACGAATTATTGGGAATAATTTAACATACAGTACATGAAATATATAGAAAATAAATATACATTCAAAAATAGTTCATAAGAATTTTATACAGCAAAAAATACACACTTTAAACGAAGGATATATAATATATATATAGATATACACTCTTAAATAATAATACTAGTACAAGAGAAATGTATATACACATTTACTATATGTATGAGCAAATATACATAATAATAAAATAATAATATTACCTACTAAATACATTCTTAGCTGAATTAACATCTTTGCAAGAAAAATACACATTTATATATAAACTTCAAAATAAAGTACGTTAAAATACACGTTCTTTATGTTCTACTGCTCTTAACTAAAATACTAAACTCGCACGTGATCGAGTCTACAGTTACATCATTGTTGCTTTGTACTATGCAATAAATATGATTTAACATTATTTCATCACTCAAGGTATGCGGATGCCTATACTCTATGTAAAGGGTCTTCATTTCATTCCATACTATTTTTGTGCCCACTTTACAATTGGTTGACAAGTTATCACTCTCTTTAAACAAGGACAGAATACAATCAAAAGCACGCACAAAGAGGGCGTCGTTCGCCACAATGTCATTATTAAATTCAAGTTTATAAATACTCCTTTCCAATCGAGGGTTTATTCTTTCCAATCCGAGCTTTTCAACCGTGAACTCTTCTTCACAATGCATATCGGCAGTTGAAATAATCTTCTAAGTCGTTGAGACAGCTGCTCGTTATATAAAGAAATAGCTTTTCAGGGTGAACAGTGCAGGTGAGCTCAGCCCTGTACCTCTCAAGTCCTTTGTACCAAAGTTCAATATATTTCGAAGAGTCTATACCTTTTAAATACGCATCCAATTCCAGGCCATTCTCGCCATGTTCAGTCCTACACTCGGTAAACCCGTCGAGCAGAGCGGTGTATGCGTATTCAAGAACCGTGTTAAAATTAAGCATATCGGTGACACGTGCGTCTAATATAGGCTTTAGCTTGCAGAAACCGACGATTTTAAATATTCTGTCGAGGATGAAACGGTTTCGCGTGGGTACAAGGACGTTATTATCAGACGCATTCTTCCACATCAGCCGTATATCAATGCATGGCTGGTCGCGATTTATACATAACGTACAAATAATGGTATACGAGGATGCATCACTAATCTGTTCTCTTCTTGTGCCTACACCTGCACGTATTTCATAACGATCCTCACCCACTTCTCAACTATCACGAAGATTCTATTCATCTCCTCAACATTTAACTAAATAACATTCCGTTTACCAGAGTTTGTTTGTGAGCAAGTCGTTTCAAGTACATAGTTAACGGCGCCGGTTTTACGCCTGAACACACGCAGTAACTTCGTCACGGACACATCGTATACGGCAGTAAGAATGCTGCTCAACGGAAGCTCCATCGTTTTCTATTGTGAGGAGTGCACGTCCAGTCGACTCAAGCTCTGAGGGGACTATGAGCAGACGGTGCGCGGTTTGGCACGGAGGGAGGTGTGGGGGAACAAGTCACACGGGCGTGTCATACCAAGCGTTAGTGATTCATGTACGGGGTTGTTCCAGCATGAGTCATATGAATACTTGTATCCCATTATACCGGGCAATCGTTTAGAGAATTTTTCCATCTGCGATACATGAAGTAATATCGGCTTTAATGTTTTATCACTCCGATTCCCAGGAATGCGGACCAGACATTTTCGTTCAGGGGTATTTTCTCGAACTACGCACATTTTATTAACACTCCGGCGCAGTATTTCAGAGAAACATGCACCCATATTTGTCCTTTTCGCTTAGCAAGCGATACTCGTCTCTAAATTCTATGAAAAACTTGCACAGGCCTTTAGCCACAACCTCACTGCAGAACTTGTCATGATATATATGAATGTAATGATAAAAATATTTCAGATGGTCCATGATAACAAGATTTATATTTTCAGCCGCAGGTTATACGTACTCAGTATGATGTAACATGACATAAAACCGCTTGTCATACCATTCGTCAACAAGACTCACTACCGAAACCCGTTGCTTCTCTTCTGCACGTGTTGTTTCTTTCACTTCACGGTATATGTACGACTTTACACAGTTTACCCCTATGACGTAGTCCATTACATCGTTTGTGCCACGAAATCCTGCAATGCTCTCGCCAAAATAGCCGCAGAGTATTTGACCTCTTGTTCCTCAAGCTTCGCACGTTCAATGTAGCTTTGAAAACCTCAAAGGAGGGGGAAATAGGGATTCTTTCAGTATCCACCACATCTGTAGACTTCATCGAATACCATTTCATAAATGTTGAGCACGCAATATCAAAGGTAGCTATCACTTTACCGTCTACGCAATAATTCTTCAAAATACACGTCTGAGACCCAGGGCTTGCCGCAGTCAACTGAGCACGCAGGGGTAGAGATATGCAGAGGTAGTAGTAGGAGTCACGTGACCCTTTGATTGATCATACAGTGGGCAGAGCTTAGAATATTTTCCTGCACATACAAGCGAACACACACACACACACACACGAAGGAGAAAATGTAAAGCTCATTCAAACATGACTTATTTAATAAACATATCACCAACAAGTAAATAATTCATGGTGTATATATTCAAATACGCATATTCACGATTTGCGAGGGTGCTCTCTAGGGCATTGGTTTCTGCCCTATTTGGGAGAATTTCGATTTGTGATTGAGTGAGGTCCGTAGCATAATGGTAGAGCGTCCGACCGGCAATTGGAAGGCCCTGGGTTCGTTTCCCAGGCGGTTCGCCTCATTTTTCATTATTTCGTTATCTCTCCTCCTCGTGTGCAGAAACGTTCCTTAATACTTATGTCGTTTCTATTCATTTATATACTGCGCGGTCATTGCAGTTATTTTTGCATATATATATATGTTTATATACATATATATATATATATATATACGGGTGGTCCGAAAAAAATGACGCATTTTTTAAAAATTAATATCTCAGTAACCCCCTTCCTTATCATGACAATTTTTATATGCAAGATACTTTCAAACTTCTTTTTTTAAATGCAAGAAACGGAATTCTGATATCTTTTATAGTTTTCTCGCAATTAACAAAAGTAACAACATGGGTCAAAAAAACGAATATCATGAGAAAGGAAAAATTTAATCAGAAATTTAACTAATTAATTTACAGTAAATGATCGATTTGACCACACTCTGTTGACACACTAATCTAAGTCTTTTCTTCCACACAAAAATAATACTTCTTACTTCATTAATGCCAATTTCTTGCCAAGATTCAAGTATTTTACTTTTTAATTCTGATTCGGTGAATTTTCTCGTCGACTCGGTAAACCTTCTATTTTAGTAACTCCCAAATTGAGTAGTCCATAGGATTACAATCTGGGCTTTGTGGTGGCCACTCATTTTTCGTTATTAATTTTGGTGTATTGCTAATCAGAAACGACTGTGTGGCGTAGCTTGTATGCGACGGTGCTCCATCTTGTTGAAATATGAAATCATTTCTTGATACAGGCGACGACAATCCGGCAACAATTTTGTTCTTAAAAGTTCAATGTAATTTGCGGAATTCACCTTTGTCTTTTCAGTTTCAATAAAATGAACATCTGTCTTGCCATTCCAAGAGACCCCTGCAGATATCATAACCTTTTTGGAGAATCTTGACGTTTCATGATACAATCTGTTTATTGAAATGTCACACTTTTTACCACGCCCGTAGACAACATCATTTTGACGGTTTCGCGGAATTTTCTAGAGTGAAATCTTTTTCATCCGTGAAGACTATCTTTTTAATATCAACGACAGAGAAATTATCAAGTAACTTTCTGCACCTTGTTTTTCTTTTATCCTTAACAGTATCACTTTTCTAGAAGATACTATTCTTTTGAAGGCTTTTAGTTTTTGTGCTTTAATTATTCGGTGTACAGAAGTCTTTCCAATATTCAAATGTTTAGCAATTGTTCTTTGTGACAAATGACTTCCTGGTTTATCTTCTTGAGAGCAGATTTTATCGTTGATGTAATCCACATTTTCTGGAACCGAAGCTGTTTTAGGTCTACCGCTTCCTGGTTTTCTGGCAGTACTTCCCGATTCGCGAATCTTCTTTAAGAGTCTTTCCACTGCACGCCTTTTCCACTTTTTGCCGGGAAACTCTTGCAATAACCTTCCAGTCTTCCATCCTTTTTCACAGTAACAATTTTAATGAGAATACGATCTTCCTCTGACAACATCATTAAGGGTACTGACGAATTGTTAAAAAATAAGAATATCCACAATTTGACTTGTTCATTCCTGTAGAGTTTTGTAATAACTTGCAAAAATATCGCATGATATCGTATAAAAATGATATCGTATAAAAAACGGATATTATATTGCGATTTTTGTTTTTTTGACCCATGTTGTTACTTTTGTTAATTGCGAGAAAACTATAAAAGATATCAGAATTCCGTTTCTTGCATTCAAAAAAAGAAGTTTGAAAGTATCTTGCATATAAAAATTGTCATGATAAGGAAGGGGGTTACTGAGATATTAATTTTTAAAAAATGCGTCATTTTTTTCGGACCACCCGATATATATATATATATATATATATATATATATACAAACTCAGAATGGTTCCCTGAGAAACTTACGTGTTAAACACAGACCGTGCATGGAACAAAGAACTCTTCTGGGAACTTACATCCACTATAGTTCGAATAATATAACTAATGATAAATGACAAATACTATAGTTTTTTTGTTTTTCATGATGGAAAGCCCAACGTGGGCACCGGGTTACTCGCAAAGAGGCTAAAAATACAATAGTTACCTCTTTTTCTTTGATGTATTAAATCCGACGTGAATGCAACGAGTTTCTTGCGTATATTGTGGTTCTGAATGTAGTAGGCTAGGTGTAAGCTGTAAACTCTAGATCCTGTCCCAAAGCTGGATCCTATCTGCTTTGCAGATAGCTGGTGAGGGAAGCTATATTTTGGGGCCTCTTTGCGAGTAACCCGGTGCCCACGTTTGGCTTTCCATCATGAAAAAGAAAAAAACTATAGTATTTGTCATTTATCATTACTTATTCGAACTATAGTTGATGTAATTTCCAAGAAGAGTTCCTTGTTCCATGCACGGTCTGTGTTTAACATATATATATATATATATATATATATATATATATATATATATATATATATGTGTGTGTGTATATATATATATGTAAAAGTGAACCATAAATAATTCCCATATTCCTATACTATTTTATTCTTCATGTAATTCTTGTATTCATTTATATAGTTCTTGTATCCATTTTAAGAAAAAGTATCCATTTTAAAAATTCATGTGTTATACGGTTCATGTATTTATATAATCCTGTATATTCTTGTATATTTAACTTTATATAATGCCTATACTCATATGTATGTACGTGTGTGTATTCATTTTTACATAAGGACCAAAATCGCCCAACGCGAGTTTGGATAAAAATTTTGATTTGCTTTCTACTTTGCCAAATAATTGGTGACCTGTTGTTTTTTAAAATCTCATAATCATTTTTTTAGATTTCGCTTAATAAGGAATCCTGCTTAAGCTTTGCAATGTTCATATTTTGTATACATTCTCTTTCGTTATAAAAGATGAGATCATGTCTTGCCTAAGCATTAAAATTGTACATCTTAAACCTTAAAATTTTACTCATATGCATATTTTAGTGTAAAGATGCATAATCCGATTTCCACTTTTAGTAACTTGGCAGATCATGATAACATCGATCTGAAAAATCGCGGTTTAAGATAAAAATATGGTTTCGTCTTCAAATATTTTGTTTACTCGTTCAAGCCTTACCACAGCTGAAAATTTACTTTATTTTCGAATATTGTGCAAAATAATACAGCCTTTTTAGCATTTAATAATAATGATGTTAGCAGTTTTTGGGTATATGAACCCCAGTAAAAATCTTCCATTGTCATTCAGAAGCTAATTCAGAGGCTGAGCACTACCTGTACATTTTAGCAGTAAATTACAGTAAAAGATAGTTTTTATCTTATCCTTCGAGCCTTGCTCTCTTCAGAAGAACTTAGTCATTAAACTTTCCGGATACGCTATAAGAAGAGTCCGGAACCTTCAGCATTTTTAGTAAGTCTATCAGAGTCCTCCGAGCCACTATAGAAGAACTCGGAGAATAATATAGAAGAAAACTACTGCAAGTCACACATCCGTTGCTGCCACCTAACTAGAACCCCCGTCAACTTCGAACCAACCCGGGCCATAGACGGAGGGGTTAACATATATAACAAAAATCAAGGGCTATGGTACCCAAAGGGTACGGTGTTGTAAGTGCCAAGCACTTGGTAACGTTTCCTATAGGTGTTACGACACACTTTCTTGCCTCTACGTTCCTTCACGCGCCCCAGTATCTGTGCCCGAAAATTGTGGGTCCCTACAGTTAGTTGGTGCGGTTGGTCGCCCTCATCTTCTAAGCACACTAGCTCTTTCAACCAATCAAAGTTAACGATCCGTCGATTTGACTGGTTAAGCGTGATGCCCTTCGCCTTCACGATATATTTCAGCTCCTCCCCCACCCTCACCCTTACCCCATAAGTTTTTGGGCCTGTTGATACAAACGAGTCAGTGTATGCACTAACACCATACTCATCCTTGATTTCGTCAGTCAACTCTCCGAGGAATTCACCAACAGACAGCATGTATTCACCCTCCCTCTCTGTGAATATTACGCTATCTGTGTCTGCGTACAGGACCCTCCGCCCAGGTGAGTGTAGCAGTCCCCAAAGCTTGATGCGTGCCGTTATGAAGCTGGCTACAGGTATGTTTATAACACATGAGGTATCTGTGGCCAATTCGGTAATGTTGTACTTTATTATGTACGTATTACCTACAGTACATTCACGATCTCCATGATCCCTTTATCGGGATCAGTGGCATAATCCCACACCTCGCTATAACTTTGGGCTAGATGAATGTTCCCCTTGCCTGTATTCTGTGCAAATTTTCCCCAAAGACTCTTTAGGGACAACTTTGCACTAAAGCGTTTGCCCGGGTTCTTTACAATTTGGGATCGGTCAAGCTGTATCTCTTCACGATCACGGTAGCGCAGAATATACTTCGATTTTTCATCTTCCGTCTCAACTCCTCGCAGATACCATGATGCTTCTACCTTATCCTTCAAAAAAGTGTTTATATATGGCGTGAAAAGGTTGGGTAGCTTCTGAAACCTCCACACTTCATATATCTTCAATATTCTGAGGCCGTGGCAAATGGCTAGGGAGAGCTCAGGGCTTGTATATGTATATACACCTCTGATCTTCCGTTGGTTGGTTGTGTGATTACAGGCCCCATTTTTCTCCTCCGCACATTTCACCCACAGAGGAAACATGAGCTTGTGGTCTATAACGACGGGTAAGATCGGCATCGATAAGTCGCGAGGGGGGAGCACGGTAACGAAAGAAAGACCGAAATAGTTCTTGTTCAAATTTGCTGAGAACTCTTCGATGGTGGGCAGGGCGGGACCCACCAGTTTTTCAGGTGCTCCTATGGGGTACGGATTGTTCTTCATCACATAGGGGTATAAAGACAGAAGTCGTAGTAATGGAGTTTCACGCCCTCTGCAGGTGAAAAGTATAGCTTGAATGGGTTTGTACAAGTTCCGAACAAGCTATCACGGCATCTGAGAGGATCCAACACCATTGAATGTTTGATTGTGTTTATTTCTTTACGGTAGTGACCATCTGCCTCTATCCGTGCATTATATTCGTGCTCCCACAAGACCTTGTGAGTGAACTGGGAACCTATAAGCTGATCGCAGGTTCGGGTCCATGCAAGACTGTTGGCAGGAGAGCTACCATGGATATCTCCTACGATTCCACACTCAGGACGTGGGCATCCGTGCCACCAGCAACCGTTAAAGGCGTACACAGTCTTCTCGCCAGTGGCACGGTCTTCGCTTAGACCATCAACCCAAAAAACCCGACCACTGACCTTAATGGGTACTTCCTCCGTGTTGCGGGCATGTTTTATGAATACACTGGTCTGATGCTGTAGATGTATGACCCAATAAATAGCTTATGCCCATAACTGCGATGGTTGTTTCTGTGAATGACGGCTAAGGTGTCATTAGGCATGAAATTGTTCTTGAACACAGTAAAGCACAATGAGGCGATCGTGGTTGCGACTCGCAGCGTATCGCACTTGAACCGATCTATGTACGTCCTTCTAAAGGCCTGGAAACATACCCTATTCACGCGCACATCATTCACGCAATAACGCTCACATTCATCCGCTATATTGTATGGAATATCTTCATTAAAATTGTTGTAGTAGCGGACAAAATTTTCACGCTCACTATCGCTCATGTTGGCGTAGTTAAAGTAATGTTTTGGGGTAGGCAGGCCTATGTAATTTAAAGTGTCGTTAGTGAGGAAAGTGGAAGGAAAATAACCTTTTGAAACTTCGACGGCTACGCCCATCACCTTGGGTAGCTTGGCTAATATACAAGGTGTGAATAATAGTGTCTTTAAACTGAACATTACCTCTTATCTGCGTCTGTATAAGTTTGTTTCCTCTTTTCAAGGGATCGCCTGTAAATATCTCCGATGACTCATGTTCATGTAGTTCCTTATAAAGGAATTGTGTGTAAAATTTTGCGCCATTATGGACAAGACTATACAGTCATTTTTTTTAACTTGTCCGCTAACTTGACAATATAGGACACAAAGAGTTTCACGGGATTGTCGTGTGCATTCGTTTTAAAAACGTTTGTTCGTTTACCACATTTGTAACACTCATCACACTCGACTTCCATGCACTCATCGTAGATAGTCTGGCTTATAAGTAGATGTGGGACAACCTCTTTGGTTTCAGCAACGTACATGTTTCTATATCGTAGTACACAGTTATACAAGCTCTATTTTAGGCTCAGAATCTTTCATCTAACATACATGCTTTACTCCATCTGCCTTATATTTCTCATGGCATGCAGAACAGTGAATTTCATCACATTTATGCTTGAATTTCCCCCAATTATCCATCATATGAAACATACCACATTCACAGATTCTCATTTTCCTGCAAGTGCCAATTGACTTATGGAGCAAAAAGCATTTATTATTGAAAAATGTGCGTCTGCACACATTACAGTCCCTCTTCTCAGCTTCAACCACACGACTTTCACATTTGGAGATTTTACACTGCTCACATACCATATGACATTCCATACAATGTTTCACTATATCATCCGCAAACTCGAGTCATCCTTTACAAAAATCACAATGCCTCCCATATTTTCGACTTTTATCATAACTCGCGTAAAGGTCCCTTATAATACGGATGGGGAGATACGTTGACCCTGACAGACCTAAAATAAGTAAGGGTCTTGTACGGTCTCTCACACTGCTTTTAAAAACATACACAGTTCTACGACGATCATCCACTCCAAATACAACTGTACAACTATACGAACATTCATTTCCTGCTCTACCTTTCTCAGCTCTTCAGGACCCATATTACACTCAAACTCAAGCTTTCAATCTGAAGCCAGTTTAAAGGCACGCTGCACAACTGTGGGTAACCAAATTTTTCTGGCCCCTGTATTTAGTACAGTAAACATATGAGCTAAGACTAGTGCTATAAAACCGCAACCACGATCAGTGTTTATATGCCGTCTGTAAATAGCCTGAGAATTAAAGTTAAGAATATAAGGTGTGGCATTATGACCCGCAACACGGAAGAGTCGGTCAATATGTACCGCGAAGTTGTCCATATTGAAGGCTACTACTTTGAGAGGCCTGCATTATACGCCCCAATATATATTCTATATCTACAGCGGCCAAGCGTCTGTATAGTATTACTACCCACAAATCATCTACATTCCCGTCATCTGACCCAAACCCATTGCTGTACATGGTTCACGGGTCAACACTGACTACGTACCGATTTCTAGGCAGGGCTAGGGTGGAGGTGGCGGTGCACACCAGCTCGAATGTTATACCATCCTCTACAGAATGAGAAGCTGCTACTGCTGCTGTGAAGGATGCGACTGGAATTCAACAGGAATAAGGGGGCACATTTTTATTATTCGGGGGAGTTAGTGTGGGGGTTGTGCCGTAAGATGTAGAGGGTTGGGGCTCTATTATTGGGGGTCTAACAACCGGTGCACTCCTCGCACGCTTTATACCTGACGTGGAAAGCACTTCATCATCATGCCTTCGCTTTGAATTGTCGCGTGGGGGCGCTACAGGTGTCGCTGGTGTGGGTTCGTTAGCGGGGGTGGAGTCTCTAGCCACAACTACACTGTCATCGGAATCGTCTGTAATATCGATGATGGGTACATGCCGCTCTACCTCATCGTCATTCACGGTTCTGTGGAAGAAGAGGAAAAATAAGACTGTAGAATATATGGAACGTCACATAAAAATTTATTATATTTTATAAATGTTCTACTTAGGAGTGTGACGTGTTACAGATGGATTCTGTAGAAAAATTCAGGTTCACGAGCCCGTCCATATGTATTATATCTGGCCCTACAGGTAAAACTGTGTTTATGCTTAAAACGGTGGTTATGCTTAAAATCATTAAAGATAATAGTCCGGTTGCACGGGGTGGGAACCCTGCATTGTTTGTTATAAAGCAAATCTTGACATATTTTGAAAGCTTACACCACCCCATTCAAGAATCCATCGGGTGTACACCTGACCCCCGCTTGGCTTTTTCAATATGGCCGCCATTTTCCAAGATGGCCGGCGAAACTGAAAAATCCCATATCCTGGTCAATACTTGATGGATTTTGATGATCTTGGTGTCATTTCTAGGGGTTTTTAGGATGATGAGTCGATCTGGAGGGGTTGCATATACTTTGGGAGTCGTTTTGACCCACATTCGTCAATACTCAAGGTCATTGGAGGTCAAACGCCCCCCGAAATAAGGAATATCCCATATCCCGTGCAGTCGTGGAGATATTTTGGTGATCTTACTGTCGTTTTTATGGTTTTGGGCGAGAATGAGTACTTCTATAGGCACATGATAACAGTAGGATATCATTTTGCAACTCCATGGGTCAAGTCAAGGTCATTTGAGGTTAAAGTTTGGCCTTGAAATATGATAATGCCGCAGTTGACACCACTGTATTTGCTTTATTTCAGTGACAATTTCTACAATCTAGCGAACTGCTGAGCACTTAACATCTTTTCTGCAGATAAAACCAGATCATAATGCTTAAATGACATAACCCACATTATATGGCTATGGATATTCGGATATAAACCACAATTTATGCTGAAGTGCTGGGCACATGCATTCTATGGAAGGTTGCAAAGCTACAAGATATGACCTCGTAAGCAAAACAAAGCTCACACCTAGCTGGGGGATTGGCATTGACAACTTTGATGCAGTTATTCACATTAGGTAACCATTTATTGGGGGAAAATATCAAAAGACATGGTTGTGTCACTGTGTCAGGATCGTCAGGATCATCAGTCTGCTCTTCGTCTGCGTTTTGGGTCAATGGATTGTTGCAATCCAAGCAGCTGGCCATGCACAGAACATTGTGTAAGGGATTCCGCGTCCCATGCAGCCGCAGCGACTCCCCCTGCATGCTGATTGGATTCACACCCACATCTGATTAGCTTCAGAACTTCATCTGGTGCTAAGCACACTCCTTCACCAACTGTTTTTGGGATGAGAACTCTGTTTGTTTCGTCTCTCTCCCACCCATAATGCACAGGATCAAGTGGTGGTGGGTCACACTTTAGTGCATCGAGCCAGTTCGCCACAGTGTAGTGGGCACTGAGCACATTTTGATGGAAAGCTTCAGTTGTTGGTGGTAGAGAACATAGTTTGTGTGCAGCAGTTCCGAACTTCCCTGTCTTCTGAGCCCATACTCGCTGACGACACTCAGTAAGAGATGAGGATTTCTTATCCCCATAGCATGCAACAATGAACGCTGTTGCCTCTTTCTCGATATGGTCAAAGCATGCCTCAAGGGACCCCAGCTTGTCTAGCTTCCGACCCTTCTTGGCTGTGGCAATGGCAGTGGCTTTGCCGATGCCATGTATTGCTGCAACTGTATCACAAGCACTCAAAGCGTGTAGTTTGAGGATTTGTGGGATGATGTCTTTGTGCTGGGATACAGTTGCTCGGATGTCCACTGATTTTCTGCCACGCACTGGAGACTCCATAATCATAGGACAGCCTAGTTTCTTAAATTCATAGAAGTCAGCATGGCAAACACGTCTGTGATATCACAAATGATGGAGATACGGGCATCAGAATCTTTCTCAGCTTGTGCGATAGCGTGTTGTGTTATTATCATGTCAGCCTCTTCATGAGATGATGAGAGCTCCAATGCTGCTTGATTCCTGCCTCGCACAATGGAAGTCGGTATGGTCTGCCATCCTGCAAGCACTAGCTCATGGTCTTGGGTTACAGCTGCGAGATACTCACTGTCAGCAAGGATTTGCTCACACAGCAGCCTGTTTAGTTGCTCCTTTTTCGCGGTGCACGTGAGAAGTTTACACTTTAGTTTACACTTTTCTATCAACACATCTTTGTAATTTGTTTTTTTATCACCAAGCTTATCGGTCATAAACCTAGATGCTGGAATGCGGTATTGCCCCGGAACTTTGATGTCATATTTCTCGGGTAATATACACTCACTGACTTTCAAACAAGAGAAACTGTCATACTGGGCCTTCACTGAGAACAGCACTACTGTCTTTTTGGCTCCACTCTAGGGGTACCACATTCTCTCTTTTTCATGAATGCTGATAAATTCCGCTTGAACACATAAGTGGAAACACAGTTCTTGTGACAACAAAGGATTTTTGCTCCATCTTCCAAGAGAGGCTCTAGTCTCCCTCGAACATCTGGCTGCCCTCTGATGTCGCTGCTCTCTATGGTTTTCTGAATTCTCCCACAATTTGAAAGACCTTTCTGACCTCCATGACAGCTACGCAAGAAATCGTTGAAGAAACATTCGTCTGCAGCTTTTGTAGAACCTGAAAAATAAGAATTTTGTTTACCTATTCTTCAGAGTACAAATCGCATTGAAATAATTTATTCTCAGCAAGTGAAAACTAAACAATGCTCACCTGGCATATTCTCCATATTCAGCAGTCAAAAAACAATTTTGGAATTAGCACAACCAAGACGTCATCAAACCACCAGGTGGGCAGCACCATCAGCAATAATCTCAACAACCTGAAAAAAATAAGAGGAATAATTAGACATATTGGAATTCACCTTACCATGGGGAAAATAATCACTGATTTCATTTTAAACCCTATAGAACTACTCAGTCTCGCCCAAAACCATAAAAACGACAGTAAGATCACCAAACTATCTCCACGACTGCACGGGATATGGGATATTCCTTATTTCGGGGGGCGTTTGACCTCCAATGACTTTGAGTATTGACGAATGTTGGTCAAAACGACTTCCGAAGTATCTGAAACCCCTCCAGATCGACTCATCATCCTAAAAAACCCTAGAAATGACACCAAGATCATCAAAATCCATCAAGTATTGACCAGGATATGGGATTTTTCAGTTTCGCCGGCCATATTGAAAAAGCCAAGCGGGGGTCAGGTGTACACCCGATGGATTCTTGAATGGGGTGGTATAAGCTTTCAAAATATGTAAAAATTTGCTTTATAACAAACAATGCAGGGTTCCAGTAAAATCAGGGTCTGTGCTACCGGACTATAAGGGAGAGATGTTCTCCAAATTTGTGCATAAAGTCATATGGTGCTATTCGACATACCAGTCAGTATTCAACGAGTAGCAAGATGATTTTTTGTTCCAAAAAGGTGTATATGACGTTAATTTGTTAAAGGGAAATAAATATACAGTCATTGTAATAAACGATCTCATATTAGAAATGGATAAAACGTTTCCCGAGACATTTACAGTGTTCTCCCACCATCTTAACATAAGCGTGTTCTTCATTCGTCAGCCAGACTCTCTACTGAACGGACGCATTTCCTGAGCTCTCTGATATTGTTTCTACTTTTGCATATTGCTAATAATTTTACTTTTAGAAAGTTTTGAATAATTTATACTTGCGTTAGTATTCACATTGTTATAGTTAAGTAATTGAATATTAGTGGTTTTTTAGCGATTTAGAAGTTTTCATAGCGTGCCGGCTTAATTTAACTTAAACTTGTGACGGTTATAAACTAATTTTAACTGCGCGATGCCGTCACAGAAAGCGTCGTGTGTTAGGTGTGGGCAGTGATGGGCAGTATCTAGATACATGTATCGCCGATACGTATCGATCGATACTTTTGTATCGGTATCGGTATCGCTTTAGCTACTCGACAAAAGTATCGATTTATCGGTATCGCTAAGGTCAATTTTCTTAAATGTATCGAAAAAAATCGATACTTCGATACATCGATACATTAATAAGAATTTTTAAATATTTAAATAGATGTTATAATATGACACTACTGAGTTATATTTATGAATATACATAAATAATAATATTATTAAATATTTATTTAATGACAGTACTACTCTACTGGTCACGTCACACAGTACGGCGCAAAGTTTAAACACGTTTGTACTTGTGTTATTGAGATTAATTAACCATAATATAGAAACGCTCATAATATAGAAACGCTCATACAATATAGAAACATTCATTGCGGAGGCATTGCGTCATTGTCAGCCATTTCTCAATGCAGTCACAGTAGGGTTCACTAAGCGGTTTGAAAAGTTTCTGTGCCTTGATGCGTCGCATGAGTATAAAGCAGCAATACTGGCATCGTCTTCAAATCCTCTGTTCAAGTTAAAGTGGATGACATTAAAGGGCAAATTTAATACTAACATTGTCAAAAAGAGGGTTTAAGAAATGTTGGTTAATGCTGTTAAGAGCCTCAGCGAGCAGACCCCCGAGCAACAACTAAGTGATGCTGCATCTGACGGAAGTGCAGATGATTTCTTCTGTTATGAGTCTGCTTCCACTAATGTCTCTGCAACCCAAGATTCCACTGAGATGGAAGTTTTACAGTATCTGGGTGACGGAAGTCATTCTCTCCAATCTCTGAGGCAGTACCCAGGAATTCTACGGGTCTTCCTGAAGTATAACACACCACTACCATCCTCTGCTCCTGTAGAACGGTTGTTTAGTTTGGCTGTTCACATTCACGCTCCAAAAAGGAATAGACTGTCTGACCAGATGTTTAGCCAGCTGGTATTTTTGAAGGGTAATAGTAATTACTTTTAATTGTTAGTGTAGTATTTTCAGTCATTCATGTATCTTACAAAATTAAAACATACTTTCATTAAATAAAGCAATTGTTTTTATTTACGTCTATAAAACCCATTAAAATGTCGTTGATTTTACTTAGAGTGCGTAAAAATTACTAGTATAAACAATAATATCTAATACCTACATATTAAATAAATAATTATAAAAATGTATCGGCGATGCATGTATCGGTATCGGTATCGCTTAAGACATCTAGAAAGTATCGGCGTATCGGTATCGCCTAAGACGTTCTTCATGTATCGATGTATTGGTATCGCTTTAGCGATTTTCATGTATCGATGCCCATCACTGGGTGTGGGGTAAACCGGTGGTATACGGATTTTAAAGATTATAACGGCGGTCCTATGGCGATTACCGAGAGATCATTTTGTTTCTTTTGCGAGTTAAGGGAGGAAATAGTTGACATAAAACGCAGTGTACGTGAGGTAACGGAAAGACTTGCAACGCTTGATGAGGGCGATGGTAGGGCTATGGTTGACGAAAGCCGAACCAATACTAACGTTGAAGACGTTAGTAATTTGAGGGGTGAGGTGCGTAACCTAGTTTCTAGTTTAGGTAGCTTATTGGGAAGGTTAGATAGAGTTGAGGAAGGATTTAAGGTTGGTCCGAGTTAGTAGATGGGGAGGGATTTAGAGAGGTTAAGGGTGGAGCTAGGCCACGTAAGTTAGATGATAGGAATCCCCCCCCTATCGAGGTTTCGAACCCTTTCGTCCATTTGGAAAGGGACGTGAATGAGGGGGAAACTATTTTAATTGGGGACTCTTTAGTGCGCCATATGGACAAAGAGTTCGTTGAACGGCATCCAACCAAGAAGAGGAGGGTCTGTCTCCCAGGGGCCAGGGTTAACAGAGTTAGAGACGAAGTGGATAGGATTGACGTTGCCTCCCGTCACTCGATGTTGGTGACGATGGTAGGGGGCAACGACTCGTATAGGCCCGATACGAGACTGCCTGACCTTTTGGAGAGATATAGGGGGTTAATTAGGTCCCTAAAGGCAAGGTCAGATAGGTCTTTAGTTCTAGGTATTACCCCTAGGCACGGTCTGGGTCTTAGGATTACATCTAAAACGATATTTTTTAATACTAAATTAGAAGAGATTTGTGCTGAGGAAAATGTACCCTTCGTAAAGCTGTGATCACAATTGAGTGATCCTAGCCTTTTTATAAAAGATAGGGTGCATTTCAATGAAATAGGGAATGCTAGGTTAGGTAGGTTAATTGACGAAAACGTACGAAAGCTGTATAGGTCGAAACCTTCTTTAAACGTTGTGGGCCCGGGAAACGCGGGCCCGACGTGAAAAATAGTTTAAAACGCCGGCCCGTGGTAAAAAATAACTTAAACGTCTTTTATTGTAACGCGCGTAGTATTAGAAATAAATTAAACGAATTTAAGGCGATCATTTTTTCCGGCAACTACGATATAGTTGCTATCACTGAAACGTGGTTAAATACCGTGAATCGGGACTTGTTGGAGGAATTTGATATACCTGGTTTTAAACTCTTTACTAATGATAGGTTACAGAGTCTTGGTGGCGGCGTTTTGCTGTACATTCGTAATTCCCTTAGGGCTATCGAGGTTAACATAGATTTTCCGGCAGCAATTAATGCGATATGCGTTCAAGTTAGGGCGCGTAGTATTAGTTTTAATTTTGTTGTTGTTTATAGACCTCCCGTTCAACCCCTCGATACCGATACTAGATTTTACTCACTTCTTGGTAACTTTATTGATATAATCGGAATAGTACCGGGTGTCCGAGAATTATCTGTACAATTTTTGGTTGTTATTAAAAGTCAACCATGAAGTGTAGAAATTCCAGTGTTGCCCCATTTTACAGAGAATCTCATTAAATTTTTTCTGACACCACGTTTTGACAAGTTTTTTAGAAATGTACGCAGGTGACAGACATTGATGATTTAAAAGCAAGAATCACAGCTGCTATTGAGCGAATTGATGTGGATATGCTGCAGCGTACATGGCAACATTTGGAGTATCGATTGGATGTTTTGCGAATCACTAATGGTGCACATATCGAATGTTTGTAACAACGTTACTTTAATAAAAGAAACTTTTGAAAATACAGATTCTAAATAATCTTGTTTAAGAATTTTACGTGTTATCAAGAATTTTATTAAAAGATGAAATTGTACAGATAATGTTCGGACACACTGGAATTTCTAAAAAACTTGTCGAAACTAAACTTGGTATCAGAAAAAACTTAATGAGATTCTCTGTAAAATGGACAACACTGGAATTTCTACACTTCATGGTTGACTTTTAATAACAGCCAAAAATTGTACAGATAATTCTCGGACACCCTGTATAACTGTCGGAGACTTTAACTGCCCTAATGTTAATTACGAGACTTTTACTGGTAATGAGGAGGGTTTGAAATTAATTGAGTTCATGGAAGATAATTTTTTACGACAGATGGTTACCGAACCAACGCGCGGTGACAATATTTTAGACGTGGTGATGACGAACGGCGAAAATATAGTCGAAGGTTTAGAAGTAGGCGAGAGTTTAGGATGTAGTGATCATCAAATTCTTAGGTTTAAGTTCTTGATAGAAAACACTAAGGATAGTAACGTAATAGAAGTCCCTGATTTTCGTAGGGCCAATTTTGATAGTTTTGCGCATAGGATAAGAGTAGTTGACTGGGATAACTTATTTACGGGTAATGGCACAAATTTGCATTGGGAGGCGTTCAAAGAAAGTTTTATGAATATTGAAAGGGAGTTTATTCCTCGTAGGCCCGAGCGCGCTATAAATCATGGTAGGCCCAAGTGGTGGACTAGGGAAATAGGCGAGTTCATAAACGAGCGTAACAGAACGTATAGACTTAATAAGTGCAATTGCACGGCAGCTAACTTTAATAGATATATCGTGCTTAGACGTCAGGTTAAAAGATCAATTAGGAATGCTAAGCTTTATTTAGAGATACTTATAGCTGCGGATAGTAAACATAATCCAAAAAAGTTTTTTAAATACGTCAAATCTTAAGGCGATAAAAGATAACATAGGCCCTATAGTGGATGTTAACGGTGCTTTGGCTGCTGACGATCAGGCGATGGCGGGTATTTTCAATAACTTTTTTGCGACTGTTTTTACCGTAGAAGACGTAAATAATGTCCCCGACGTGGACGATATCGTTCCATTTAGTAGTGAGACTATTTTGGATGAAATAACTGTTTACGAAGGTGAGATTGCGCATTATATCGATAGGCTAAAAGTTACCAAGGCTCCAGGCGGCCCAGACGCTTTTTATCCTAGACATTTGAAAGATTTGAAAGACGTTATCGAAGGCCCCTTAACGAAGATTTTTAATCAGTCACTCGAAACGGGGATTATTCATGAAGACTTCAAATTAGCTAACGTCACGCCTATTTTTAATAAAGGCGACCGCAGAATAGCTAGCAAATATAGGCCCATAGCTTAACGTCAATTGTCGGTAAACTTTTGGAATCCGTAGTTAGGGATCGTATCATCGATCACTTAGAAAGTTGAGATCTGATTAATAGTAGTCAGCATGGGTTTTGACCCCATAGATCTTGTTTAACTAATTTGTTAGAATTTTATAACGAAATAGTGCGCGAATACGATAGGCATAGAGCGGCTGATGTTATTATTTAGATTTTAAAAAGGCGTTCGATACAGTTCCGCATAGAAGATTAATTGCGATGGTTAAAGCGCACAGTATACGCGGTCAGGTTGCTAACTGGTTAGAGGAATGGCTTCGTGCTAGGAGACAGAGGGTCGTTGTTAATGGTAGTGAATCTGGGTGATTGGATGTAGGTAGCGGTGTCCCACAGGGTTCAGTGTTAGGCCCATTGCTATTCGTAATTTACATTAACAACATAGATGTAGGATTGACGAGTAACGTGTCAAAATTCGCGGACATACTAAAATAGGCGGTAAGGTTGTTAACGAGGACGACAGAAATAGGCTCCAAGACGATGTAAATAGGATTATAGAGTGGACGGATAAGTGGCAGATGCAATTTAACGTAGACAAATGTAAAGTTTTGCGTATAGGTTCTCGTAACAATAATTACACGTACACGATGGATGATAGAGTTAGTGAGCGTTGAGGAGGAAGTAGATTTAGGCGTACGCGTATCTAAGGATTTAAAAGTTAGGAACCAGTGCCTGGAGTCTTGCGCAAAAGCTAATAGGATGTTAGGCTTCATAGCGCGTAATTTCGGATTTAAATCGAAGGATATTATATTGCCCCTTTACAAGTCCCAAGTCAGGCCTCATTTAGAATATGCCGTTCAGTTTTTGTGCTCGTATTTGCGTGAGGATATTGATAGGTTAGAAAGGGTTCAGCGTCGTGCCAGAAACTAATTTCGTCATTTCGCAACAAGCCTTATGAAGATAGGATTAAAGAGTTAGACTTGCATTCACTCGAAACTAGGAGATTAATGGGGGAGCTTATTGAAGTTTTCAAAATCGTTAATAACTTCGATGACGTAAATTTTGACAAACTGTTTAGTTTCGATAACAGCAATACTCGTAATAATAACGGATTTAAATTGCGTGGCAGACGTTTCGTTACTAATATCGCTAAAAACTTCTTTACGTTTAAAGTAATTGATAAATGGAATAATCTTCCCGCGCCCGGCCTGAACTCTACCAGCGTTAATGTGTTTAAAAACCATTTAGATAGGCATTTTAAAAATATTAACGTTGTTTAAAATAAAAAACAATTAGCAACAGGAGCTCTGGGGGTGGTAATCGGGGATGAGTCTGTTGACGTCTAATACCAGCCTGTGATATGCCAGCAAAAAAAAAAAATTAGACTAACAAGGACTTAGTTGTACCTTGTTGAGTAAATTAACCCACTTTTTGTTATTCTTTATATTTTTTCCTTCGTCTCTCCTTATTTGCATGTCTGTAACTCTCTTTATTGCATGTCTGTAGTTTGCATGGCATGATAGTGTTTGAGTTAAGAATGTGTTGCATGGTTTGTAATGCGTTCTTATTTTACTTCTTTTCATCTTTCACGCCTTTCCAGCCTAGTGGGCTGCATCCTCTACCTCCGTATGGAGTGGAGGATCGGTCTGCAACAGCTGGAAGAATGTGTTGCTTTGAGTTAAGAATGTGTTGTTCTTGAGTTAAGAATGTATTGCATGGTTTGTAAGCGTTCTTATTTTTCTTCTTTTCATCTTTCACCCCTTTCCGGCAGAGTGGGCTCTATCTCCCTATGGAGTAGAGGACCGTTCTGCAACCTTTCCTATTCTCTCCGACTATTTTTCTTACTTGTCGGCAGTGGCCGGCGGATGATGATGGTGAGTCTTTTTTCTCTTTTTCTGAATCAATGTTAACCCACGATTGACTGGTGTTGCTACTTACTTAACCCCTAATTCTCTTCTCTTAACCCCTACTTCTTTTCTCTCGGGCTAACCTTAGAGTGGATATTTTGGTCTTTGTTAGCCTAGACTTCTGTAGATCTGTGGATCAACTAGCATCTATTCTTCAAAAATAGATACATGCACGATGTGTCGTTAAATACACAATATCTATTCTTATTCACACAGCGTAGAGATGTCACAAATTGGGGTATTAGCCAAGCAAATGTTCCCGAATCAGCGTAGGGAGTTTTTGAAAGTTTATAAAGAAGCTACAAGTCAACGTTACGGATATTTGCTTTGTGACCTTCACCCGCGAAACACGTTTAGGGTGCCTCTAAGAACGAATATACTCCCAAACGAACCTGAAACGGTGTATATTCTACTGTAGAATTATAAATAGACAAAAGAAATACCATGAATTAATGAAAATCTATCATCCACTGCCCCGGGCATTGCAATAAATGTTTGTTAAAAATATCGACTCGGACTTTTTAAAATGCAACTGTGAAATCTGCCTTAATGTTATAAAATGTAATGTACCAATGAAACCCCCTCAGAAGGCTCGCCTACGTCGTTACAAGACATAATACGCACACTCGCTCGTAAAAGTCAAACTGTGGGGAAGAAAAAACGAATTATTGTATAAAGAGGGGGATCATTCCTATCCATCTTATTTTCAGTTTTGGGACCTTTACTGACTAGATTAATATAATGAAGAAAGTAGTCGTGATTCTGCACGAGGTGTATGCTTCATTGCAAAGCTCAAAGAGTCCAGATACGGTTCTAGAACCCCGTAAAAGTAGGCTTAAAAGAATGGAAAGCGAATTGTTAGACCTATTAAACAGTCACCTGATGAGAAAAGAATCTTATACCAAGAGGCTCTGCAGAAATTTCTTCATAAGTACGAAAATTATAAGAATCCGACAAAGCTCCCCGTGGTTATTAGGCACAGTGCGGACAACGATAAGTATGGAGGCATAGGGCCTGGGGCTGACGCTAGAGATGACCAGTCAAAGAATAACGGGTCGGCCCCACAACATATCGAATATGTATCAAAAAGCATCCTCCCACATACATTGAGGAATAAAGACTTAAGTCTTTATAATCTATTGAGTGAGGACCCCATTATGCATTGGGCCGATACAGGTGAGGTCATTGTTGAAGGAACAAAGGTACAGTGCTCGAATATCGTTGACATCGTCTATGACCTGGTGAGAATGTGGGATAGGTCATCACCATCAGGATGGAAGCATATTAAAGCAACACTACAACAAATAAATGTCCCCAAAACATTGATAGGAAATCTGAACAGGTTAAAAGACTTGGAGTAAGCCTCGCATGTGCCACAACTGAGCACGCCATCACCCCCAACGGTAGCATCTCTGAAGAGGAGAAAGAAGAGACCAAATAACAACGGTCAACCCTCTTCGTGTGCCTCTAAAATACGCAAATGGCTAACATATTTAGAAAACGTTATTATGACATTTCTAGCCCAGCCTCCTTCGGCGGCATTGATGGACTGTACAGAGGTGTTTATAATGATGAAGTAAGGAAAAAAGATGTTGAGAGGTTTTTGCGGGCGCAGGATGCTTATACGCTTCATAAGCCGGTGAGAAAAAGGTTTAAAACAGCGGCTTGGATTGACTCTATTTGGCAAGCGGACTTAACAGACATGCAAAGATATTCAGTGTATAACGGTGGCTACCGCTACATTCTATTCATAATAGATGTGTTCTCTAGATACCTGTGGTTAATTCCCTGAAAAATAAATCGCCTGAAACAGTTGCTAAAGCTACCAAAACGTTGATGTTGAAAGAAAACAGGATTCCAGTCTATTTTTGTAGGGACATGGGTAAAGAATTTATAGGCTGAGCTTTTCAGAGCATGTTAACGGAGTTTAATATCAGTTACTACACTAGGAATTCTATACATAAGGCCTCTTTAGCTGAAAGAGTTCAACGTACCATAAAGGAACGCATGCATCGCTATTTTACACATAAAAACACATACAAATATATAGACATTCTGGAGTCACTGACCTCATCCTACAACCGTTCGCACCATCGCGCGATTGGGACAACACCTAACGAAGTTTTAGAAAGAGGTACGCACACAGAGCGTGAGGCGAGAAGAGATATTCATAAAATCCCGCCACACTCTGCGCGTTTCAAAATCAATGATTATGTAAGGCTATCGCGTTCGGGTAATAAATTCGCGAAGGGATTTGAGCAAGGTTGGACACGTGAGATTTTTAAAGTTAGGGCTATAAGACCTAAAGGCAAGATAATTTTGTGTTACGTTGAAGATTTGAAGAAGAAATCGCAAGAGGCCTTTACTGTGAGGAGCTGCAGAAAGTGACATCTAATTTAGGAAAAAACGTGTTTAAAATTGAAAAAATTTTAGGCAGCAAAGGTACAGGAAAGAGAAAAATGTACCTGGTGAAATGGCTAGGGTACCCAGAAAGCTTCAACACCTATATAAAAGCTGATGCAATAATGAAGCTCAAATAGTATGCAACATGGCGCATAACCATTTCTATGTCACACTCCCGTCCTCTTCTTTGGCTGTACATCCTGACAACATTCTGACCAACTTTGTAACAGAACTCCATGGGCCTATTGAATTCGGTCGTGATTCGTATGAGGTTGGAATATGCGAAATTCAGCTCGACACCACCTTTTTAAGTATTGATTATAAAGAACCCGTTTTTACGGTTCTTAGAGACTGTGATGAGTGTGAAAAGGCCGGGGTAACTCAGGTTGGAAACGTGCGTGCCGCCCGGAGTGGGGAGGCACTGTAATACATTACAGTAGTAATACTAGGCCCGTGTCGTTATGGTGCGGCCGAGGATGTTGTGAGAGACTTAAACGGTAATTTAAAAAGCTCAAATCTTACAGATGATTTAGCATACTAAAACGTAAGCAAAGAAAACTCTGCACACAATCTGACCCTAAAATCACAAGCTGACAGAAATATTAAAGACAAAGTGCTGTTCAAAATTATATCCTAGGGACGATATGGAGCAGCCCTTCAAAGAGATACCTTTCACGAGGCAAAACAGGGTTTGTCCAGCCTAATGTATCAGCCGAAATTGGAGAAATTGGGTGATGGCTATCCACCCCCAGACATGTGCTATATTTACAGCAATATCTTGGAGCATCAGTTTGTTGGGGATACCCAGGCGCACCTGCGCTTGAGCATTACATATGACAAACCTCATTATGTGAATGTCGCGACTAATCTATTAACCAATATCTCAATATATATCAGAATGATTGAGGGGAAAAATTTCCCATTCGGTGACGGGAGCTTAACAGTGAAGCTCCACTTTCGTCGCACTGTGCTATAATGACCCGAAGGCCTTTTACAGTCTATCGAGGGGTGTGATACCAGCGCAGGAGTGGGCTTGGATCCATTTTTCCAACCATACTGCGTACGGCTGTTCCCTTGTTGAAGAGGGGTGCCAGATAGCTCAGGAGGAAAGCATTACAATCAAGTCTTAACACAGTAGAAGACATAATGGCGGGGGCTAGACCTAAAGAAGCTCTAAAAATGCACTTAAAGTGTATACGGGACGAAATCATCAAAGACGCAAAGAGAAAAATGCACGGTTGTGGGAAGAAGAGGTGTGTCCGGAAAAAGAAGAAGGAGTTACCAACACGTGGCGTTAAACGTAAGAGGACATCAAAAAAGAAGTGTTCTAAGCGACTGAAACCTATGGGTGATCATATTTTTAACTGATATAAGCTAAGGACATTGCTCTCATGAATCATAGGCTGTTTACTACTTGCCGAGAGAGGTGGCACTGTTTCTACCTCGTCATGGCTCGTTTCATCCATCCGTGTAGTTCACAATGTTGTAAATCGGAGCTGTCTCTCTTTGACATGCCCCCACCACAAGTTTCTATTGAGCACAGTGACTTCATTACGATTAACCCGTTAAACACAATTAGTTCCCCGAGTGCCCCTATAGAGTTCGTCATCCTCAGCTCAGACCCTTACTTTTTTATCCAAGCTGTGTGGATATATAAGCTAAGCTGCGTATAGCGCATTCAGATGGACTCGAATGCGAAGACAAATACGCTGTATCTCCAGAAACAAACTTTCTACACTCCATATTCAGTCAGTGTGACGTGTATTTAAATCAGGTCAACATCTCTGCAGGAACGGATTATCACCTACGTGCCTATCTTGAAAATGTCCTCAACTTTTCAAAAGAAGCGAAGGATACCTTTTTAACTGCTGAGGGTTATTATCAGGCTAAAGACGAAAGCAGTATAAAGGACAAATTTTAAAATTCTAAAAAGAAGATATATGAAGGTTTTAGACGACTGCATAAAGATTTCACATTTTAGGAGAAGCTACTTGTGAATCGGACCGATATGAAAATAAAGCTCACTCGCACGAATCCTGAGATCTGTTTAAATCTGGGGGCTGACCAAGAAGAGAGCGCAAAGCCCGTGTTGATTCATGTTATGAAAACATACTTTCGCGTAAGCCGAGTGAAATTAAGCTCGGCTAAACAATTAGAAATTGAAAAAAAATTACTACAGGCCAGAGTAAAATATTCAATTAACAGAGTACAGATCAAACTATACACGGTGCCAAGCCAACAGGGTTGGCCTCGAAGCAGATAGAAAACGTCGCCCTAGGAGCTCTACCTAAAAGATTATTAATTGGAATGCAGGAACATGTTTCTGTGAATGGGAAATATAAAAAAAGCCTTTAATTTCGAAAATTTCGGCCTTAAAAATATAACCCTATACGTCAATGGAGTAGCCTTAGGGGGGGGACATTAGAAATGGATTATTCAACAGACGCCGTGTTCCCGCTTTACTGGAGAGCTTATAGTAATCTTGCACATATTGTCGGTGCTTGCAATGAATTAGGAATTGGCGTAACGCAGAAGGAATTCATCGAGCAATTCAACCTTTACCCGTTTGACATCACCCTGGACTTACTGCTAGTGTAAACACACACTTAAGTCAACAGCAGAGTGGAAACATCTCAGTCAGATTGGAATTCGCCAAGCCGATAGACGCGCCTGTTAGTGTACTACAGTGCCCGCGAAAAGTATCCGATCACCCTTGAAATTTGTATTTTTTACATAAAAAACAATGTTTAAATGTATACTAACCTTATATTAGTATTTTGTCATCTGTCCTTTGGTTTGGATGACTTGTTCTAGACGTTTTCGCATGGATTTAATCAAGTTTTGACAAACTTCCACTGATATTTCCTTGCACCATACCTTTTTGATGGCCTCTTGTAATTTTTCGACTGAGCCAGTGTCGTGGCATTCAACCTTATTTTTTATTATTAGCCACAGATTTTCTATCGGATTGAGATCTGGACTATTACCAGCCAATCCAAAATATCAAATTTATTGTCAGTAATCCATTTTTGTCACTATTTTGGCCCTGTGACATGGTGCCCATCATGCATGTATGTTTTTTGTCCTTGGATTGCCATTGCCATTGGAAGTTTATCCTGTAGCATTGCTAAATACCGTGCACCATTCATAGTTGTGTTCTTCGGAAGAAATATAAGTTTCCACGCCCATAGTAACCGAAACAACCCCAAACCATCACACTTGGAGGGTGTTTCATTGTCTTTAGGGTGTATTTAGGGTCCATCCTATTTGAGCCAATAGGCCGGCGAACCTTTTTGGACAACTTCTGAATGTCAAAAATGTCGACTCATCGCTAAATAAAACCTTCTTCCAGTCATCAACAGTCCAATGAATGTATTTTTTACAAAATGCGACACGTTTTTTACGCATTTTTTCATTAATGAAACGGTTTCTTAGCAGCATGGCGAGATGGTAATCCGAGTTCTTTTTGGAGCCGCTCCTGGATAGTTCGTTCAGAAACACCAGATAACAAATTATTCATATTAAATTTTATTTCTTTCGCAGTTATTGTTGGGTTTTTCAATACTAAACGTTTCATAAGTTTGTCTGTTCGCGAATTTGTTTTTCTCGGTCTGCCAGATCGTTTTTTTAGGGACTGGCGTGGTTAGGCCACCATTGTTCTTAGCCCGTGAAACCCATAAATTAACGGTACTTTGGGATATGTTTAATTCCTTAGCTATCTGTCTCTGTGATTTCCCACATGCATGCAAAGCAACAATAGCACCTCGACAATCACTCTTAAGTTGTTTTTTAGCACACATTATATATAAATTTTATTTACACCACTTTCTGTAAAAAAAAAAAAAAATCAAGAAATTTACACAAACAGTGAAATCTGACAATTTGAGACACAGCCACCCCCAACGAAGGCTACCAGAACACTAATTTGAGAATGCGTTGGATAGCTCTCATATCAGCGAGCAACCTCAAAGTTACCAGATGTCGCTAGAACAAATAGAAAGTGAATTACGTGTCTCTGAATATCAAGGGAAAATATTGTATTTTCTTGAGTGATCGGATACTTTTCGCGGGCACTGTAGTATACCTTGAATCACAGGCCCTAATAGAAATCGATAGATTTAGAGATATACTGTAGTCACAGACTTTTAAAATGGACACGAATACACTCCAGAGAGTAAAGAATAGTGACCGAATGGCACGCTCCCAATTTAGGTGTGTTTGCGAAGAACGAAACGTTGAAGATCCCAGCTACGAGAGACTGCGGCGCACTATTCTATGTAAATACTGTACAGGTGTTAGTGGTGGAGAAGGGATTCATTGGATAGTCGTCTACTTTAAAAATAGGGATTCAATGTACTATTTTAACTCACTGGGGGCTCATCCCTGAAATGACCCTATTATTGTAAAATTTATCGAGCAATTATACATTCCCCAAATTGTCTGAAATCCTTACCGAATCCGGGCTACTATAGCAACGTATGTGGCATGTACTGCCTCTCGTTTCTCTTGCATATGGTCTGCGGTAGCGAATTTACAATTTTTTAAAAATTATTCGATTTGTGCCACACCAAACGAAATGATCAAATGGTACGCAATCACATAAAAAAAAGTTTTCCGTTTGTGCGCACTGGATGTATTGTATATATATATATATATATATATATATATATATATATATATAATTGTAACTTGAGTACTTGCAACAATATTGGTGTATAATATTAAATGTCTCCAATAATGTTAGTTTGTGTAGCGTTTAAGGGCGAGTCTTATATTCTGTAGCTTATTTCAAATGTAATGGATGTTAATTCTGTAACTATTTTAAGTTGAATATAAATATATAAAGTATAAAAAAATTGATGCCAATGTCACTCCTATATGTGTGAGAAATATTGAAGGACATGTTATGTAAAATTGTGTTGTATATAGTAAATGCTATTATGTAATAGTTTATAGAACATGGGGTGGGGGTAAATGGGGGAGAGGGGTGGGGGTAATTGGGAAGAGTGGGTGGTAATGGGGAGAGGAGTCGGGGATAATGGGGAGAGGGTTATCTCCCCAAGTAGTATAGCGACCAAAAAAGTGTCCGTCTGTCCGTTTTCCACGGGGAGGGTAATGGGGAGAGGGGTGGGGGAATGGGGGAGAGGGGTGGGGATAATTTGGGAAGAGTTGGGGTGGTGGGGGAGAGGGGTGGGGGATAATGGGGAGGGGTTATCCCCAAGTGGTATAAAGGGGGGTGATGGGGTTTTGGGGGAGAGGGAGAATTACCTCCCCCAATGGGGCAACTCAGGCACCGAAGGTGCCCTCGCCGTAGGCGAAATCATATATTGATTTAAAAGCTAATGCAAGAGTGGGGGTAAATGGGGGAGAGGGGTGGGGGTAATGGGAGAAGGGGTTATCCCCCAAGTGGCATAAAATGGGGTGAGGGGGTTTTGGTGGAGAGGAAGAATGACCTCCCCCAAAGGGGTAACCCAGGCACCAAAGGTGCCCTCGTCGTAGGCGAAAAATAAAAAAAATAAAAAACGATTTGAATAATTAAAACTTAATACAATCAGCCCACCCCAAGCAAGTGCTGAGCATAATAGCAGCTAGAAAACTCTACAACTTGGGGGGGGTAAATGAGGAGAGGGGTGGGGGGGTAAATGGGGGAGAAAGGGGTGGGGGTGATGGGGAGAGGGGTGGGGGGATTCTTGGCGAAGCCAAGCTGGCGATAAAGGAGTAGCGACCAAAAAAGTGTCCGTCTGTCCGTCTGTCACGGGGAGGGTAATGGGGTTAATGGGGGAGAGGGATGAGGGTAAATGGGGGAGAGGGGTGGGGTAAATGGGGAGAGGGGTGAGGTAATTGGGGAAGAGTGGGGGTAATGGGGAGGGGGTTATTCCCAAGTGGTATGAAGGGTGAGAGGGTTTTGGGAGAGAGGGAGAATGAACTCCTCCAAAAGGGCAACCCAGGCACCGATGGTGCCCTCGCCGTAGGCGAAATCATATATTGATTTAGAAGCTAATGGAAGGATGGGGGTAAATGGGGGAGAGGGGTGGGGAATAATGGGGGAGAGGGTTGGGGGTAATAATGGGAGAGGGGGTTATCCCCCAAGTAGTATAAAGGGGGTGAGGGGGTTTTGGTGGAGAGGGAGAATGACCTCCCCGAAAGGGGTAACCCGGGCACAAAAGGTGCCCTCGCCATAGGCGAAAAGTTAAAAAAAAGGGAAAAATAAAAAACGATTTGAATTAAAATTTAATACAATCAGCCCACCCCAAGCAAGTGCTGCGCATAATAACAGCTAGAAAATTCTACAACTTGGGGGGTAAATGAAGAGAGGGATGGGGGGTAAATTGTGGAGAAGGGGGTGGGGGTGATGGGAGAGGGTGGTGGGGGATTCTTGGCGAAGCCAAACTGGCGATAGCTATTAAATATATAACGTATAAAAAAATTGATGCCAATGTCACTTCTATATGTGTGAGAAATATTGAAGGACATGTTGCGTAAAGTTGTGTTGTATACAGTAAATGCTATTATGTACTAATTTATAAAACATTCCTCATGGTTCTATCATTTAATAAATTGCTGAAATTACACTGCTTCTTCTTCCCTGACACACACACAAGTAAAAAAAGAAAAAACTCACATTACTTCGTCGATGATGCAGCAACCACTGGGCTGAGTGTGCAGTAATACTTCTACATCCGTCCCAAATTCTCCCCCACGATTTGAGTTTCTTCAAAACGAACATGAAAAGTTTCTATAACACGAACGAGTTCCTCATCGGTCCTTTAAGGAAAAAGGGCTACGGTTGTGGACATAAATTTTAAAATTATTTTCGGCCTGTTCATATATTTTTCTGAAGAAATTCTGCATGTCTATGGATTATGATATAATTAATATGTAAAAGTAGAAATTTGAGCCTCCTTTAAGAGAAAATGATGAATAACTGCACTTTAAATGAGATATTGCGGAGCAGTTAATCTAAATACAGTTGACAATTACTTTAATTTACAGAGTTGGAAGTACTTTCATCCTAGCTGGACATACTACGAATCCCTCCCTTTAAAGTTTGCAGTAATTCATTCTTGGTACGAGTCCAAATATGGTTAAATTATGGATGTCATTTATGCCAATTGTTTACCAACCCCTTTGTTTATTGTGTGGAAGGGTGACTGGCTGTGCATACTACGCATCGCCCGCCGTAACCGGGATCATTCACAAATACTTTGATAAACTCATTGTATGGTAAAAGTTGCTTAAAGAGATACAATTAATACTTCTAAAGGTACTACCTATAGAACTTTCTAAGAATTTTTAGTTTTTAAATTATTACCTAATTATTAATTAATTATTTGATAAACAAAATAATTTCAAATTTCGATCTCTAAATACGTGGAATCGCTGACCTCTCAAAGCGCCTTTTAGTGGTCCAAACAGGTAAAAATCCGAAGGTGCCAGGTCTGGACTGTAGGCTGGATGGTCGAGAACTTCAAATTTAAGTTCTTGAAGGCATAGTCTGTGCAGCGGTATGATGGCGCGCATTGTCGTGTAACAGAATAACACCTTCCCGTTGCAAGGAACTTCAAAGTGCAGCCTTCAGCAGGTAAAGTTATGCTAACACTGTTTTGGGATACACGAGGTCCTATCCTTGAACATTGTCTAGAGCGTGGAACTACAGTAACAAGTGCATCGTATTCTGACATGCTTCGAATGAGTTAAAGCAAGCAATTCGCACAAAACGGAGAGGGAGGTTGTCGGAAGGTGTTATTTTGTTACACGACAATGCGCGCCAAGAACTTAAATTTGAAGTTCTCGACCATCCAGCCTACAGTCCAGACCTGGCACCTTCGGAGTTTTACCTGTTTGGACCACTAAAAGACGCTTTGAGAGGTCAGCGATTCCAAGGCGATGATGACCTGAAGGAGGCGGTGCATGACTGTCTACGCACACAGCCAAAAACATTCTTTTGTGATGGCATTAGGAAGCTTGTAGATCGCTGGACTAAATGTATTGAGAAACAGTGAGACTATGTTGAGAAGTGATGTGTTTATAATCTATCAGATGTGAAAATAAAATTGTGAAAATAAAAAGT
This sequence comes from Bathynomus jamesi, assembly GCA_023014485.1. Lineage (NCBI taxonomy): Eukaryota > Metazoa > Arthropoda > Malacostraca > Isopoda > Cirolanidae > Bathynomus > Bathynomus jamesi. The sequence continues at coordinate 3,124,662 of JAJOZX010000004.1, read as the reverse complement.
GCGGATACTTATTGAATTAATCTCGTATATACTGTACCAGCATTTAAAAATAGAAGTGAATAATAAGTATGGCATACTAAATAAAATTAAAAATTTTTGGCCAGATTAAAAGTAAGTATTCAGCATGAAAATTAATAAGAATTTACAAATTTTAATTGAAATTCCCATTTGAAACATCATCATTAATAAATCAGTTTCGAATATATATATATATAAAATGGCATTTTATTTATATATATATATATATATATATTTTCCCCTTAATAAAAACTAGCCTTAATTTAAGCTCTATTTTGTTTACAAATTATATTAGGACATTATATTAGATCCAAAACATCTGCGAAGACAAATTCAGGGTTCTTAGGCAAGCATCATATTGTGGGATTAAAATAACTTTTCTGTTAAAACCTTTTCTTCCACGATAATATCTAAGCACACTCCTCAAAATTTTTCTGACGAGAAGAGTTTTTGGATCTAGATCCGCTTGGCACCAAAAGGAAGCAGTGCAAAAATAACAGGTGTCAGGTGTTTGCACAGAGAAATGATTTTAGCACACGGTCGGATTAGCGATATCAAATTTACCTGCCACCCCGTCCTGTACAGGTGAGCTTTGGTCCATTAACCAGTGATGGAACCGAAGCGTCCAGAGGCATCATGAATTAATTTTCAGGTGTTCGCTCGTCAGCCTGTCGCCGACACATTCTAAATTTCTGCCGCTAAAACAGATGTTTCAAATAGATTATTCCGAAAAAAATTTTAGAAATATATTTTGAAAAACGTGAATAGTGATTAAATTATATATATATATATATATATATATATATATATATATATATAAATAAACGATATTAAGGAATAACTTGGATGATGGGAATATAAGTATAAACGATGCATGTATGCTCCAATAAATTATATATATAGAGGGTGTCCCATAAGTCCGGCATCATAGGAGAAATTCATATTTTTCTATTTCTACAAACCATAATTTATGCTCGGGATGCCAATTTCCCGTCCACCATTCTGTTCAGTGACGAGGCTGTTTTTCATGGAAATGGTGAGGTAAATCGACAGAATACCCACTACTGGTCTCAAAACAACCATCACTGGTATACCTCTTCAAAGGAACAAGGTGCATCTCGGGTGATGGTATGGTGTGGCATTTGGAAGGATCGCATCATAGGCCCCCTCTTTTTCGATGAACATGTCACTGGAGGCACCTACCTACGTATGCTCAAGGAAGAAGCATTTCCCAGTGTGAACGAAGAAGGAAATTTCCCAACATGGTTCCAGCAAGACGGCGCTCCTGCACATTACAGCACCCAAGTAAGGGAATACCTGTACCAACAATTCCCTGGTCATTGGATAGGACGTCGAGGGCCTGTGGAATGGCCAGCTAGAAGCCCGGATCTCACGCCACTAGATTTTTATCTCTGGGGCCACTTGAAAGCGCTGGTATATGCAGAGAAAATTAGGAGTGTTGAACATTTGCGGCAGCGCATTATTGGGGCATGTAACACCATTACTCCTGACATCATTCACCGTGTGCTTGCTGACTGGGTATCACGTCTGAATTTGTGTATTGAAAACAATGGTGGGCATATTGAGCAAGTTCTGCAAATAAAAGCTTTTGTTTTGCCTTTTTCTATTATTTTTCCTATGATGCCGGAATTATGGGACACCCTGTATATATATATATATATTATCTGTATATATATATATATATACTGTATATATATATATATATATATATACTATGCCAAATGGCTGGTTATGCCAACTGGCTGCTTAAGCCAGTCGGCAGTGTCTTCTATGCCAATTGTAAGGACAAGAGCGTTCATTATGCGTCTGGAGGTCCAGACGAAAAGATGTTCTTTTCTCTCTCTCTCTCTCTCTCTCTCTCTCTCTCTCTCTCTCTCTCTCTTAGGTTAGGTTTGGGTGCGATTCCCCATAGCTTGTGGCAGTTTGGGGGATTCCCCCTGCCCCCTTTTTACATTTTTTCTTTTTTCTTTTTCTTTTATTTTTGACACCCTGGGGGGAGAGGGAGGAAGGCTTGGCACCTTGCAACAAGGGGGGAAGGGTTTCTCACTGGCACTCAATTGATCAACATTGCAGTTGCATATGCACTCGAACATTTTGCGGTCATGTTACTGGTATTAACACTAAGCAACGGACAGGTTCATTAAAGAGAGCTGGAATTAGTAAGATGCAAGGGGCGTGAAAATCCAAAGTATGGAATAATATAATTAGTGAGAAGGGCCAGAAACAGGCATAGTGCTTTGGCCAAATAACGTTGGCCACTGCACTAATTCCTATATTATTATTACTAGTATCATCGGGGTCCGAACCCCTAACATCAGTCTTCACTTCGCTTATAGGGAAACGGTGTTTGAAACTGAACTATACCGACGCTGGCAGAAGGATGGAAAGAATTTTAAAATTAGGCTGAAGTCCTTGAAAATTTAAGTCAAATGAAAGAAAGAAAGAAATATCAAATGTTAAATATTTAATATCACATTTCCCCGACTAGGGTAACATGCCCACTGAGCAACTTTCTCGTTGGAAGAACGAGTAAAAATTATTTTTTCCATAGCTTGGCTTCGAAATCCACAATTAATTAAATCTCTTCTCTATTTCACCGTTTTCTCAAATTAGTTTTAGTTTCCGCAAGCACCAATTATTTCCCCCTTTGTATTTCGTAATAAAATATTGGTATTGTAAAAATAATATATATTTACATGTGAAATGAATGAATAACGCAAACCCACATGGAATACAACTGACGAGGTGTATTGCTGAATACACGAAAGACCTTGGAATCATTTTTCTTTTCCCTTGTAGGTTTGCAATATATATATATATACTGAGCGGCAGAAAAATCGGCCCACTTGGAATATCGCGAAAAGCAAAAAAGTGGGCAAGCTTCTATTCATAAAAGTTTTAAAATTCGAAAATATAGTCTACGAGGCAACCAAATAACGAGACAAAACAACGTCAGCTGCGAACACACTAGCTGTAACGAATTTTCGACTTCTTTTAAGAATTCGACAGTCTCACATTCAGTTGCTCTTAGACTGCTAGTGCCAATTTTTTCTTCCACAGGTGGGAGTAGGCTTTTGCGTTTAGTAACAGATAGACTTCTAATTCTTTTGGGTTTCAGAATTGGACATTTACAATGGATTTGAGTGCCGTGAACGTCGTAAGAATCGTCGCCCTAATTGAAGATGGTCGGAGCCAGCGTTACATCGTCGATGTGCTGGGAATTTCAAGAACAACGGTTCGACGTGTCTACTAACGTTATGTGGAGACAGGAGAGTACACCCGAAGACGAGGATGTGGAAGATCGCGCTGCACATCTGCCCGTGACGATCATTTCATCGTCTTGAGTGTTTTGCGAGATCGTCGCTTGACTGCCACAAACGTCCGCAATGAGCTGGAAAGGTCTCGAGACGTCAGTGCATCGCAGCGAACCGTTAGAAGGAGACTTATGGAAAGTGGCTTACATGCTAGATGTCCAACAATGGACCCGGAATTGCTCCCACACCATCGCAATGCTCGTCTTACTTTCGCTCGTGAGCATGTCAATTGGACTATGGTCCAATGGGGACGAGTATTGTTCACGGACTTTCTCCTGTTCTTCTCCACACTCTTTCCAGTCCATCGGATGTTCGAAGATTAAATCTTGATTCATCCGTGAACAATACTCAAATTCATCATCATTCATCAATTCTCGTATTTGGGGTCCCATAAATATTCCTTCTTTTATTTTCACTTTGCTGATTTTGGTAGTTTTCTTTAATGTATTGAAATCCTCTGCTGTTTCTATCCATACCTTTCACAAAATTTTTCATCAGTCCTAATTTTATATGCAAAGGTGGTGGATAAACATTTTTTGGTTCAACAAGGCCTTTATGCAAAACGTTTTTTTGACCTACTAGTTGTCTAGTTGGCCAATCGCTAACAATGTAATGCTTAGACCTAGCACGGCTGTCCCATTCACATAAGAAACAGCAATATTTCGTATACCCCAGCTGCATTCCCAAAAGAAGAGCTATAACTTTTAGATCACCACAGATGTTCCAGTTATACTTATTGTATTCTATGCTGTTTAAACGATATTCCATATTCTCATGTGATTCTTTTAGGTGAAATGAATAAGGAATGGGAACTGATGGAAAAATATTCCCATTATGTAGCAGAACAGCTTTCAAACTCAATTTTGATGAATCAATGAACAACCGCCATTCTTCAATTTTGTGTTCATATGCAAGTGCTTCCATCAGGGCATTAACATCATTGCAATAGCAAAGATTTTCTTTCATTGAAAAAAAAATGGACATTTTTTTCCTGGTTACGAAACAGATTAACAGACTTATGTTTGTGTTTTTCTCCAAAAGATTCCACCCTTGTAATCTTGAACCAAGTACCTCAGCTTGATTTTTAGATAGGTTTAGATCTCGTTAGGGTGGAACGATTGAAATCTGGATCATTGATAGGACCTGCTTCAGCACTTACCTCTTCATCATCATCTTCATTCTCTACAGTATATGGTTCGGGTGGTACTGGAACAGGAAGATTTGGACCATGAGCGACAGGTCTTATTGCCGATGCCAAATTAGGATATAGAATGTATTTATTGTTTTTTGCAGAGAATCCTGATGTTTTAGTCGTACAGAAATAGCAGTCATTTAAGTGATTCTGTTGTTCTCTCCAAATCATTGGTATTGCGAAAGACATACATGAACGCGCACCTTTAGTCCACTGTCGGAGACGAGCCAAAAACAAGGTCTCCAATGCTTAATGATGCCTTTTTTTTTAAATAAATAAATTTTTAAAAGGTTGTGTAGTGTGTAAGATGCATGTATGTGTAGTGAGGAATATAGGGAGAAGTGTGTGTTTCAGAGCATGCTGGACTGCTCACAGGGTAGATGAGGCACGGAAAAAGATCAGGTAAGGAGGACAGTGACAAGAGAAACGGGAGTTCCAGCACTCCCTGACTCATGCATAACATCCACCCGGGAGTACTTCCCTGGTCGATTGGTGTCTACAATCTTCTCGTTACAATGAAACGAGGAGATTGCCCATTGTTTATCTTGATTTCCTACTTTGCATCCGAAGTACAAATCATAAGCTTTTTTATAATAGGAGTAAAGCACCTTTTCTGATTTTTAACAGTAAATTCTCCACAAATGTAGCAAATATTGTCGCTATCATTAACACATCTACGAGACATACTTAATATTTTTCACAGTTATTTTTAACTATTTTAGGTAATCCGTCAATATTCCAAGCACTTATTTCACAATAACCTGTAAAAAAATGAAAGTAACATTAATTAAAGGTCGCTATAAAGAATAGATGCAAAAAGATAACTATATATATATATATAATTATATATATATATATATATATATATATATATATATATAATAACACATTTTAACTGCAAACAACACACAGTATAATTAATGTAAAGAACGACACTTGTGTAGAAGAGCGTTCTGCACAAGATGAGGAGGGAGAACGAACAAATGAAAAATGAGGTACCACTCGGGAATCGAGCCCGGGGTCATCCGATTGCCGGTCAGATATGCTATCCACCACACCATGGACCTCGATCAATCAGAAGTCGTAATCCTCCTACATACGAGCAGAAACCAATGCCCTGAGGGGGCACCTTCGCATGCCGTACATATATACATTTTAACTGCAAACAACACACAGTATAATTAATGTAAAGAACGACGCTTGTGCAGAAGAGCGTGTATTGTTTGCAGTTAAAATGTATATATGTACGGCATGCGAAGGTGCCCCCTCAGGGCATTGGTTTCTGCTCGTATGTAGGAGGATTACGACTTCTGATTGATCGAGGTCCATGGTGTGGTGGATAGCATATCTGACCGGCAATCGGATGATCCCGGGCTCGATTCCCGGGTGGTACCTCATTTTTCATTTGTTCGTTCTCCCTCCTCATCTTGTGCAGAACGCTCTTCTACACAAGCGTCGTTCTTTACATATATATGTGTGTATGTATATAATATATATATATATATATATATATATATATATATATATTATATATATATATAGAGATGCATTAAATTATTTATACATCTGCCAACAAGTTTTTCGTTTTAATATTTGGACAATACATCCAAACAAGGTTTTGGTTCCTGAACCAAAATGGATGGTCCCTATGTATTTTTTTGCACTGAATCCGAATCTGTTTTTAGAATTCTTAAATATATTTAATCTTTTCTTTCACTCAAAAAATCATTCAAAGCAGCATTTTCAATTGAAAACTCTCTATCACTATCACTTTCACTATTTATCAATTCATTATCATTTTTGCTACCACTAAATGTAGGAGCTTGTATATATTTTGCATTAAGGCAATCTGCCTTACCCTCTCATTGTGACATATTGATGGGCACTGACATAACTTACGGTATGTAGATAGTGGTATTCATCACTTCATTGGTGAAAAGATGCCATCAGTCGCAAGATAGAATCCATAGGTTGTCATAGGAATATTAAACTAGTGTAATTCATGAACGGCAATTTGCTTATAGAAATTGCAGTTAATTAATATAGCTGAAACTGTCATATCTCAAAATCTATACGTGATAGAAGAATTCTAAAAACAGATTCGGATTCAGTGCAAAAAAAACACATAGGACTCATCTATTTTGGTTCAGGAACCAAAAACCTTGTTTATCAGTGTAATTGATGCTGATTATGCTGATGGTTGATAAGGATGAGGTCACCAGGTCTTGCAGACCAAATAATGTTATTAATTAGGTTGATTGATAGAATGAGTTTTCTTCCTTCATTAAACAAATAAATGATTTATGAATGAGACAAAATAAAAGTTGGTTGTTTAAAGTTGGAATTAAATGTGCACTTGACTAATGATTTCAATATAATGATGACTTCAATATTAATAATACGCGAGGTACTGATTAGTCTTTACATAAAGTTAGGTGAATGACACCAGGCCAAAATGGGGCCTGCACAATGATGTTTACATGATGGTAGCTCTCGTGTCACTGGTTCTTCGGAGAGAGAGGTCGAGGTGCGATGGTGGCATCCTACTCGAGAAGTCCTTGTAACGAGGTTGAGGTGTGAGGCAAGGCATAAGCACATACCATGAGTGAATCCTCCCGATGTGACGACATCTTGGTCGTACTTGTGTGACGTCTTCTTGGTCGTGTTTGTGTCGTTAGGACTTTAGAACGTTGTCAAATGGAAGTGCAAAATACCTGACAGCACTTCATGTCACTACAGATATCATTAAAAGATTTCTATATTTTTTTATAAAAGACCTCAAAATTAAAAGGAACTTACAAGGTAGGACATATATATATACTTATATTAAAGCTAATGCAAAGAATAATGGAACCAGTCTAGATATAAAGTGAAAAGTGATAGAGATTAATAGAAGCCTAATAATACCTTTGAAGTATATTCACTCTCCATATACCTCGTTTGATGTTTGTGACGTATCTAATTGTTCATTATATTGTAGCTTAATATAATGGGGGGCAAATTGTTTTGTAACTTGAACATTAAGGAGCACATCTGCATTTCAGATATGTAATTCTAAGCTACGTCTTGGCCAATGTCATAACAACGCTTCCGGTCGATTATTATCGAAGTTAAGCGACATTGGGTTTCGAGAGTAGTTGGATAGGAGACCGTCCTCCGCGTCCAGATTACGTAGCGACCCGTGATTCGGATCTCACGTAAAGATGTAGGTCTCCTCCGTCATATGACCTTAGATGTTGCGAAGGAGGTTCAACTACCCAATCAAAACAAAAAAATATCTTTAAATTTTAATATACGCAATTCCTTAAAGATTTCTGATGTATGAGCATAATGGTCACTTTTACTTATTTTTTTAATAATTCTCCTTTGGTTTATGACGAAAGGGTTAATGATGTAATCACATTTACTTCCATATTTATGTGAGATGTGGATAGACTAGAGAAAAGTATTGCGTTTTAAGTGTATTTGTCGGAAGGCAATGTAATTTTGTTAATATAAACGAGAATTTCGATGGTTTATGGTTTTCAGTATGTTAACAAAAGGATAGTTTGTCATCAAAAACAACTAATAATTTCCCTTCATTGACATGCAATATCATGTGCAAATCGATAATAATATTGAAGTCTTGTCTTAATTTCGCTTTTTTGTGATTATCAGGAAGTTCGTTTGATTTTTATTTAAGGATAATTTATCGGCTTTCAGCCAGTCACATACTGTCGCGGTCATTATTTACATTTTATTAAGGGATGACTTCATTAATTTCACAGATTTCGTGGAATTAATTTCATTAATTTTATAGATTTCATGGAATTAATTTCATTAATTTCATAAGATTTCATTAATTTGAAATCACATTCTCCCTTTTTTCAATTTTCGAATGGAACTTTAGGGTACGTCGAAATTTGTTCAGTACTGGTTGGCCATATCTTCCTTTTAAAATTCATGAAAAGTCTTCCTGTTTCATGAATTCGACTTCAATCTATATAAATGTCCAAGTTGGTCGAACATTTTCGTTCGCGACCATTTTTTACCCAGTATACTCGTAGGTATATTTACAGTATATTTTCAAGTTTTTACTCACCTTCGCTTATGTTAAAGTAGGAGTTGGAGAGTTCTATAAGAAATTTAGAGTGTTTTTTTTTACCGTATACAATGATTATTTTTTTCAAATTTCATCCGCGTTAGGATTTTAACTCAAAAACTCCAAGTCATATAAGTCGTCCTTTTTGCTTCCTCAGACTTTACACACTCTCTGAATTGTTTTAAGTTAGGTTACGCTAGGTTAGATTAGGTTAACCTGAGTTAACAACCTAACCTGACCTCAAAAAAGTAGGTCGTACAAGAAAATCCGACTTATTTACAAAATTCGACCTAATTGGTAAAAAAGGTGGCTTAGAATTGGCGCTTAGAATTGGCACTTAAACCTCAACCGGGATATTGAGCGTCCACTTTTCAAGGCACATAACACGTCCGTTGAATACACAACAACTCAGCATATTAAACGGACGTGTTATGTGCCTTGAAAAGTGGACGCTCAATGTCCCGGTTGAGGTTTAAGTTTTGTTTTTTGGCTAAAAATACAATAGTTACCCCTTTTTCTCTGATGTATTCAATCCGACGTGAATGCAACGAGTTTCTTGAGTATATTGAGGTTCTGAATGTAGTAGGCTAAGTATAAGCTGTAAACCCTAGATCCTGTCCCAAAGCTGGATCCTATCTGCTTTGCAGATAGCTATGAGGGAAGCTATATTTTGGGGCCTCTTTGCCAGTAACCCGGTGCCCACGTTGGGCTTTCCATCATGAAAAATAAAAAAACTATAGTATTTTTCATTTATCATTACTTATTCGAACTATAGTGGATGTAATTTCGCATAAGAGTTCCTTGTTCCATGCACGGTCTGTGTTTAGCATATAATATATATATATATTATATATATATATATATATATATATATATATATAATAAATATAGAAATAAAAATTGTGGGAGGAGCATACAAATTTGTAAAGAAAAACTACCAATTTTAGCACTTTGCCCTTCTTGTCTAAATCCGTTCTGAACGAATTCAAAACAACAGGATCAAGCGGATTGTTTACAACCAATTTTATAGATAATGCCTGAATTATATATAGGTTACAAAAAAATTAAAAAATTAAAATAAATTGAAAAATAAAAATTGTAAGAAGAGCATACAAATTTGTAAGGGAAAACTACCGAAGTTTTAGCACTTTGCCTTCTTGTCTAAATCCGTTCTGAACGAATTCAAAACAACAGGATCAAGTGAAAAAAGACCCATTTTTTGTAAGTTAAATAATAGCAGACTCAAAAATATTTCTATTAACGATGTTGCTAGAGTGAAACAAAATTGAAGCATTATTCCAATCAATACAGTGGGATAACTCTGACAAATGGACAAAAAGGGCACTGGACGAATGTCCCGTTCTAACGGAATATTGATGCTGTTTTACACGCATGTGCAAATCCTTTCCCATCTGACCAATGTAAAAGGAATCACATTGTTTGCAATCAATTTTATAGATAATGTCTGAATTATTGATAGCGCTATTTTTTACTATGATATTTTTCACAATATTGTTATATGAACATTAGGTTGTGTCAATTTTGTCAACTTTTTTCAAATCAATTTTGGTAATGAAAATATAGTGTCTTTTCATGTCAAAACTTGAAATTGGCCAACCAAAATGAAATAAAATAACCCTTACCTACATCAATTTTACCTTAAAGTTTCAGAAATTGACTCTTTCACTAAATAATAGGACATAAATTGATTAACTATTCATCTGTTACAGAATTATCCCACTGATCGCATATGGAGTGTTTTCAAGGTCATATAGTTGTTGTACAATGTACAAGTCACAACATGAATAGAACTGTCCCTCACTCTCAGTCCTCAGTTACCTCTTAGATGTCATAGACGGTGGTTTGCTGTTATTGCTCTTGTACCTACTTCATAGTTATTCTACTAGACAAATACTACAGTTTAACTGTAAGTATGGATTATTGATTATTACAATTATTTATTATCATCATATTCTTCTGTCTAATTATGTTGTAATCCCCTGAAATATTTTTTTATTGAATTTTAGAACATCGAATGACTAAACTTTGAAACATCGTAAATGATATAAAATACTTAAATGTTTTTCTTTCTTTTCAGATATTCCTAAGATGCCAAAATTGAAGACAAGAGATCAGTCGTCATGCCACTTGAGCCTGTTAGTCGGTACAGGCAAGGAGCTTCCCGTATCAGAACTACCAACAGTGCGAGACATGCTGAGACTAGGGTTACTCCTTCGTGAACAAAATACAAAGGATAGAAGGAACTACACAAAGAGAGAGCTCATAAGGGACATGATTCCCCCTCTTCTGCATCAGTGGAAAAAAGCTAATGTGTTATTCAAACCACCTGTACTCAATCAGTATAGAACTATTGAGCTAAAATTAACAAAGCTGTGGCACAAAGCAGTTGAGACATCACTTGGTAAAGGAAAACTAGCAAAGAAAAATAAATTTCTGCACACACTTGATACTCTTCTTGACGTTTTTAACTGCCAGTGTCCCATAGAGTTGTGTTCTGAAGCCAATTGTTCTCCCTCATGCAGAAGAGAACCTCACCCTCACATTGGTTGTCGCTGTCCTCATGAGAAGAAGATCCCTGTTTTGGAGCTGGCTTTCATAAAGGCGCAGAAAACAAAGGCAGGAGGCCAAGGAAGTATGCAGATTGGTTCGGCAGATTATATTATTCAGAAACCAAAAAACAGATTGTTATTGCTAAGAAAAGAGAGAAAATCCGAGAGAGGGAAGAAAGGAAGAAAAAGAAGAGTGAAGAAGCCACCCAAAGAGATGAAGAGCTCTATCAAGAGGTTTCTCACTTCTTTGAAAGCTCTTCAGATGAACAGAAAGAAGCAACATCAGATGATAGCTCCAAAATGCCATCTGAACCTTCGCCGAAGAGAATGAAATACAACACTAAAGACATCTCAAACATTGCCCTTGCCAGTATTCGCCACCATAAGGGGCTACGAGAGACTGCAGAGATTGCCACTGCCGCTTGGATAGATGCAGGCCTCATCAGCCGAGAGGATACATCTTTAGTGATAGATCATAAGATAAGAAGAGCACAAGAAAAAATAATGAAGGAAATATCTGATCAGCATGAAAAAGATTTGAAGGAGGAAGGTCTCTCTTGCATTTTGTTTGATGGAAGAAAAGATGACACAAAAGTTCTCCCAGAGGTAGAGGGAATGGACAAAAAGTTTCCCGGTCTCATCAAAGAAGAACACTACTCTGTGTGTTCCGAACCTGGTGGCCGCTATTTGTTTCACTTTGTTCCTGAAGCAGAAGTAGAAGGCAAGAGACATGCAGAGGCAATTGCTGATCAAATAATATGTTGGCTTCAAGAAAGAAGACTTGACAGTTCACTGCAGGCCGTTGATGGAGACTCAACTGCGGTGAACACTGGATGGCAGGGCGGTGTTATGATGCATTTAGAGAAAAAACTTGGAAGAAGGCTTGTTTGGATTGTATGTGATTTGCACACAGGGGAACTACCTCTTCGTCGTTTCATCCAGGAACTTGATGGTCCTACAAAGAGCAACAAGTGGTCAGGCCCCCTTGGCAACATGCTAGATGGCAACGGAATTAGAAATAAATACAAAATTTCCAAAGGTCGAAGTAGGCCCTCCCCTTCCAGTGCTGTCTGAAGAAGTTATCAAAGACCTCAGCATGGATCAATCTTACGCTTATCGTATTGTTCAAGCAATCAGATCAGGAGAGTTGCCTCAAAATCTGGCTCTCTTGGAGATTGGACCCGTAAGTCACAGTCGTTGGTTAACTACAGCGATTCGTTTCTGCAGGATTTGGGTTTCCAAACATGCACTGAAGGGCAAAATGCTACAGAATTTGATGTTGATTGTTGAATTTATTATTGGGTTTTATCTTCCTCACTGGTTCAATGTAACACTTAATCCAATGTGGATGGAGGGGCCCAACCACATCTTGTTTCAATTACAGCTACTGAGAACCCAAACGAAAGTAGTGGTGGACATCGTGTTACCTGTGGTGAGAAGGTCCGCTTGGTATGCTAGGCCAGAGGCAGTTTTGCAAGCAATACTCTGCAGCCAATGTACCAAAGAGCGAACTGAGGTTGTGGAAATCATTCTAAACATCACTAGATGATGACCAGCTGGGAGACTGCTCTGTTCAGACAAGGAAGGTACCTCCGATAAACGTCAATGCCACGAAATTGTCAGAATTAGTTAACTTGAGTTCGGAAGTTTTGGAGCCACCACTGACAACATGTATAACAAACAAAGATTTAACACAACTTAAAGAGGCCCCAATGCAAGTACCAAAGTGGCCTTCTCACGCTCAGAGTGTGGAGAGATGTGTGAAAATGGTCACAGAAGCAGCTAGTCAAGTTTACAGTCACGAGAGGCGAGAAGGCTACATCAAAGCGCAAGTAGCAAGCCGAATGCTGATGTCAAGGAACCACAGCAAAAAGGACATGACTGCATTGGTTACTTTCAAATAAAGACTCTGAATGATATCTTATTGCCACTTTAAATGTTGATAGGATGTTTGCGCACATTTGTTATTTTGTTACGAATTTACGGAAAAATGGAATTTTTGAATTAAAATTGATGTAGGTAGGAGTTATTTTTTATTGTTTTTGAAGCAAGGATATTATTTTGTATGCCAAATGATTACATTAAATTGCTACCAAATCACATGATTTTCAATTTAGTCATTTCACCCCCAAAATTGACACACCCTAATGAACATACTACATTAATATTCAAAAGTTTAAGTACATTAGCAATGCCTAAAAAGCCTGGGAAAAATGGAAGTACTAAACGTTTTCGCAATAGCCTCTCACAATTAAAAAAAAGATGGTGAGCTCCATATTACTAAAGCAGACAAGGCTAACAACATAGTTATTATGGACAAAGTGGACTACATTAGAAAGATGAACGAACTTCTCCAGGACCCCACCACATACAGAAAGCTTAGAAAGAAGCCGCAGGATGATGTCATCAAATCATTCAATAGTGGCTTGAAACACATTCTCAAAGATCATAAGGACTTAATTCTGCTTTTCACGTCCACTTCACCTTCTCTTCCCCACCTTTACGGTCTTATTAAAACCCACAAACCTGGCAACCCTATGACCCTTATTATTAGCTCTGTGGGTTCTATTCCCTATAACTCTCCAAATGGCTTGTCAAAGTCTTGTCCCCCATTCTCTGAACTATCTCTGATTCACATGTAAAAAATTCCATGGATCTTACTGAAAAACTGAATAATGTACGCACTGAAACCAACGATAGATTCATCAGTTTTGACGTTTGTTCATTGTTTACAAAAGTGCCGATTGATGATATGCTTGACTTTCTCTCCCGAGAATTACATAAGTATGACCTGCCACTACTTGCACACATCGTTTTGGAACTCATTAAACTTGCATCAAAGACTGTAAATTCACTTTCAATAGCGAGTATTATCAACAGGTTTTTGGAATGGCCATGGGTAATCCCTTGTCGCCCCTCCTCTCTAATATTTATATAGAGTTTTTCGAAATTACTTGCATTCCGAGAATCCTGGGGGTTGGCATCCCATGGTTGCAGTACGTCGACGATATTTTGTGTATCTGGCCCATGAAGAGTGACCTGGATGACTTCCTCCTTCAGTTAAATGATCAAGTCCCCTCCATTAAGTTTACTTTAGAAGTGGAACAAAACAACTCAATCCCGTTTTTGAATGTGCGTGTACATAGGGAAAGCCCAGGTTTTAAGTTTAATATTTATCAGAAAAAACAAACAATTTGTCATTCGTACACTTTTGTAAAAAGTAGAATGCAGCGATATTTAGAATCCTACAATTTATTATTTCCAAATCAATTTGGCTTCCGTAATAATAAAACAACCGAAATGACTATTTTAAATCTTATGGAATATGTAAATATAGCTAAGGAGAACAAAGACATAATGATATCAATATTTATGGATTTGAGTAAGGCGTTTGATGTAATAGAGTATAAAGACCATAATATTCTACTCAATAAATTATACTGTTACGGCTTTAGAGGAGCAATCAGTGACTGGTTTAAAAGTATTTGTCCAATAGATATCATTTTGTATCAGTAAATAAGGTTTGCTCAACTAAAGCGCTTGTCAAACATGGTGTGCCACAGGGCTCAGTTCTGGGTCCACTGTCATTTTTATTATGTATAAATGACCTTCCACGTTCATCTGATATACTGAACTTCATAATGTTTGCAGATGATACAGCTGTCTCTTTTTCTTGCAAAGATGTTAATACAGCTAAGAATATATTTCATTCAGAATTCATCAGTGTAATGAAATGGTTGACCACCAATAAACTCTTCCTAAATACCAGTAAAACAAATTTCATGATTTTTACTAATAAAAGTAATGTATATCTTGATGAACTTAATGTTAATGAAATCGCCATGAAGGAGTGTATTGTAACAAAATTTCTTGGTGTAATGCTAGATAAGAATTTGCAATGGAGTGATCATGTAAATTATATCGCGAAAAAAGATTTCAAGGAGCGTTGCTATAATGTTTAAACTTAGAAATGTAGTCCCTGAACAAGTTTTATTGACTCTTTATCATACTCTTGTTCTTCCTTATATAACATACTGCACCCTTGGTATCTTTGTCATCCAAAAGCGAGCAATAAGGTTATTATCTGATGCTGATTTCCTTGATCACTCTAGTGCATTATTTAAAGAGCTAAACCTACTAAAGCTCAACGATATAACCAAACTGGCACATTTTATTTTTATTTACAAGTGTAAGAACAAAATCATTAATTTGCAATGGGTAAATAGATATTTTGTAACTCATCAAAAAATCCACTCGTATCAGACCAGAAATAGATGAAAGCTTGTTATACCTCAATTTAGATTGTCTTCATCTCAAAAACTACCCATTTTCATTGGATTGAAACTATGGAATGACTTGCATGCCGATATAAAAAATATTGTGAATGTAAATTTGTTTAAAACCAAGTTGAAATCCCGATTAATAATGGCATACTAACAAAAATCTAGGATTAATGTCCACTAATATTGTTTAATATTGTCCATTAATATTGTTTAATATTGTAATACATGTTTTAACTATTAATAACACTTATTTACTTATTTATTTATTTATTATTATTAATTTATAACAACTAGCTGCTTATTTTTAATAAGAGTCCAGTAAAGCCTAAAGCTTAAGGGCCAAATAAAATAAAATAAATAGTCGAGCTTCAAAATTATTCATGTTATTGCAAATTGAAAAAAAATTATTTTATTATTATTAATAAAGGTTATTCTATTTATCTATCTATCTATCTAACTATTACACGTCCTTCGCAAAATAGAAAAATAAAAAAATAGAACAGTTACAGTATTTAAATATCTGTATAGGACGTATTTAACCTCGCCTTCAATATTTATGATCTTCAGCGTTAGTAAATATCGTAACTACAGTAATGATCCAGAAATAATCTCATTAATCACCCCTTAATGCGAAATGCTAAAATTGGAGGATGACGAGGAGAAATGATGCAAGTGCATTTAAAAAAAAAATTTGTTCCATGATTTTGAGTTAATAAAGTGCATAAGAATTATTAACATTGCGAGTCGACAAAATTAAAATATTTTTATTTAAGCTTTCTATTAAGGAAATTGTCTTCTCCGAGTCAAAGGAATTAATTCTTATGCATGTCATTCACTCTTAAACTCACGAATCAAAATTTTTGAAAAATGCACTTAAATCATTTTCCTTCGTCTTTTTCAAATTTCTCAAAATTATTTGCCTCATGATTTGAAATTTTTTTTAAATAATTTGAAAATTATTTGAATTTTCACAATATAGGTATTTACCGTATAATCTTTCAGAAAATGAAAAAACTACAGGGTGTCCACGAAGTCCCTTTGCATGAAAAACAAGGGCACATACAGATATGCTGTAATTTCATTGCAAAGGGACTTTGTGGCCACTCTGTAGAATGGTAAAGGAAATATTAAATACACTTTACTCAGGAACGGTTTACGTGGATGATGTCGACACTGACAGCGACAGTGACGCAAAACCTAAAAGATAGTTCGCGTTTACTTTCGGTGACGTCATAATAACACTATTGTCATTGATTATTTAAGCTCTTATAGATATCTAGCGATAATTATTGTTTGCAAGCTTAAATTTACGTCTCATGTTCATCATCTCGACTCGAAACTATCTCACCCAGTTGGAATTAGTTACACGATTGGTAACTCTCTCTCTTTTGAAGCTGCTAATGTTTTTATTTCTCTTTAGTCTATTTTAGTTTACTGAATCACATCACTCTCTAGAGCAGATGTTCTAGCCACTGAAAGAAACTCGGTAGAATGGCCGCAAAATGGACGAGTGCATATGCAATTGCAATGTTGATCAAATGAGTGCCAGTGCCATCAACCCCACCCTCTTGTTGCAAGGTGCCAACCCCCCTCCCCTAGTGCCACCCCTACCCACCATGGTGCCAAAAAAAGAGGGTACTCCCCCGGCAAGCTGGAGGAGTCCACTTAACCTCTTTGGGGGAG
>JAJOZX010000004.1:3097500-3102500 GCA_023014485.1 Bathynomus jamesi | reverse complement strand
CCGTCGATAAGGGAGAAGTCAAGGTTACAAGCGTGCATTGATAATGGAGGAGGGCACATTCCACATAATCTTGGACTCAATTAGATAACTGTATAGAAACAAAGTTTTTCTACCCGTGACTGTATAACAGCGAATTACAAAATAATGGTTACAGTCAGCAAAACTCCAACTTC
The DNA here is from genome assembly GCA_023014485.1 of Bathynomus jamesi. Taxonomy (NCBI): domain Eukaryota; kingdom Metazoa; phylum Arthropoda; class Malacostraca; order Isopoda; family Cirolanidae; genus Bathynomus; species Bathynomus jamesi. The sequence continues at coordinate 3,102,327 of JAJOZX010000004.1, read as the reverse complement.
ACCACGAGATAGACCATGAAATTCTATACGGGACACATATATTGATTGTACAAATAACATTTGATAAAGGTAAAATTATATTGTTCAAAATCAGAGTAATAGTTTTTTGGCCCACCCGATATATATATATATATATAAAAAATAGTATAGAAATGAAATAAAAACACACTGGAATAAGAGAACACGCAGATTCATTACTATTCTATGCACCTGCGATGGGACAGGGGACCATAAAAACGAAGCTGAAAAATGTTCTAAAAATACGAGGCTGAAAACTTTCATGTGCTGACGAAAGAACTGAGGAATTTCCAGCACACCAGCTTACCTACCTTCAAATACCAACTTGATAAGTTCTGTTGTTAAGTCCATGACCAGCCACACATACCTATACTACGCTACAGGGGCAGGATGAGAGTAGAAAGCAACTCTCTTTCAGGAAATCCCCAAAATGTGGCAGAATGATGTAGAGGGATCGAACGCAGGTCGATCCTGAACCTTTGTTCAAACCCATATAAAGCAAGTGTGTGTGTGTGTATATATATATATATATATATATATATATATATATATATGCAGTAAAATTACAGAATAACACGTGAATATATCACGAAAGCGCTCGGATTTCGTGTTTCTTTTTCCTTTTTCCCTGTGGTTGTTTGCTTATATATATATATATATATATATATATATATATAAGAATAAAAAGAATGCTCAACGTCATCGTCAACATCATGAAGATTTAATATCAGACGTTTCTGAAGTCAAACTCCCATCATCAGTGGTATGTTTAATTTGTACACAGAATTATAGTCATTCATCTTCGGCTTTTGTCTATATACATATATAAGGACTCCAAAATTCTCAGGTGTGTTTCATTTTGCAAGTTGGTTAAAACTGGTGGTCGGTCAATTCGTCACCGGTCAATTTTGTAACCGGTCGTTTCGTCACCATTCTAATATCTTATACATTATATGTTTTTGTTAATAATTATATGATTAGATGAGGTTAGGTTAGGTTAGGGTTAGGTTACATAAAGAAACAGGTGTGTTGTTACCATTTACTAAATCCCTGAAGCGCAGAAAAGGATACAGGCTGGCACAAAAGAATTGACTTTGATTATGTAAGGACAATAAACTTGATTGTTAATGGACAAACATGCACACGGATATTAAGATACTGTATTTTATGAGATTTTGTGATTTTATATATGACTTATATAAGTCTTTATGGTAAACAACACCAACCAAAACTTTCAAATTTATATACCGATGAAGAAATGACTAGGTGAGGAAATTACTTGGGGACAAATTCACCGGTGACGAATTCACCGGTGACGAATTCACCGGTGACGAATTAACCTAAATTTGTTAAAACCACCTTGCAAAATTATGAACCTGAGAAATATGAATCTTCATAATGTTGAAGTGGGCGTTGATCATCCTTTTTATTCTTAAATGCCAGTTCACCTAAGAACACCCCTTTCCCTACAGTTATTATATATATATATATATATATATATATATATATATATATATATACACACACTCTGTATATATGTGTGTATATATATATATATATATATATACTTCATTTTTCGATTAACTGGATTATAAGTTGAATTATAGAGATTTTAAAATACTTTCTTCCCTCACCATCAAAAGAGCCCTTTTAATCCTAGAATCAATCTTTATAAAGAAAAAGAAATTTACTCTAAATATTGATAAAATATATATTCTTTTATACATTATTGAAACTAGATTTTTTTCATGAAATATTAGAAAATAAATTTTGTTAATCTTTTACGACGAAAAAATGACTAATTTAATTTATGTGGGAAATTTTTCCATTTCCTGAGAATAATAATACTGAACAACAAATTTTTACTTTTATTCTGTCTCAGCATCAAACAAAGTTGGTCTATAACTCTATAAGAAGTCGACGCTGCTGATTTCGAAAATGTTATTCATTGTGGCGTATCACGCATAGTTTCCATGAAATCTTAAAAAATATTATACAATTATTGTATATGTATAATATTGTATATTGTATATGTATAATATTGTATATAATATGTATAATATGAATAATATTGTGTATAATGTGTATAATATGTATAATATTGTATATAATATGTATAATATTGTATAGTGGAAATAATTAATTAAATATTATACAAAATATTAAAAAATATTAACATCACACATACTATAGGAGTAGCAATACACACGACGTAATAAAACAAACATGTGGTCAGAGTTGCGATATAATAAAATAAATGACCAGCTTTTACTACAAAAATTTAATATTTTTTCCCAAATAAAAAAATGGAAATTTCTCAAATTTCGTGATAGGAAAATAATAAGACCATTTTTGTGATCAGCTTTTTAAAAACTATAATGACATAAAACTTTTCCTGAGACAAAATTATTGTTCAACAGTGTAGTAATAATAAAAAAGTTAAAATAAATTTTTTTTAAAGTAATTACTAATTACTGTAGTATATAAAATAAGACGCTTAAAACAGCTCAGACTGAATTAATTGAAATGGTAAAAAAATAGTATTAAAATATTAAAACTTAAGAAATAAAAGATGAAAGCGTCCATCATATTAAAAATACTGCAAGTTCTCTCTCTCTCTCTCTCTCTCTCTCTCTCTCTGTAATAATGGAAATAAATTTTGTGACAGAGAAAAAGATTTATTGAAAGAACTAAGGGAGGTCTTGTATAAATTCTGGAGTGCCGCAAAAAAAAAAAGAAATCCCTTTTTTACAACTAAATCTCTTAATGTCTTTGAATGTTAAGGTTGAAACACTGTATTTAATCAAAGAAATGGAAAATTTATTGTACATGTGAATATCTGCAGCAACCAAGCCAGATTATTGGTTTGAGCTGCCAACTGAGGAATTTCTCTGTAAATTGCATGCGGTTTGGAGTTATCATCATTATTTCTAATTTATTAAGCTTTACTTTAGATTGCTAAATTCAAATTGTTGTTAAAGAAAAGTTTAGTTTCAATATTGGACAACATGAAAAACAAAATTTTGAATATTTCATAAAATTCATACATTCAGATTATCGTATTTTAATATAATTAAAAAAAACTATGTCGAATAGTTCGATGTAAGTAAGGGGTGTTGGAAAATTCGTGGTTTTTTTTTTTCAGGATTTTTGACAAACCACCTCCGGGCAGTGTTCAACACAAAAATTGGCAAAGTTTCGCTTATTCACTTCAGGTTAATGGGATTTTACAGAAACATTGATATTGATTTTAGAATTATTGAGCCGAAGTTTGACGTTGGAAACGACATCAGCAAACAAACGCGACGCCACACCAAATGCAGCGCTTGCGATATGAGATTTGATTTCCTTGAACACCATGAAAACTCTCGAAGCAACGATGTGACGTAATGATAAAAAATATGAATACAACGTTGCGATCAACAAATTGGATTTTCAGACGTATGCCTGCATCGTATCGACAAGCCAGTAATATCGGCATTAAAAAACTAAGTTAACTTAACCTAACTTAATCTAACCTATAATATATTTGTTGATAAAATGTTAAGTTCATCAAATGTTGTAATCTTAGTACTTTCCAGTTTTCATTTTCGACAAACCATACTCATATAAGTTAATATTTTCTTTTGGAACAAACCATGCTAAATTTACATTTTCTTTTTAGAACAAACCATGTTAAATTTACGTTTTCTTTAGAAAACCATAAATGTTTAAAAATGGGCTAAAAATCCTGCAAAAACCCACCACGACTTATTTTCAAAAGAAATATGTAGAGTACATGCGATTATTATTATATCGGGTGTCCCAATAAAATGTTTACACATCATATATATATATATATATATATATATATATATCAACATGCACACTTTAGATGATAGTAATATGCGCTGATGTATTAGTATATTTATAGTACTTACTACTTAGTAATAGTAGTACAGTAGTATATTACCACATTACCACAATGACGTTAGAAATTTTCTCAATGTTTGTTTTCCTAGAAGATGGATAGGATGTAGGGGATGTACGGAGTATCCACCACGACCTCCTGACTTAATACCCTTAGACTTTTACTTGTGGAGCACTATGAAGAACACTGTGTATGCTGAAAAACCAAGGACACTACAGGTCTTGAGACACGAAATTGAAATAACCTGTGTCAACATTCCACTCCGAACAATCCGAACAGTATGCCGATCTGTTGCGCGCCGTTGTCAAGAATGTATTGATGCTAGTGGCGGACATTTTGAACATTTAAAACATTAAAGTAAGCAGCACAACCATGAAAGTATTGACGCTGCTGGCTGATATTTCGAACATTTAAACATTAAAGAAGCCTATTTGCTATCTATTTACTATCCGCCTATTTTGCTTATTGATATATATGTTAATATGATGTGTAAACATTTTTTGGGACACTCTGTATATAAATTTGGAATCGTGAATGAAATGTGTAACAGACACTGATAAAGCTAATAAAGGTTTGGGGTTTTATTCCACGAAATTTGGAATGAGTAAAAAAATACTCGTATCATAAATTTCTTATCCTACAATAAATCATTTGGTTTATGTCATATATCATATACTCGTATCAGAAATTTCTCGGCCTATAATAAATCACTTGGTTTACCATATATTATATGCATGGTCATATCTAATGCATGGTCATCTAACCCGTGTTAGGATATGAATAAAATAGAGAATTTAGTGCGTAGCAATAAAATCTATATTTGTGTCAAACTTGATTGAATTTTATATTTTTATGGAAACAGTTCGTCTATCAGTTAATATATCATCATCTATCATTTA
>JAJOZX010000004.1:2682500-3092500 GCA_023014485.1 Bathynomus jamesi | reverse complement strand
GGCGACTTTCCACACGTGTGGTAAAGTCAATCGACACAACTGTCGTATCTGGTCCAATGAAAGAGACCGTCTGAAGTCATAGAATGGCAGAGACGCTCCAAAAGTTAACGTGTGGCTTGGAATGACCAAATCCAAAATTTATGGCCCATTCTTCTTTGCGGAAGTAACTGTAACAGGTACCGTCTACCTTGATATGCTTCAGCAGTTTCTCGAACCACAGCTTCTTGATGATGGCATTCTTGATAATGTTGTGTTTCAACAAGATGGAGCACCATGTCATTATGCTCTAATTGTTCGAGAATACCTCAACAGACGCCTTCCGAATCGGTGGATTGGACGTGGAGGACCTCGACCTTGGCCTCCGCGTTCTCCGGATTTGACACCCCTGGATTTCTTTGCATGTGGTTTCATAAAAACAAAGGTTTATCGCCAAAAGATCAATAGTTTAGCTGAACTTAAAGAACGCATCCAGTTGGCAGTGCGGGAGATAACACCTGAAATGCTTCAAAATGTGTTTCGCAGCGCTGAGGATAGATTTGAAATTTGCAGAGATAGGGACGGTGCACATGTTGAAACTTCTCAATAAAGTTTTGACTTATGATTTATAAATCTATTTGTTTTTGTATCATAATTTAGTAATAAACACAAAATTATGTCAGTTTTTATTAAATTTGTCCGATTTCATTGAAATAGATAGTTAATTCTGGGACACCCTGTAAGTTGTGAATTAAATATGTTACATTTTCATTAAAAAATAGTTTATTATTAATCTGGGCCCATTTTCTGTCTATCTCAGTTCAAGAGGAGTGAAACTCTCAGTCTTTTTGAAGGTTCAGTAAAAGTTTGAAGGGTTTTATTGATAAAACAAAAAGAATCGAGAATCGAATCTAGAACTGAAATTAACCGAATCGAATCGAAAATCGAATCGAAATGAAAAGTCTCGAATCGCATATCCTTATTGGTTAAATATAGCCTCTTGAAAGGTATCGACTAAATTTATTCTCTAACTTCACCTTCCGCTTACCTTCATTCAAATCCCACTTTTTTTGGGTTAATTTTACCTCAATCATTCGCCAACCTTGCTATCACCATCCGCCGCCTTCATTCTTCAATTTCCCAAAAGTTAGCAAGTCTCAATAAAGTACAAGGTGTTCGAAAAGTCCCGTCACCCCCCCTACAAAATGTACATAGTGTAATACTAATTTTATTTTCGTGTGATTAATTGTATTTATATGTGGTAGGTGTAATTTAAGAAACAAGTCACTAGCAACAATTACTTTAATTACAGTAAATACAGTTACTAATCAAGAATATCTGTGTGTACACCATCATTTTCGTAACAAAGGATTATGCGCCTCCATGTGCATTAGGGTGGCCCACTTTTCAATTTTTTTTTAAAGTATAGGTTATCGTAGTTTTTCCCATTATTTGGCACTATACTAGCACATTGGTACCATTTTTACAAAAATTGATCAATATTTAGGGGTCTCGCATCGACCTTGAAATTACGAGTTTTTTTTAAAAATGCGTACTTTTTAACTTTTTACTGAATCAAGATAAATCATTAAGTAGGGATATTTTCTGAATCCTCTTGATGAGAGAAGTCGTTTGGTGTGCCTTCCAATGTCATACGACTAACGGTTTAAAAGTTGTGCCTGTATACAGGTAATACCAATGTGCTAGTATAGTTCCAAATAATGGGAAAAACCACGATCACCTATACTTTTCAAAAAAATCAGCAAATAGCAGACAAATAAGGAAGAAAGAAACAATAACTAAACAATCACTTTTGCATTGTATTGACCACTATCACACGTCACTGGCTGCAACGTTGTCCCTCTGTGCTATGTCATCGTGGCGAGTGATGACTTCTTGAAGTCGCCGAGCTCTTTCCGGTTCTTTTCCACCACTTGCAGAAGATCCTGCAGCTGTGCCTCGTCCTTTGTGACCGTGTTCGCAGTCTTGTATCAGTTGGACTTCTCTTTCAGCGACGTCATTGGTGACCTGGAGATTAGAGATCACATCCTTCAGACGACAAAAGTCCTCGTTCTCGTCCCACTTATCAGTTGGCAGGGTGTGTCACGAAGACCCATACATCTTCAGACCTGCAAATAAGAACCAGGAGGACTCGTCGATCAGGTCGGGGAGTAGCGTCATCTCGTCGACTGAGACGTTCTCGTATGTGAAGTCTTTGGGTACAGGGAGGTGGGACAGCTTCTCTGCCATCTGTTGCTTCACAGTGCCATCCACTTGTTGCTGCATAGAGCGAAGATGACGGTCTGAGGCCTCAGATACAAGAAGTGCCGCCTCATCACTGCCAGTGACGCTTCTGCCACCTCGCGATCCACTGCCCTATACCTCAGAAAACGCTGGTATAGTACCAAGTCATTCAACGGCGCATCAGCTGCTACAGGGGCCGCCAACCAAGCTGGTACGTACAGAAGAGCGATGAACACCACGATCCTGTGCAGTTTGTCGACCAGCTCGGCGTCGAGCTCCAGCTGCCTACTGAACATCAGCAGTTTTGTGTAGTAGATGACCTGAAACAGAATAGGCACCATTGTAAGTAAGACAGGTTTATTGTTACCAATTACTTTGTTTGCGTTATAATGAAATGTTTATCTTTGAATAACATTTAAACTTATCACTAGATTATTTTTGTTTGAAAATACTAACTTTAGCCATCCATCTTGCGTGGTGGTAGGCTCCTGGGCGCATGAGGTGAATGCCACGGCGTGGTTGTGTCCCGAGTACCAGGAGCGTGATCTCTGCCACTTCCCGGTAATCGTCTCTGACGAAACCAGAAGCTGTGCTCAGGAAGCTGACCGCCGCGTCCCGGAGTTCTATTAGCCACGTATTCTCCGCCAGATTCTCGACCTGCAGCTTGCAGTAGGTCGAGAGATCGAACTCGTCCCATCTTCAAAAATAATAAACAAGAAAATTGTGGGAGAAAACTCTGAAGTTCCGGTTTGGCTTGCTGTTTTATAAACTAGTGGAATATCATGTGTGTCCTAACTTTACCTTGCACAAAAAATGAACTAACCTTCTCTTCAACTGCTGAAACAAAGGATCAGTTGGTGCCGTAGTCCTTCCGAGCAGGGTGACGGCTACTGCCCCCACGATAAGCTCTAGGACGTGATGACGGCATCCCAGCTGGAGAGCTGGAGTAAGTGCCACTCTTTCCACAATGCCTCTAGCTTCCGTTCGCAGTTGAGCTTTGTGATTGTTTTAATGCGGGCCATGTTCCAAAACTTTAAGACGTTGTTTACGGTTTCTTTGAATGCGTCTTTCCTGTTAGCAGTGTACTGGATAACACTGAAGAAGTATTGCAAAACCTGCCGTGTTGTTGGCAATTTGCTACCACTGATGGAGGACGACGGTTGGCCAACTAAAAAAATTTCCGAGGCCGATCTTAGAGAAGGTAGCGATGTTATTTTCGCCTTTCCTTTTGATGACTCTCTATTTGTAGCTTCAAGAGTTCTTCCAGTTATGGTTGCCATCGATTTGTCCATGACAAAGGATGAGGAACTCAGACAGAATTTAAAAATGTTATGATCTGCAAAAAAAGAAATAGGTTAGGTACCTGGCACAGGCATAGTGCATTTTCTAATTACCTATATACATTATACATTCCGCCCGGGTATGGTGACTCTTTTTTTAAAACGTATAGGTGATCGTGGTTTTTCCCATTATTTGGCACTATACTAGCACATTGGTATTACCTGTATACAGGCACAACCTTTAAACCGTTAGTCATATGACATTGGCAGGCACACCAAACGACTTCTCTCATTAAGAGGATTCAGAAAACATCCCTACTTAATGATTTATCTTGATTCAGTAAAAAGTTAAAAAGTACGCATTTTTTTAAAAAAATAGTAATTTCAAGGTCGATGCGAGACCCCTAAATATTGATCAATTTTTGTAAAAATGGTAGCAATGTGCTAGTATAGTGCCAAATAATGGGAAAAACCACGATCACCTATATTTTCAAAAAAATTGAAAAGTGGGCCACCCTAATGTGCATGTCTGTATCGCTTAATTCAGGGGTTTCCAACCGGTGGGCCATGGCCCACTTGCTTGTCTTTTAGCATCATGTCAATAAGAGTTAATAACAAAAAATTTGCTTATTAAACCTTATATAAACATGATACCAGCTTAGCAACATGGGAGGTGGATCATGAGTTTTTCGAATCAGCTCTAGTGGCCATCGCATCAAAAAGGTAGGGAACCACTGGCTCAATTCATTAACAAATGACGGACGGTATGGTTTCATGCCTAGATCTTTTGTCATGTGATCTCTCATTGTGGATATGGGGACTGCAAGTTCTTGTGATCGTTTCCGATGTGATTTTTTCGGTGAACGAGCCACCGATGCAATCACACTTTCACATTGTTCTGCTCGCGTTGTTGGTCTTCCCGACCGTGGTCTGTCCTTGATGGAGCCACTTTCAAACAGCTTTTTCTCCCAGCATAATACCGTTTTATTTGGTGGTGCAACCTTATTGAATCTTGTGTTGAAATCATTCTGTATATAATGTCTCGTTTTGCCAGTTTGTGAACTTTCATGAGCCAATGTGGTCATCACTATCCTTTCCTCCAGAGTGTAAGTGGACTGGTCTGCCATTGTTCACACAACTGTAATACCTGGAAAAGAAAAAAAAAAGTCAATGAATCACCTATAAATTCAATTAATCACACAAAAATAAAATTGGTATTACAATATGTACATTTTGTAGGAGAGTGACGGGACTTTTCGAATTAAGACACCTCGGGGCCCCGGGGCAATGAAAAATATGGGGGGCCTTTTCTATAGCTTTTTATTAACAATACATGTACATGTACAGTACATGGTACATTTACACGAATTATATGTACGGTGCTCAGGCTAATTGAGAAAAACTTAAAAGAACCTTAACACAGTGTATTTTGCCCTTTGCCAAAACCAAAGAGTATCAAACAAACTTTACTTTAGGGCCTATAAAACAAAATAAAACCGGGAATTTGTCAGTTTGTGTACTCTGTCATATTTAATCAAAGTAGTTTGCGAAATCTCGAATTATATCATCGAAACTCAGTTGATTGGGGTTGGGCCCCCCTCCAGCATGGGAGCCTGAGGCTTCAGCCTCAATAGTCTCAGTGATAATCCACCACTGCCTGTAGGTATAGAAATTTAACGAATTCCGGCCCAGATAGTCCATATGGACCGATAATAGTGTATCTTTTCTTCCGATTCCTAAATAAATCGGTCCAGAAAAGGTTAAAGTGTAAAGCAAAGCAATGGCCCTAAAAATGTAAAACTAATGTATAAAACTGTACGTTAAAACTTAGTTCCCTCGTAGCTCTAATACTTTTGACAGCCGCTATCATTTTTCAATTTCCCAACGTTTTACATGAATTCATAAAATTTTATAAAATAGTTTAAAATCTTGTGTAAAATTTAGATGTACGATTACAAAAAAAAATATCTGTCAAAAATAAAAATTCAAAAACTCTAAACAATAGTAACTGTCGGTGGTAAAATACCTTTATGCTAAAACTATGCTTAAAATATATTTCTAAAATCTTTGATGTTTTGTATCAGCTGCAAATATGTTTTATTCTACGATGTAATTGGCTTCGTTTTCAAGATAGGTAACCTGTGGGCATAGAATTTATTATTTAGCTTATTCAAATGTGTGTGTGTGTATATATATATTAGGGTGGAGCGAAAAATACTTTTTTTCTAGTATGAAGTTCTAATAGCGATTAAAAGTTGCATTTAGTGGACGAAATATGCCTGCCAAAATATGAGTTCATTTGTTTAAAATTTTCAGCTGCCACCAGGGGGCTAAAGTTAATACAATTTTGTGTAAAAAGGGAAAAAATGCTTCTATTTTAGGTTTGTCAAACTATTATAAAATTTTATCTTAGAATTATCTAATAGTTTGATTAAGATTCTTAAATGATAAGAATTCGTTTTGTAAAAATGCCTTTTCATATGCTTAATATCTTCAGCTGCCACAAGAGAGCTGAATTTAACACAATTTAGAGTAACTGAGTCATGTTGAGACTACACTGAATGTTGTGGGGGAGGGTTTGGGGAGGGTTGTGGGGGAGGGTTTTGGTGTGAAGGAATTTCTTTCCGTGAGTCATTAGAACAGTGTGTTAACACTTGTCTTCTTAGGTAGTAGGCCTAGTCGCTCAGTTGATCGGAGAGTTTTTTAATATGATCGGAATATTATAAAACTTTATTTTAAAATGATTTATATAGAGATAATATTGATTTTATTATAAAATGCTTGTTATAATGTATTATATAATTTTAGTTTATTTATATAATAATTATATATTTATATAATATATTATATATACTTATAAAATATATTATATATATTAATTATATAATGTTTTGATGTTACAGGATATTTTGTGATTGTGAATTTTTCTTAAAAATATTATGGCATCAAATACTAAATATAAACATTTCACTAGAGAACATATGAAGTGTGCCATATTGAAGTACCTTGTGAGATGAGTGATATGCAACTACCAACTTATAACTGCATTATGAAAGATTACCTGTTCACAAAACATTTAGTGAAGGAGCAGATGAATAACAAGGAGCCTTCATTTTCTGAAATAGCAGAGGCAGTTTCCAAAAAGGTAGAAAATATTTGGAAGAAGGCCTCTTTGCCAATAGTTTCACATACACGCGTTTTACAGATGATGCGAGTGTACCATGATAAATACAGGTCCTTATTAAAGCCATACAAGTCACGCAAGGATCAGCCTAAGTACAAAAATCAGCTTGAAGAATTTGAAAACTCTTCAAAATGCACTTTGTTTGACATCTGCACCTGCAAATGTAAGGAGTTTAGGAGATGCTCATGTGAAAAGAGTAAGAAAGTCCCTCCAAAAGAGCAGGATTTTTTAAATGACCAACGAACACGCAGAATAATGGTGATAGGAAGCATTGACATAGCACACACAAGACGATTACAAGCAAGAGAACATCGAAAGGAAATGGAAAAAGCACGTCTGGAATCCTTACAAACAACTAGTGCTGCTATAACCAATACGTCCAACTTACAAATCGAAACAGAGACAAGTGAACTTCAACAACTAGAAGAGATATCTGAAGATAATGAGGAAGATACAACCTCGACTCAATATGTAATATCAGAACAACAGATGCGTGAGCCACTGCCTTCATTAGCAATTACTTGTGATAGATTTAAAATGTCGGACAGAGTTGGGGCTGCTATTGCTTCTGCAGTATTGGCAGATCTTAAAATTGTTACTCCCGAAGACAAAGGGAATATTATAGACAGAAGTAAGCTAAAACGTGAAAGACAAAAACAGAGAAAGGAACTACAACAGATAGGAGAGCCAAAAACCATGCGGGGATTATACTTGATGGCAGAAAGGATAAAACAATGATTCAAGTCCAGGAGAGTGATGGCTCTAACCACCAAAGAACCAAACGCGAAGAGCATATCAGCATAATATCTGAACCACATTCTCTGTACTTTGCACATGTGACACCTTCCAGTGGCAAAGCTAAATACATTTGCACAGCGCTAGTGAATTGCTTGAAAGAAAGGAATGTTGATATAGGGAACATCGTTGCAGTTGGCTGTGATTCGACAGTGGTTAACACTGGTAGTATTGGAGGCACAATAAGATTACTGGAAGAAGCCTTTAATAAGCCATTGCAGTGGCTGATATGCCTTTTACACCTTAATGAACTTCCATTGCGCCATCTGTTTCATCACTTGGATGGTACCACTACTGGACCAAGAGCATTTTCAGGAGAAATTGGCCGAGCACTTTCAGACTGTGAAAAGCTTCCCATAGTTAACTTCAAACCCATTGAAATTCAAGAGGACATGTGTGAAGTTGATGTAGATGACATAAGTACTGACCAGAAATACCTTCTTGAAATTCACAAGGCTATATCAAGTGGAACATTCTCAAAGAGTCTTAGTCATAAGAGTCCAGGCAATATATCACATTCAAGGTGGCTCACCACAGCAAACAGGACTCTGCGGTTATATGCAAGCACAGAGAATCCTTCAGGCAATTTACAAGAATTAGCTACTTTCATTGTTAGGGTATACGCACCAATGTGGTTTCAGATAAAGCGTAAACCATTATGCCAATATGGTGCTAAACATATGTGGCATATGATTGCAAGAAGCCGGTATCTCCGTGAAGAGCTTAGGAGAGTACATGACTCAGTCATTCAGCGAAATGCATATTACGCAAATCAAGAAAACATTCTCATTGCAATGATAGCTGATGAAAGGGAGCATGTGCGTCAGTTGGGATTTAGGCGTATCATAAAAGCAAGGGCATGCATTCAAGAAACAGATGTTATCAGGTATTTTAAGGTGCCAGCAGAAATAAATTTTTATGCCAAAGACTATACAGATCTCATTATGTGGCAAGATTTTCAGATAGCAGAACCACCGATAACCAAAGGAGTTTCTCTTGATGATATTGAATTATGCATCAAACATGGTACTACTCTTCATTCAGAATTATTTCAGTTTCCATGTCATACACAAGCCGTAGAGAGATGCGTCAAGCTCGTTACAGACGCTGCTGGATCAGTCTGCGGACCTACAAACAGAGACGGTTGGATTCGTGCTACATTAGAATCAAGGAAAAAACAGCCAAAATTTGACACAAAAGCAAATTACTAAATAGTCTTCAGCAAGAACCCTTTCTAGAGGGAGGTTGGTTGGGGAAAGGGTGGTAACTCCGCTAAGGCACGAAATAACGTTTCTTAACTGTCTCAAGCCAATATAAAGGAGGAGAGACATCCTAATTTATTACTGTTCCCTTTTTCAAGTAAATACAGAATCATACTTAATTGTCATTTTTAAGTTAACTTCAGCCCTCTTGTGGCAGCTGAAGATATTAAGCATATGAAAAGGCATTTTTACAAAACGAATTCTTATCATTTATGAATCTTAATCAAACTATTAGATAATTCTAAGATAAAATTTTATAATAGTTTGATAAACCTAAAATAGAAGCATTTTTTTCCTTTTTACCCAAAATTGTGTTAACTTTAGCCCCCTGGTGGCAGCTGAAAATATCAAACAAATGAACTCGTATTTTGGCAGATATATATCGTCCACTAAATGCAACTTTTAATCACTATTAGAACTTCATACTAGAAAAAAAGTATTTTTCGCTCCACCCTAATATATATATATGTATATTATAAACAATCTCATTTCCGAAATGAGTTGGAGTGAGAAGGCATACAAGATCCGAGGGACTTTTCCGAAATTTGGACTGTTTCCTATTTTCTTGAAAATAAGATATTTAATGTAGATTTTTACGCTGGCTTAAAAAAATTGATCCAAAAAAATGTAAGTCTTTTTTTGGAGAAATTATTTTAAAAGTTACACGGTGTTCTAGTTTACGTATAGTTACTATTTTAAAAGTTTATGGTGTTTAAACTCTGCAAATTAACCAAAATAAGATAAGAAAACAATAACAATAAATAACAATAACCGGTTAGGTTAATTGAATGCCCGGTTAGGTCAACTGAATACCCTGTTAGGTTCAATGAATGCCCGGTTAGGTCAACTGAATACCCTGTTTGGTTCAATGAATGCCCGGTTAGGTCAACTGTACGCCCTTGACGATTGGTTAGGTTTAGTCGTTAGGTTAGTGGTTAGGTTTAGTCGTTAAAACTAACGAAAATATCACGACTAAACCTAACCAATCGTCAAGGGCGTACAGTTGACCTAACCTGGCATTCAAATTTTATCCTATGAAAATAATAGTTCTCTATTTATTATATGTTTGCAATAAATAATAAATTTGAGTACTTACGTATTATCGGGACTACCAAACTGTTTATTATGTATTTTTGCTCTCGTTATTTTCGTTTAAACTAACGAAAATATCACAACTTAACCTAACCAATCATCAAGGCGTACAGTTGATCTAACCGGGCATTCAGTTGACCTAACCGGGTATTCAATTAACCTAACAGGTTAATATTGGTTATTTCACTTAAATATGTTAGCTACGACGTATAGGGTTGTCAGACGTCCCGTATTTTACGGGACAGTCCCGCATTTTGATCCAAAAATCCCGCGTCAAAATCTCGCGTCGAAATCCCGCGTCAAAATCTCGCGTCGAAATCCCGCGTCAAAATCCCGCGTTCAAAATGTCCGCAAAAAACATTTTTTAAGCAAATTTTTTAGGGATGAATTGATTTAGAATTTCAATATTATGTATAATAATTTCAATTTATTCACGATGTTTAATTGTTAACTATTATTGTAATAAAGTTTTTCTAATTTTGTTTGTTGTAACCGTTGAAGAAATCTAGTTTCAATTTGAAAAAAAAATTTGGTCTTAAAAAAACCTCAGAAAATTTTTGTTCCGCATGGGCATTT
Organism: Bathynomus jamesi; assembly: GCA_023014485.1. Classification (NCBI taxonomy): domain Eukaryota; kingdom Metazoa; phylum Arthropoda; class Malacostraca; order Isopoda; family Cirolanidae; genus Bathynomus; species Bathynomus jamesi. The sequence goes on along the minus strand of JAJOZX010000004.1, from coordinate 3,082,091 downwards.
GAAAAATCTGGCAACCCTAAGCTACGAAAAACAAAATAAAACTGAAAATGCCCGGTTAGGTCAACTGAATGCCAGGTTAGGTCAACTGTACGCCCTTGATGATTGGTTAGGTTAAGTTGTGATATTTTCGTTAGTTTAAACGAAAATGACTGGAGCAAAAATACATAATAAACAGTTTGGTAGTCCCGATAATACGTAAGAAAACAATAACAACAAATTTAGGTACTTATCTTATTTTCGTTAATTTGCAGAGTTTAAACACCATGTAACTTTTAAAATAGTAACTATATGTAAACTAGAACACCGTGTAACTTTTAAAATAATAATTTCTCCAAAAAAAGACTTACATTTTTTAAGTCAGCGTAAAAATCTACATTGAATATCTTATTTTCAAAAAAATAGGAAACAGTCCAAATTTCGGAAAAGGCCCAGATCGGATATAAAATCACACACTTATTCATCATGTCAATCCATCATCTTCTCAGCTTTCCTCTACTCCTTCTGCCTTTGAAAACACTCATCTCTTATACACTCTTTTCACAACTCTGTCATCCCATTTTATATATATAGGATGAATTAAACAATTAAACGCTTGAAATTAACAAATGTTGTACAGCCACAAGGAAATATGAAAATCGATTCCAAGGGAGGTCCGGTGCTAGTGTCTCCGAGCAACTGATACAATGAGAAAATGAGAAAACGGTGTATTTAGTAATACGCATTATCAGGGAAGGATGAGGTATTGCTAAATAAAAGAAAGTCTTTGGAATCGCTTTTCATTGTTTATGTTATAATGTTAGATGGGTGGCCGCCCTCTGCGTTCAGATGATGTACTGACCTGTGGTTCGGATCACACGCAAAGTTGTACGTCCCCTCCCCTATATGATCTTTGCCGCTACGAAGGAGATTAAACAGCCCCCAAACATTATTATTATTATTATTATTCAGAATTGCTGATTCTAAACGCTGTTCAGAAGTAAATCTATAGTTACGTCCTTTATTAGCAAAATGAGTTACTTAGTCTTGTATTTTCTGAACAAGCGTTCAGAATTGGTCTGTGACCTACCCTTCTGTAGCATCCCTGTTCATTTGTGGGACTTGATGAAGGGGAGAGATGATTTTTAATCTTATCCTGCCCTCGTAACTGCCAGGCACAGCTGGTCAAAGACCTGGCTAAAAAAGGAGCGATAAAATTCTGCAGTTAAGAATCCGAATGGTTTCGTTTCGTCCACAAACTAAAGAACGGTCAATCGAGCCTGGAATTTTAAATTCCCACACCAAAGAGAGCGTTCATATTTTTTGGCAACTTTTTAATATATATATGTTACAGTCAAAGTGTGTAACCAGCCATTTCGCGTAATGGCTGAAACTTATAGCCATTTCGCGAAAGGCTGTTTCACTTGGTCATTTCGCGAAATGACTAAAATTTCAGCCATTACGCGAAATATATATATATTCGCAAGAAAGTAATGTTTGAATAGAGCGTATACTTCATTTGTTGTTTGTGTATATTTGCATTTCATCGCACTGAGAATTAGAGGTCTCCCTTTTACAACCAACAGCTGACAGAAATGCCTTCCTGAACGAGGCGTTCATGAAGCAGTAGGTGATGGGGTTGCAGCAGGAGGAGCAGTAGGCCAATAGCTGAAAGGCGGAGACGCCGCCCATCCCAAGAACTCCATAGACGGCATAAGGATCGAAGAGAGAAACTGTATTAATGATGTGAAGAGGCGCCCAGCAGATGAAGAACTCCAGCACAACGACGAAGAGCATTTTAATGATCCTCTTCTTGTTTTGCAGCGACTTCTTAGTGTTGCTTTTTCGCAGGAAGGTGTTCTTCCGGGAAGGTTCCAGAGAGATTTTACTCAATTTCGAGACTTTGCATTTCATCGAGGACTTTTCCCATTCTATTTTTCCTTCTCCGATGGTAACGTCACTTTCTTGGGGTAGATTAGGGTTGGATCCTCGCAATTCCGATGCCTCATCACGTGACTCTGATTTTTTTGTACTCTTCCGAGAATTACGAATTATTCTCCTCGAGCAGCTGCTCTTGGCAGAGACTGCAAGAACCACTGACTCTCCTGTAACGAAAAAAAGAGAAGCTCCTCACTCAAAACTGACAATTAACAAAAAAAAAATCATGTATAAGACACAAATACTGGACAGAGTTATAGTCTCCTTTATTTAGTACATAAGGCCCTATTCACACTACTCTTGAAACATATACTTTTTGTTGATAAAAATAAATAACATTTGAGTCATTTCATGCTACGGGGAGCTTTGTTCACTTTTTACCGATGTGCTCTGAAACTTTTCCGGAATTTGTTCTTTGTACCTTCAGTCCAAAATGGAAGAGGAATGCTTAAAAAACTATCAAGAACGAGGAATTCTGTTTCAAAACATTCACACTGTCAACGGGATTCCCCCCCACCCGTCTAAAAGAAGAATGTGACTTGCAACAAGAATTTGACGAAAAACTGATAGGAACGCTGTATAAGGTTTTATTATACATGTGGTATTACGTTTAGATTTGATGGAATCAATAATCTTTTCACAAGAGATTTTTTTCATTCTTATGAACAAACAACTTATATAAACAATTTAAGAGCACCAAGTGTCCACACACACAATATAAGTAGCAGAAAAGATAAGACAAATTATATATATATATATATATATATATATATATATATATATATATATATACTGTATAATAAAATTTAGGGTGATTCAAAATATCAATTGTTAGATTTTTTACGGGCCACCCTCTAATTATGTTTAATTTGGCAAAAACGTAATGCATACAAAATTTCAGATGATTCTAATGTATTTTAGGGGTCGCTACCGTAATTTAAACTATTACTTTTCTGTTTACTTTCAGGAAATTGAGTTTTGAACTGTGACGTTTTTCTTATAATATCTGTTCCGTGTGATAAGTGCTTTAATGCACATAGAGCTAACAGTGCTGAGTAAACACAACACTCTTGTAACCATTTACACTCTGTTGTGACCGAATATTGAGGGCAACCGGCACTTGTACTGTACACTGTACTGTCTGTACAGCTATAATAGTAGTCGTCTGACTGTCGTGAGTGTAAGAGGTTTTGCTGTTGACTCTCGTCATGGAACCCCCGCCATCTTCTAGCAGGGGTACTGCTATGCACACAAGAAAAGATACTAATGTTTGGCTTATTGGACAACCATCAGATACACTTAAAACAACAGTTCTTCCATCAAAGCGAGAAACTATGGCTCTGTTTATGGCTTACAGAAACAAAAAACAAACAATTCGAGAAGCCTGCTTGTCTACTGCAAATGATGTGTTGGCAGCATGGGGAGGAGCACGAATTTCAACTAGAAAGAAGTCGCACGTTGTTGACAAAATTGAGAAACTGTTCAAAGAATGGCAAGGATTAAAGAAAAATAAAGAGAATAAGGCGAAACAATAAAAAAATCTATTAGATAAGCAAACCAAATGGAACCAAGAATTAGGTAGCCTGTTTGATATAGCACATGCAGATGCTATGAAGCTAATTGATATTGAAGATGATAAGCTATTTCTAAAACTCCAGCGACAACAGGGGCGAAAAGGAAAAATGGATGGGATTGATAAAGAGTTTGCAGAGAAAGAAAAGTATGCTAAGAAAAAGGAAGAACAATTAAACATAAGAAAAGCAAGAGAAATGTCGAGATTTGAAAAAACTGTAGTTCTCAGTGACTCAACTAGCAGTTCTGGTGCTGAAAGACAAAATACAACATCTGATGAAGAGTTTACGGTTGATCCTAGTGAACCATCCACCTCAAAACAGACTGTACGAAAGAAACAAAAATTGCTTGATGATACATTGCTTGCAGCCCTTGATATAACAAAAATGAGCAATAGAAGTGCATCATTAGTGATGATACCAACGAAAAAATGCAGAAGAATTCAGTGTCAGTTATTCATCTATAAGAAGAGCAAGAGAAAAATTTCGGAAAAAATTTGGAGAAAATTTAAAGAAAGAGTTTAAAGCTGATGTTCTTTTAACCATTCATTGGGACGGAAAACTAATAGAAGACATAACAAGACGAGAAGTTGTTGAAAGACTCCCTATACTGATTTCTTGAGATGGCATTGATCAACTTCTTGGTGTTCCAAAAATCACTGCAAGCACAGGAGAATTAACTGCAAATGCCGTCCACCAAGCTTGTTTGGATTGGGATATCTCAGACAAAATAAAATGCATGTGTTTTGACACCACAGCATTGAATACAGGTCGTAGAAATGGTGCCTGTGTTCTTCTAGAACAGAAAATGAACAAACGTATGCTGTGGCTGGCCTGCAGACATCACATACTAGAAATAGTGTTAGAAGCTGTTGTTTCGCATTTATTGCCTGCATCATCAGGACCTGATATTGCAATTTTCAAACGATTTAGAATGAAATGGTTAAAATTAGACACAAAAAACTACAGAACAGCATTAGATAATCCAAATACCATACCCAGTATTACTGATATAAAAGCAGAAGTGATTGAGTTTGCAGTTTGCTACCACTCAACTTGAAGAACATCAACCTCGTGACGATTACAAAGAATTGCTGGAACTGACAATCATTTTCCTTGGTGGAGTACCAAAGAGAGGAGTTTCATTCAGAAGACCAGCTGGCGTTCACCGAGCAAGATGGATGGCAAAAGTCATATATGCCATGAAAATTTGGTTGTTTAAAACACAATTTAAATTAACACCCAGAGAAGAAAAGGCCTTAGAGATATCTGCCTCTTTGCTGTACACATATATGTTAAACCCTGGTTTACAGCGTCAGTTTCAGTTCTCGCTCCTCGTCTCGTTTTAGAGATGTTGAAGAAACTGCAACTGTACAAACTAATAGATGAACACATTGCAACTGATGCCCTGAAGAAAATGATGAATCATTTATGGTATCTTTCAGAGGAGTTAATAGCATTTGCTTTCTTTGATGATGGCGTGCTACACCAAACTAAAAACCGAATGAAGCAAGCATTGCAAAACGGCGCCGAACCAAATCCAGAGAAAAAAGCGGTTATTGACCCTGAAGTTATTGAAAACAGAGAACTGGAAGACTTTGTTAGTGCAAATACAAAAGAATTTTTTAATAGACTTGGTTTACCATCAACTTTCTTAATAAGAACTCTGAAGAGTGGAATGAAGATGACTGCTACAACAACGTAAAACAAGTCATAAGAAAAATTCAAGTTGTTAATGACAATGCAGAAAGAGGAGTTAGATTAGTCGATGAATACAACAAACTAATCACAAATGATGAAGAACAGAAACAGTATCTCCTCCAAGTGGTAAAGAAATATAGAGCTGCTCTTCCAAATAAAAACAAGACAATATCATTATTAAGAAATTAACAGTGAAATATAATGAACAAAAGGTTATTATTATTACGGAAGTCTTATTATTATTACAGAACTGTCAATTTGAAAATGTAGAGTGGTTATGATAGGCCTACCGGGGAACTTCCACTTAAAAAAAAAGGTAACGCGCGATATGCTTTACCTCAAGGGTGGTGTGGAAACAGCATATATTTCTTATTTTGTGTCTGATTTTCAACTTATGGTAGCGACCCCTAAAAATTTTTTTTTAATTCAAAATTTGCATGCATTACTTTTTTACCAAATTAAACAATCAGAGAGGGTGGCCCGAAAAAAAATTCCAAAAAATTTTTCGGTCAATTTTTGAATCTACGTATGTACTATATACAGTATATATATATATATATATATATATATATATATATATATATATATATATATATATATATATATATATATATACTGTATATAGTATATTTGTGAACATACAGTATTTATAGCGACATTAAAGAACAAAAACGGGAAATGCTCATGCATACATATGATAACGCAAGATCAGAACGCTCTATAAAATTTCAAATATAAAAGAAACAGAATTTTAAAAATTTTAAATTTCACATAAGGATTTCGTTCATGCAATCCAAACGTTATAAAGATATATTCTGTTCATGTACAAATTACCAATGATCTTTTCTCTTGCTTACCTCTGCTTGAATGAGGACTGTCTGATTTCGGTTCTCTTTCATTGATGATGTGCTGCCATAAAGCCCTACTTATTTTGAAGTACAAGGTCGCCATCAGAAACAGCGGAACAATTAGTAAAATAACATCCAGGAACATGTTGAAAATTTGTTCTGACAAATGAGTAGGCCATTCTTCTCTGCATTTATGTCTTCCTGTGGGAATATTTACGATAAAACAGCTTTAGTTCACCAATTTCTAACTTTTTCCTACATTATAACACTGTTACTAATAGGACAAATACTTGTTAAATGATAACTAAAACTAAATAAAACTTTTTCCTCTTCATTATTTTTCTAACTACTTTCTAATCGGTACTACTGTAACACTGTTTCCCCAAAAGCGAAGTAAAAACACTGAGGTCGCGGGGTGGTAAAAGAAATAAAAATATATACAAGGGTGGGCTGGAAAGTAATGCCTCCACTCAAATAAATTTTAAACGGGTTGAAGGATTTTATCGAAACACAAGCAGATCTGTACCAGCGTTTATTCTTCAAAACGATACATTTACTTTTCTATAAAATCAACCTCTACCTCGATACATTTACGCCAATGATAAATGAGTTTTTGAAATCCATCCCGGTAAAACTCGGAGCTTTCACTACGAAACCAAATTTCACAGAGGCCTTAAGTTCTTCATCATACTCGTAGCAATTTCCACGAAGATGTTCTTTAAGTTTAGGAAAGAGGTGAAAATCGTATGGTGCTAAATCGGGGCTATATGGTGGATGCGGAAAGACTGTGAATTGCAGATCCTCAATTGCTTCTCGCGTTTGAACACTGGTGTGAGGCCGTGCGTTGTCATGGCGAACAATGACTGCGTTTTTGTAGGTGCGAACCCTCCTGATCAGTTTTTTCAACTTCTTCAGATTTTCAATATAACATGTGGAGTTGATTGCTGTCCCTGTTTCCGTAAAGTCTTCGAGAACAACACAACTGATATCCCAAAAAACAGTCGTCATCACTGTTCCAGCCGATTTTTGAACTTTGAAATTTTTTGGTTGCGGTAAATTTTTGTGCCGGATTGCCGTTTATTTTCAGGTTCATAATGGTGGACCCACGTCTCGTCTCCTGTCACAATGCTATGCAGAAATTAATCTCCTTCATTTTCGGAGCGCTGCAGATTTTATTGGCAAATGCGTAGTCTCTCAGTTTTCATCTCGGCAGTGAGCATGCGAGGCACCCATCTGGCGCAGACCTTTCTGTAACCAAGAATACTGATAATGTATCCCACTCGCTCTTTGAAGATATCGAGCAGTGCAGCAATTTCATTTTGCTTAATGGGACGATTTTCACGAATCAGTTTGTCAACGTAGTTTCGATGAAACTCGTCGGTTGCCGTTACAGGCCTTCCATTTCGCGGTTTGTCTCGCAAATCTTCTTACCCTGCTTCTCCTTCTTTACACTGCCTCGCCCAATGTCGAACGGTACTTACATCAACACAATGTTTGACGTACACATTTTGCATTCGCCGATGAATGTCTATGGGAGCAACACTTTCCGCGGTCAAAAATTCAATTACAGCACGTTGCTTGAAGCGAACGTCTTTACTCCTTTCCATTGTAATCGATACTGAACCAATGTATGAAATGAGTGTAGGCTATGTTAGGCTATAACACAAAGCCGGTTACCTGTACACAATCTGGAATAGGGTGGGGATATCAACTTACAACACAAAACCGGTTTTATCTCGCTACCCCTTCACAATCCAGAATTATTCAAGTGGAGACATTACTTTTCACACCACCCTCGTATATTATGTAATAGGATAAAGTACCGTTGATACAAATGCTGAACAACGAACCATCCATATGCAAAAGGTAACTCGAAAGGAAAAGTAGTATGATGGCAAAAATGTAGAGTGCAATGCAATTCCATACAACATCGCAACTTTCAACATTGCATGTAACAACGGGGTTAGACCCTCCAAGAGGGAGAGGGGGTTCTGCAACAAGAGGGTGGAGGTTAGCTATCCAAGGGGAAGTGGGTAACCTAACCTAACAAAGGTAATAAAACACAAGAAGAGGAGAGAGAGAGAGAGAGAGAGAGAGAGAGAGAGAGAGAGGATGTTCTCGCTGGCATATCTCGGAGTATAATAGAGACTTGACAAGCCATCGTGGGCAGCTTTAGGGTCACAGCCAGTTGGCTTAGAATCCAACCATACCCTGGGGACAGAGCCAGTCGCTTTAGACACACACACACAAACTTACACATACATACAATGTTTTGGGGAACAGCAAGTTGGCTTAGAATCCAGCCATGCCCTGGGTACACAGCCAGTCGCACAGCCAATCATATGGCATAAACGGCTGTCAGTCAGTTTCTTTAGAGGGTAAACGAATACAGCCAGTCGCATTAGATATATACACACACACACACAATCTTAAACATATATATACAATCTTTAAGAGCAGAGCCAGTGGTTTAGATACCAGCCATGACACTCGTATGGCGTAAGCTGCTCACAACTAGTTCGTTTAGAGGGCAAACAGGCAGGGGCACAGCCAGTTGGCATAGAAACCAGCCAGAGAAACAGCCAGGAGCGTTAGTTTAGAGACATATAGGCTAACTGAAGCGACAGCTCCTCTCACAACAACTTCTTGAAGTAAAATGTACCCTTCCCTGAACCCCCTCCCTGGATGGCTTCAGAACCCAGCCAGTAGGCACAGCCTGTCGTACATGACTTAAATTCAATCATGGCATGTACACATACATTATATGCAGTTATTTCCTCGAGTGCTATTTTTCATGAAGTAGAATTAACATCGCCCTCTCTCAAAAATAGCTAAACACACACACACACACACATATATATATATATATATATATATATATATATATATATATATATATATTAGGGTAGTCCAAAATTTAGGCTAAAATTTCAAAATAGTTGGAAATACTCTCCACATGGCTGCTCTTATTCCTTTATATGTGAAGTGATTTTGTGCAAAATATCTGTCGATTCAGTACATAATAAGAGGTCGCTATGATTTTCACATTTTCAATTAATTAATTAATTAGCTAATCATTTTCTACCCGCTTCATTTTTAAAGGACGCGGCAGTCACGCCACATTGACTCCGCCTACCTTTCAGAGTATGACGCAGTTGTTCGATTTCTTGTATAATGCTGTTTGTGAATTAGACAAATCATTTACTCATGCATCATTTCAAGTTTAAACTTGTTGGAGCACGGTTTTAAGTTCGTTCAAACTTCAAGAGCTTAGGAATAGTATCTCATGTAAGTATTAATTCATATACAGTAGACGCCGTTTATAGTGTCCCACTCGGTGCCAAGCCAAAAGGACACTATATCCGATGAGACACTATACCCACAGTTTGGTCTCTCGAGGGTTGCAAGGTTAAAAATAGTGAATATGTACTGTATATCAATATATTTACAACATAAACACCTTTATTATGCAATTTCTCATTAAAATTTTTTATTAAAATTTATTAAAATTGTTTTTAGTCAACTATGCAATTTCTCATTAAAATTGTTTTTACAATTCGACTGAAACATCAAATTTACAGAGCTGGGCACTTGCGGCATATTTTGCGGTACTGCGGTACTACCAAACTGGGACCGCATAACGCAGTACCGCAAAGGATCGCTGAAAGTACCGCAGTACCGCTACCGCATTCAAATTTCCGCGTACTGGTTTGGTACCGGTTTGGTAGTTTGGTAGTACCGCAGTACCGCAAAATATGCCGCAAGTGCCCAGCTCTGCATCAAAACTATGTTCATTTTACATTAAAACAAAACATTTTCCTTCCATGGTCATCTAGTAAGCCTGTAAACAGCACGGCATCACAAATACAAGTGAGGCGCCACTGTAAACTAAAGCTGCCAAGTAGACTATACTAGCTGAAAAGAGACACTATAAGCGTAATCAGAGATACTCTATCCATAGCAATTACCATGTAAAAGTAACTGTTTCCTAGTTTTGAGACACTATAAGCGGCGAGACAATATCCGGAGACAGTAAATCCGGCGTATACTGTATATTAATTATTAATTCATATATATAATTATTAATTCATATATATGAAATATTAATTCATATGTATTATATTTATTCAGTTTAAATATATATATATATATATATATATATATATATATATAATTATGTTCTTTATATGCAAATTTATAACCTGTAAGGATGTTGCAATTAAATTAAATTATTAAAATTGTAAGGTAATATAATATATCTTATGTCTCTTGAAGTTTATTATTTACTTATTCTTAAGTATATTTTTAAAAATTTGGCTATCTTCCTACCCATCAACCAGTAACCACTGTAACCAATTTTTTTACCTTATTTATTTTGACTTTTCAATTTTTTACTTTAACACATAATTGTGCTTTGGTGCGAAACGGTTAATGCATTATTTTCTCTCATTTTTCTGGTTATGACTAGAAGTACTCGCTCATCTGCAGAAACGTGGGTTCTAGGAAAGCCCAGCAACGAGTTATCAACTGCAAGGCTACCCACATATGGTGATGTGCTTCGTTTGGTTCAGTTTCACCACCATGAACAGTCCAAGACCTTGAAAGAGAGCTACAACTTGCCCTGCAGAGAGGCCCTGCAAGTATGGCAGAGAGCAAGGATTCCTACAGAGCGAGTCGATTCCTGCGTTATGAAGCTATCAAAGCTGTACGAAGAGTTCCTTGCGTTGAAGAAAAACCGCAAGACGCAGCTACAAACCTGCAAAGTGAAAGAGAGCATGTTCCAAGAGACTCTCTCAGAGCTTTAGGACGTTGCCTCGAAGAACGCCTTGAAAATGATAGACAATGAAGAAGACCGCCAATTCCTGATGATGCAACGAGAAGACATCTTTTCCTGCAGTATGGCAGGCCCTGACAAGATTAATTTTGCCAAGAAATACCACAAGGGATGTCGACAGGAGAAAAATGCTGACAAAGCTCTAAGGTAAAAAGAAAGAGAGGCTGCATTCCAGGCTGGAGCTGCTGCTCTTCCATCATCCAGCACATCCACTTCATCCTCTGAAGAAATCAACGCTGAAGACGATGATTAATTATCGCCCATCGACTTCGACCGGAAGAGCAGATGTACACTCATCCTCCGAAACAAAACAATATCTTCACATCACCAGATGTGGTTGCTGCTCTTGATCGCGTCAACCTTCCCGATGGAGGAGCAGTTTTCTTTGCTGGATCAGTCGCTCAAGCCCTGGGCTATAATATTTCTACAATGACTCTTTCATGCAGCTTCATCCGTCGTTCAAGAAGGCAAGCAAGGCAGGCAGCAGCCAAAGAGGATCAAGCTTCTTTTTCTGTCGAAAGACCCCTTCTTCACTGGGATGTGAAACTACTTCCCGACATCGGTGGCGCAAAGGAAACAGCCGAACGAACCGCGGTAATCGTTACGGGAAATGGGATGGAAAAACTCCTAGCCGTTCCAAAAATACAACGAGCTACAAGAGAAGAACAGGTCAAGGCTTGCATTTTGACGACTGATGACTGGAATCTTCGCGGTGAGATCCATGGTCTCGTATTTGACACAACTGCGTCTAATACTGGCCTTCACAGGGGACCTGCACCATGATTGAAAAAGCAGTAGGGAGGGAACTTGTCTGGATCGCTTGTCGACATCATATCCTTGAAGTCGTCTTGTCAAACACCTGCAACGCAATTCTTGGACCCACAGGTGGCCCGGAAATTACTCTCTTTAAACGTTTTCAGAAAAAATGGCCATCAATTCAGAAGGATTCCATCATGAAGGCTTCAAACAAACTATTCAGAGATCCAAAGATGTTCCAGCTTCGAGAGGAAATGATCCAGTACTTCACAAAAGCACTGGAGTCTAAACAATTGCGTGATGACTACGAAGAATTGCTACGACTCTGCCTAACCTTCCTCGGGTGATGAGAAAGAAGTCAAGGTCCGCGCTCTAGGACCAACTCACCATGCACGCTGGATGGCAATGACCATCTACGTCCTCGAAATTTATCTGTTCAAGCATCAACTACAGTTGACAGCACGTGAGACGAAGAATATCACCGAGCTCTCTCTGTTTATCGCCTTGGTCTACGCACGTTTTTGGAACGAGGGCCCCGTCGGAATAAACGCTCCTTTCAACGATATTCTGCTTCTTAAAATCTTGCAAAAGTACCCAAATCAGACCATTTCCAAAGCAGCATCCACAGCTCCTCAACGGCACCTGTGGTATCTTGGAGAGCATCTCATTGGCCTTGCATTCTTCGATCCTAGAGTCGATGCCGAGACAAAACGGAAGTTGGTCGTAAACCTCCAACGTAACGAGAATACCACTGTTACTCGTCGATTGAAGCTTGAAGGAAACATTAAAGATTTGAATTTGTATGAAATGGTCACCAAAAGGACCCTGGGAATCTTCAATCTATTAAAGAAAGAAGGAAGGAAGGCAGCGGACGATACCTTCCTGAGGACCGATCCCAATTCCTGGACGGAGTATGATTGCTTTCAAGAGTTTCGAGCATAGCGATGAACCTAAAAGTTGTCAATGATTCAGCGGAGAGGGGTATCGCCCTTATGAAGGCATATAATACATCTTTGACGAAGGATGAAGAACAAAAAAAAATTCATCCTCCGATTAGTAGCAAAACATCGCCAAGACCACTCATCGTCTTCGAAGGAGTCAGTGATGAAGCGTTAATCTAAATAACGATGTATATCATAAACGAATGATAAATGCAATTTTCTATCAAACATCATTTTTGTTCTTTAAATATTAATCTGTTCTCTTTAAGAGTTATTCTGTTTTCTAAAAAAAAATGAGCCGTTTTCTTTGAGATTTAATCCGTTTTCAAACAAATAAACTAGTATTTGCCCTTGTTTTTTCATTTTTTAACCCAGAAGATCAATCTACTAGAAAATGAGTAGTAAAATGAAATTCATAGCGACCAGTAAATATCACTCAATTAAGCTGAAATTTGGCATGAAAATGTTTGATAGATATAGGAACAGGAGAAGCTATGTGGAGATAAAAAATTAAAATTTTTTATTTTTTTGGACCACCCTAATATATATATATATATATTAGGGTAGATCACAAGCATAGGGAAAATTTAGCATCTGAGATTTCACTTTTGGGTCATTGTTGCTTTTGTTCCTACACTTAGTGTGAATAACTGTGTGAAGTATGGTTGGTCTACGGTGTCGTTAAGAGGTCGCTCAATCATGCATGACGTGTCTCACTAATGACTGATTACTATAGTATGACTAAATTTGGCTTCTTCTTTTATAGGAATGTGTAGAAATGCCGCCGAAGCAATCAAAAACACGGTCTAGCAGTGAGGTGTGGTTACTAGGGTAGGCGGATGAGAAGTTAACTAGGGCAGGACTCCCTACCAAGCTTCAAGTCCTCCGGAAATTCATGTTCCACCATCTGGAGGAGAGGAAGACAGAATATAACAGTGCGGTGATGACCATTGAGGCTTTGATCCCGTTTTGGACAAAAGCAAACGTTCCAATGACGGATACCAGATACGCTGAGAAGAAGCTCCTGAAACTGTACGAGCAATACAAGGGGCTGAAGAAGAACCGCACAAAGAATTTCCCATCCTACAGAATGAAGGAGGACATATTTCGCGGAGACCTTGACGATGTGTTCGATCTTTCACGTCATGACGCCCTCGAGACCATGATGAATGAGGAGGACAAGAACTTCCTTGTCGCTCAGCTCGATAATCCCACTTCCTCCAGCTTTGGCCAGATTGACAAGAAAATGGCTGACCAACAAACGAGGAAGAGGATTCGGTGTGAGGCGGAGATGAACCGAGAGGAGAAGGCCAAGTGCGAGGCGGATGCGAGATGGTCCCAGGGAGAACTGGAGGCTTCTAGTTCAAGCACATCTGAATCATCAGATTCAGATACTGTAGTTTTTAAGGAGTCAGCACGAAAACGTTCCACTCCTAAGCGATTGAAGTCTGTGATCACGCCTGACATTTCCTTAGCCTTGGATCGCCACAACATCAGTGACAGGAAAGGAATGGCAGTGGTCACAGCAACTATTAAATCGCTGGGGCACAACTTGGACGAAGTGTCAATCTCACGCAGCACCATTCGTCGCGTGAGACAATTTACACGTGAAGCGGTGTGCTGCGAAGATCAGGCCACTTCCAAGACCCATGAGCCCCTTCTCTTGCACTGGGATAGTAAGCTGCTTACAGATATCTCCCATGGGTTAGGGGTGGTGGACCGTGTGGCTGTGCTTGTAACCGGTAACGGGGAAGAGAAACTCCTTGGAGTTCCAATGGTAGCTGCTGCAACTGGAGCATCTCAGGCTCAGGCGTGCCTGAAGCTTGTGGACGACTGGTTTTTGAGGGGCAACGTTCAAGGTCTTGTTTTTGATACAACTGCGTCCAACACGGGACTTCATGCTGGAGCTTGTACTCTCATTGAAAAGGAGTTGGGTATTGATCTGGTGTGGATCGCTTGCCGACACCACGTGGTAGAAGTCGTCCTTGCTGCGGCCTTCGGTGCTTGTTTCGGAACATCCAGTGGACCTGAAATTGGCCTATTCAAGCGCTTCAAGCAGCACTGGGTTTTCATTGATCGCAGCAAGTTCGAGAGTGCACCCGACAGCCTGTTCAGTGAAACAGCAGAGCAGAGGAAGGAAATGGTCTCCTACTACAAGGAGGCTGTCAAGAAGAAGAGCCAGCAGGACGACTATGATGAACTGATGCTTCTCTGCCTCCTTTTCTTGGGAGGGAAGCTTGACGGTCCTGTGAGAATTCGAAGCCCTGGAGCCATGCACCATGCGCGATGGATGGCCAAGGCCATTTACACGCTCAAGGTGTTCCTATTCAGAGATCAATTCACCTTGCTTCAGACCGAGAAACGGAACATCGAGGAACTAAGCCTGTTTATCACGCTCCTTTACGGCCGCTACTGGAACGAGGCCAGTGTTGCATACATGGCTCCATTGAATGACCTCACTTTCTTGCGCCAGCTGAAAGCTCACCCAGGAAAGACGAATGACGCGGCATTTGCCGCGATGAAGCGCCATTTGTGGTTCATTTCTGAGTACTTAATCCCCTTGGCACTCTTTGATCCTCGAGTGCCAAGGGGACTCTGAGATTTACATGATCCGAAAATATCGTTTGCTGGGATGTAGCATGAGTGTTAAGATACACTTCCTAGACTCTCATCTTGATAGACTATTGCTGGAATCTAAATAGAGATGTACCGAAATCAGTACACAAGAGGAAATTGACGAAAAGGAAGTTTCTCTAGCTATTGAGTACTCTCACAAATTCAGTGCGTTACTGTTGATGAATAGTTAGTTCAGTCATTCACAATTTTTATATATAAATATACTGTATCTTACTTCAATCCGTAGCTACATGTATTGTATATATTAGTGTATATATGTAGTAATAATGTGAGTATGTGTGTGGGTGTGTGTGTGTATAATGTGTTTTTGTGCATGCATTACTACTGTAAAATGTTTGAATTGAATAACATATGATTCGTCTGTTCTCTTATCCAAATGGTAACTAACGAAAATATCACGACCTAACTTAACGAATCGTTAGGTCAACTGTACGTCCTTGACGACTGGTTAGGTTAGGTCGTGATATTTTCGTTAGTTATCCTTATAACTATTGCCTAGTGTAGTTTACGTTCCCCTACATTATCCAAGTGTAGTTTGCGTTCTCCAACTTTGTCCGCGTATACTTAATCAAATAAAACGTTAAAAATAATGAAAATATTACGACTTAACCTAACCAATCGTCAAATATATATATACACACACAGTGTATATATATATATATAAATTGACGATTGGTTAGGTTAATTCGTAATATTTTCGTTAGTTTTAACATTTTATTTGATGGATTCATTTAAAAAATCTCCTAAAGATCCTAGTGTAGTTTACGTTCCCCAATTTTGACCTAGTGTAGTTTGTGTCCCCTTTCGCGTCAGGGAAACGTAAACTATACTTGCTCGGGATTATATTTTTATTTACGTACTTTATTTTCCGTGTGCATCCTCTCTACCCGCTAGTTGATTTGTATGAGAAAATAATTTACCTCTATACCAACGTACACTTGTTTCAAACTAACTTAATTGGAATTACCCGTTTGACAAAAATTTCATGACACCTTATGCGAACTAATTACTGAACATTTATATGCGGAGGATTGCGTGTGTGTATATATAGTAGGAATAGAACAGCTGACAAACTTCATCAGTCCCTCTTACGTATTGGACATTACTCGATAGTAAACGCTTAAAATAATTTTAAAAACCGTTTACGTAAAAGTGGAAATATAAACAGATAAGCAAGTTTGTGGTAAAATTCCTTTTTTGATGTGTGGGAATGGCATTTTTATTTACACATTTCGTACAGTAACTTAAATTTCCACCCTAAATTAGCGATTGTTCACAAACCGTGCAATAAATGATGACATCTTTACAATACAATTTTCTCATACACTCTTTTAGTTAATATGATCGAAGGTACAAAAAAAATACAAACTATTTATATGATTTCTTCTCAAAATACATCCATTTATTTTCATCCAATTCGTATTGACATATCTGACAACATTTCCACCAGCTGTATGTCAAGCAGAACAGTAGCCGATGGAAATATCATTTCTATTCACAGATCCTATCTAACAATATTGTTTTTTAAGAGTCTTTACAATGGGACACGGACAAAACCTCACTGGACAAAACCTCACTGGACAAAAACTCACTGGACAAAAACTCACTGGACAAAAACTCACTGGACAAAAACTCACCAGACAAAAACACCACTTAAATGCAAAAGAGGACAAAAACTCACCGGACAAATGTTTTTACGAAATACATACACTCTAGTCCTGATCTTAAGATCTCAAGATTTTAGACTCATTGTAGATAATTACTCTTCATCTTTCAAATTGTTCATCTTTCAAATTGTTCTGTTTTTAACCACCCAACCAATATTAATTTTTCACCAACCCACCAATCTTTCGTTATAAATTAATGACCAGTTAGGTCAATTGAATGCCAGGTTAGGTTAAGTCATGATATTTTCGTTAAAAACACATTAATTATTTAATGTTAATTGTTTAATATTGTAATACATGTTTTAACTATTAATAATGCTTAGTTATTTATTTATTTATTTATTATTATTAATTAATAACAACTAGCTGCGTATTTTTAATGAGAGCCCAGTAAAGCCTAAAGCTTAAGGGCCAAATTAAATAAAAATAAATAGTCGAGCTTTACAATTATTCATGTCAGTGTTAATTGAAAAAATGTATTTATTTTATTATTATTAATAAAGGTTATTCAATCAAAAAAGTGCTCTAACATGTTTGTTTTTCATTTCTCCAAAAAAATAAAGTTATTTTTGAAATTAGTCACCAAAACTACATTAGCATACCGATTTGGTTAAAAACAGAATAATTTAAAAGATGAAGAGTAATTATGTACAATGAGTCTAAAATCTTAAGATCTAGACAAGAGTGTATGTATTTCGCAAAAACATTTGTCTGGTGAGGTTTTGTCTGGTGAGTTTTTGTCCAGTGAGGTTTTGTCCAGTGAGTTTTTGTCCTGGATTCCTTTACAATGCTACTACATTACAGGGTGTTTATAAAGTCCCTATCTATTTCAGTGAAAACGTAGCAAAAAGGGTAAAATTCAATAACAATATAATAGAAGGCATACATTTAATGAATACTTAAGCATATGATTCTACATGAGCACCATCAGTATCTCTACAGAGTTCGAATCTGTCAGCAGCATTGCGGAACACATTTTGGAGCATGACAGGGGTTATTTTTGTAACTGCTGTTACGATACGAGCACGTAAATCTTGCAGATCTGTAACCCTCGTTTGATAGACGTTTGATTTGATAAAGCCCCATGCAAAGAAATCCAAGGGCATTAGGTCAGGAGATCGAGAAGCCCAGGGCCTGTTGCCTCCACGTCCGATCCACCGATTTGGAAATCGTTCATTTAGGTACTCCCAAACAATATTTGCGCAATCTACAGTTCTACAGAAGCTAAGGCTAACAAAGACCCTAAGATCCATTCTAAGGTTAGCCCGAGAGAAAGAAGAAAGTAGGGGGGTTAAAAGAAGAGAATAAGGGGTTAAGTAAGTAGCAAAACCTATCATTTGTGGGTTAACATTCATTCAGAAAAGGAGAGAAAAAAACTCACCATCATCATCCGCCAGCCACTGCCGACAAGTCGGAAAAATAGTCGAAGAGAATAGAAAAGGGGTGAAAGATGAAATGAAGTAAAATAAGAACGCTTAAAAGCGATGCAAACACAGTCTTAACTCAAACACTGTCATACCATGCAAACTACAGACATGCAAGTAAAGAGAGGATAAGAAAAAAAAGTATGAAGAGTATAACAAAAAGTGGGTTAGTTTACGCTACGAGCTACATCTAAGTTCGTGTTAGTCTAATTTTTTTTTTAATATAATTTTCTTGCTGGCATATGACACGCTAGCATGTCACAAGCTGGCATTAATCGTCAACGCCTACCACGTAATTTAAATCCGTTATTACGAGTATTGCTATTATCGAAAATGAACAATTTGTCAAAATTTACGTTACCGGTTTTATTAACGATTTTGAAAACTTCACTAAGCTCCCTCCTTAATCTCCTAGTTTCGAGCGATTGCAAGTCTAACTCTTTAATCCTATCTTCATAAGACTTGTTGCGTAGTGACGGAATTAGTTTCGTGGCACGTCGCTGAACCCTTTCTAACCTATCAATATCCTCACGCAAATACGGGCACCAAAACTGAACGGCATATTCTAAGTGAAGCCTGACTAGGGACTTGTAAAGGGGCAATATAATATTCTTCGATTTAAATTCGAAATTACGCGCTATGAAGCCTAATATCTTATTAGCTTTTGCGCAAGACTTCATAAATTTAAATCCTTAGATATGCATACGCCTAAATCTACTTCCTTGTCATTGCTCGCTAACTGTCTATCATCCATCGTGTACGTGTAATTGTTGTTACGAGAACCTATATGCAAAACTTTACATTTGTCTACGTTAAATTGCATCTGCCACTTATCCGGCCACTCCATAATCCTATTTACATCGTCTTGGAGCCTATTTCTATCGTCCATTTTAAGAACTTTACCGCCTATTTTAGTATCGTCCGCGAATTTTGACACGTTACTGGTCAAGTCTACATCTATGTCGTTAATGTAGATTACGAATAGCAATTGGCCTAACGCTATGGTGGCCAGACGTCCGGCTTTAGGCGGACAGTCCGCCTTTTGAGCACTCTGTCCTTAGGGTGGCCATTTCCAAATTTCCAAAAAGGAGGACACTGCGTATGTGGCCGTACGTTAACATATATATATAATATATATGTTAACGTACGGCCACATACGCAGTGTCCTCCTTTTTAAATGGCCACCCTACCTAACACTGAACCCTGAGGGACACCGCTACCTACATCTAACCACCCCAATTCCCTACCATTAACAACGACCCTCTGTTTCCTAGCACGAAGCCATTTCTCTAACCAGTTAGTTACTTGACCACGTATACCGTGCGCTTTAACCTTCGCAATTAATCTTCTATGCGGAACTTTATCGAACGCTTTTTTAAAGTCTAAATAAATAACGTCAGCCGCTCAATGCCTATCGTATTCGCGCATTATTTCGCTATAAAACTCCAACAAATTAGTTAAACAAGATTTATGGTGTCGAAACCCATGCTGACTACTATTAATCAAATCGCGACTTTCCAAGTGATCGACGATGCGATCCCTAACTGTGGATTCCAAAAGTTTACCGACAATTGACATAAAGCTAATAGGCCTAAATTGCTAGCTACTGTGCGGTCGCCTTTTTTAAAATGGGCGTAATGTTATCTAATTTAAAGTCTTCAGGAATAATCCGCTTCCAGTGACTTATTAAAATTTTTTGTTAATGGGCCTACGATAACGTCTTTCAAATCTTTCAAATGCCTAGGCTAAAGCGCGTCAGGGCCTGGAGCCTTGCTAACTTTTAACTTGTCGATATAATACGCAATCTCATCCTCGTAAACAGTTGTTTCATTCAAAATAGTCTCGCTACTAAATGGAACGATATCGTCCACGTCGGGAACATTATTTACGTCTTCTACGGTAAAAACTGTCGCAAAAAGTTGTTGAAAATACCCGCCATCACCTGAACGTCGGAAGCCAAACCGCCGTTAGCGTCCAGTAGAGGACCAATGTTATCTTTTATCGGCTTCCGATTATTGACGTAGTCAAAAAAGTTTTGGGAATTATGTTTACTATCTGCAGCCATAAGTATCTCAAAATTACGCTTAGCATTCCTAACAGATCTTTTAACCTGACGTCTAAGCTCGATATATCTATTAAAGTTAGCTACCGTGCCATTGCGCTTATTAAGTCTTTATGCTCTGTTACGCTCGTTTATGAACTCACCTATTTCCCTAGTCCACCACTTGGGCCTACCATGATTACTAGCGCGTTTGGGCCTACGCGGAATAAACTCTATTTCGATATTCAAAGCTTTCTTTAAACGCCTCCCAATGAAAATTTGCGTCATTACCCATAAATAAATTATCCCAGTCCATTACTCTCATCCTATCCGCAAAACTATCAAAATTAGCCCTGACAAGGTGCCCCCCATCTTATTGAAAGACGACAGTGTTTAAAATGCCATCTGAATGACATTTACGTGCTCGTATCGTAACAGCAGTTACAAAAATAACCCCTGTCATGCTCCAAAATGTGTTCCGCAATGCTGCTGACAGATTCGAACTCTGTAGAGATACTGATGTGGCTCATGTAGAATCATATGCTTAAGTATTCATTAAATGTATGCCTTATATTATAGTGTTATTGAATTTTACCCTTTTTGCTACGTTTTCACTGAAATAGATAGGGAATTTATAAACACCCTGTATAAATTCGCATAAGGAATTCAAAAGCAATTTTTGCAGTCCCGCGCGTATTATAATTTAATCTTATAATAAGCTAGACTTCAGTTTTAGGGGTATACTTCACTATTTCCCAGCTAAAAATCCGATGATGTCTCTTGAACAGTGAATACAAAATATCGCGCTCACATACAACCAATAGCCTACTGGTATAAAGCAGGTTGTAACATAAAATTGTAATTACTGAATGTGCAAAATAACTTTTATTTATCGTACTTTCCGCGCACGGTGTGATTAACATCGTCAAATGTTATAGCAACTTCTGAATAGTTTTTACATTTCAGGACTTATTTATAAATATATCGAAACCTACAGTAAAATTAATGAATGCCCGGTTAGGTTAATTGAATGCCAGGTTGGGTCATCTTTACGCCCATGACGATTGGTTTGGTTAAGTCGTGATATTTTCATTAAAACTAACGAAAATATCACGACTTAACCTAACCAATCGTCAAGGGCGTACAATTAACCTAACAGGGCATTCAAGTAACCATTTTAGAGCAATTAACTCCATTTTAACTCCATTTTAAAGCAATCCAAGAATAAGCGCCCTCGTTCGACCCCAATCCAAGAAAAAACACCCTAAATTGATTTGGGGTGTTTATTCTTGGATTGGGGTCGAACGAGGGCGCTTATCCAGAATTGGTTGTCTGGAGCACTGAAAGTTTTAATTTCATTTGCAACCTCATACTTAGGCAAACTGAGCTTCTCATCAGTGGGTGCAACTAAAATAAATCAGTGAAATTGATTATTCTGTTTTGTGTTCAGTCTATTCAGTCAAATATGAGAAAAATAATGTAGACAAAAGTTGTTGTAAAATCATAACACTACACAAGTTTTTCACTTTTAAAAAAATAGTTCATCTGATTTTACATGCTTACATAATTTTTGCTGGAAAAATAAACTTCAATTTTCCATGTAGGTTGATTTCCTTTGCTAAGCACACCAAGGCACCCTCGAGCACCTCCTGGAATTCTCAGGATCTACAGATCTACAGAAGCTAAGGCTAACAAAGACCCTAAAATCCACTCTAAGGTTAGCCCGAGAGAAAAGAAAGAGTAGGAGGTTAAGAGAAGAAAATAAGGAGTTAAGAAGAAAATAAGGGGTAAGAGAAGAAAATATTTTAAACTCTTCTTTTTAATAGTTAGTAGCAATCAGGGACAGGAAAGTATGCCGTATTAAAAATTTCAAGCATGCTTTGATAGGCTATATTAAAGTATTTATTGCTATGCAATTATAATTGAGGGGTCGCGTGTCTTAAGATACCTAAGCATCACCACAGGCGAAAACGTGTTTTTGATGGATATCACTATTTTCACTTTCTTCTATCGCGTGGTTTGGGTTATAATGACCTTACGATACTAGAAGTATGGTTGAAAACCTTATGAAGCGAACTACTTTTTTCACCTCTATCGCCAGCCAAAAGTTCACCCAAAGTTCGGCATAATAAGAAAATTAAAAAATAAAAAAAAAAATATATATATAAAATAAAAAATATGAAACTCTATTCCAAAAACTCATCAACATCTTCATTAGCATACTTATAACTCTAATTTAGCCAAAAATGAAAGTTCTAGCTCAATTAATAACAGAGATACTATTGCGAGAATATTGCTGAACTTTGGAGGCGATTTCTGGCGAATTTTAATTTTGGCGCCTAGGTACCTTAAGACGCGGGACCCCTCATATATTTTTGTAGTGAAATTGTTCTACACTACTGTACAGTGCTTACAATAAGTCTCGCGCCTCTGTCTCGTCCCAAGCTAGTCTGTTAGGTATAAAATGGGCGGTCCTTATGGCAGCGGAGGTGTGTTCGGATTGGTGCACATAATTGCTCTAACCCCATCAATGACGTCCATTATTACGTCACTTCTGCTACATTTTAGTGTTTAAAATACAAATGATTAAGAAACAGAATGACCAAGTTTCGGGATGTTGGGATGGTTATGGAGCAATCCTAGTCATCATAATATTAGCTGGGCATTACATTATACCGTCTCAGTATATACTGTAGACTATAGAGAACGACTAATTCGGAAAATATCCCAAATCATTGCATAATACCTAAGTTATTTTGACGCAGGTCTAAATTATTTGCTCAAATGCAATGATTGATATAAAGTAATTGTTGGGAATTGTTGTCAATATTGTTGTTTGTGATACATATCCTACGTGAAGAATCTAATGATCAAATTCCTCAGTGAACCTCTCACGCGCTCGCATTTCGAGGAAGTCACGGTCGTCTCACTAATGGATAGTTTATCCATTGTTTTAAGTGGTAACCTATTCCATCTTATGAAAGTCATTAGTCTAAAGCAAGACTGGTGGGCCGTGAATCAGAGAAATTTGCATTTGATTTGTTCATCGTAATTATTACGTAATATAGTATACTGTATATACTATTATATAAGAGTTTATTGGTAGCATATCATATGACAATTCCCATAAACATGTGATGGCCTCGATGTTGCCAGTTTTTATTTTTTTCCTGAAACTATTACCTTCTCATAGTTTGTTTCAACAATGCATATATTATCATCTCCACGAGCGTAGACCTTGCAAGAAAAGTTTCTAACAAAGGATAAGTAAAGTTCTTTCATGGTCACAATATATACTTTTATAGATGTCAAAAAAAATATTAAAAAATTCTATATTAACACAAATATATATTCGATACACATTTACGTCATGGCTTTAACATCAGTATTTCGTATAGCTTACTCCGGCATCAATAATTTCTTGCAATCGTTGCGGCATAGAAGAGGCCAGATTGTAGGGAATGTTTGGTGTTCGACGTAAGCTCTCCCAACTATTCCTCGTGCGAGCTAAAAGTGCTTCAAATGTTCTTTCATTGCGTTGCTCTCATTCGTTAATCATTACACCGGTCTGCATGAAAATCGATTTCTTTATTTTGAGTTGTGATTCTGAAGCAGTTCGCTGCGCTGAATTCAAAAATGCTACCAGTTTTTTCTATCACCCACAGTTTTAAAGTTATTAGCAAAACAAGTTTGGGGCGTTTTGTAATTTTTTACCCTTTTTATCTAATTAATTTCGTTTTTTCATATTTTTCAGATAGATAATTCTAACATTACGTCTTTAAAATTTTAATAATGGCTTCTAGAGGATGTACCCATAGTCCAGACATATTTTGTTATATTTGTGGTCGGTATGTTGTTGTAAAACAAAGGACAAATGTAACGACCTTCATTAGAGAGCTTATCATGCTTATTTTGGAATTAAATTATGAGATCAAAACAAAAGTTGGGCTCCACACAAGGTTTGTCTTACGTGTGTTGCGGCACTAAGGAATTGGAGCAAAGGTAAAAAGAAAAGTTTGCCATTTGGGATCCCTATGGTATGGCGCGAGCCTAGAAACCATACCGACGACTGCTACTTCTGTTCTTGCAATGTTAAAAGTTATAATGCAAAGAATAAAGAGAGCCTTCAATACCCAAGTCTTCCATCTGCAATAAGGCCGGTACCCCATGGTCCAGAAGTTCCTATTCCCCGCCCACCCGAGAGTCTGGATCAATACAATTCAGATTCTGATTCAGCTCCAAATCCAGACAATGATGATGTTTATGAACAGCCAACAGCTGACCGAGATCCTAAACCATTAACCCAAGCCGAACTAAATGACTTAGTCAGGGATTTGAATCTGCCTAAGGACTCTGCAGAACTTTTGGGGTCTAGATTGCAGGAGAACAATTTATTGGCATCCGACACATACTTCGCACAGCATAAGAAAACATCAAAGAAGCACCGGTTTAGTCGTCATTAGTCAGATCTACCTTCATAGTCTTAAGTCTTTGGAATAAGTCCTGAAATGTTTGCAAGTAAAGAAGGTAAATATATTTTGTTCCTTTCAGTTATTTTTTTATTCTTTCATAAACAAGCAATATGCTTGTCCAAGAGCTAGGAGCTATTTAATTCTGCTTTAATTAGGTTTTACTCTATCACCTAAATATTTCGTGCTACAAGGGGTATTGTAATACCTCATCTGTCCCCAAATGTTAACCACCCATTGATGGGAGGGGAGAGAGTATTTTGCTGGGAACGGGACTGGTTGTTATATATATTTACCCTACATTATTATGTAAGTGTTACTGTAGTCTATAACAACAAAATTTATTAGCATGTGCAATCCAATGTTGGTCTCGATAAGATGGTTCACATTTGGGGATAAATAGGGGATTTATGACACACCCTGTAGTAAGAAAACCATACGTGATAGGGAAAAACTAACTATATTTTTTATATCAGCGCACTCAAATTATATAGAATCACCAACTAGTTTGTAAAAATCGATCGACAAGTTTTCAAATGTGTACTGGTGTTATTGCCCAAAGGTTTTCAATCGGATTCATATCAGGAGAACGTGGTGGTAGAATTAGATTAATAATCTCTGGCTCCCTTTCCTCCTCCCTTCGTAATTTCCCACCCAACCTCGTTTCCTTCGACATAGCAACGCTTACCTCCATCCTCATTCCACTTCCTTCATTAAACCTATTATCGCTTTTACTGTCCCTTCCTTCCATCCTTCAATGCCAGCGTTCTTAAACCTAGCACATAAATTATATAATATGGAATCTAACACCTTAGATCTCTACGCATTCATGTTACTTGAAGACGCCTGTGTCTTAGGGGAATCTAAGTGTTGAGAGTGGGCTTGAGTAGTCTAGAGATTACTACAGATGACCTTGAACGCTCCAACTATTTAAAAATGATTATTTATTACGCACATCATATGGCATAATACAAATGAATTTAAGTATCTTACACTATAGGAATGGAATTGAATCCTACCAGAGTTAAAAAGTCGCAAAATATGATAGATTAGTTTGTATTAAGAGGTTACTAAGAGAAAAGGATTTGGGATAGAGCGGAAGGCAGAGAGTATATTTTCTCGAGTTTCGGTTATTATTAACGTTATATGGATACATTGCCATGCGGTGTGATGAGAGAGAGAGAGAGAGTTACAAGGAAAAGAAGCACCTCAAAAGGCCTTGCGGCCCATACCGAGGAGGTACCAATGGCAACGAGTGCCAGGGAAAATTTTTTACACCCTCAAATAGTGTGCAAGATTTGGTCTAACCTTTTCTTGAACTGATCCACAGAGGAACTGTTCACAACATCTGAAGGTAACCTGTTCCACGTGTGACAGATCTTATACGCAAAGTAATTCCCACACACACTAGTCCTAAACCGCTTCAAATCCAACTTCCAACCATTGTTGCGAGTTGGGTTATCATTTAAACTAAACATGCTTCTAAAATCGACATCGTTGAACCCGCGCAAGAACTTGAAAACCTCGATCAGTTGACCGCGCAGCCTCCGAGTTCCAGCGAAAACAAGTTCAGGGCGCGTAACCGTCGATTGTAGCCCATATGCCTAACGGAAGGGATTAACTTTGTGGCCCTCGCCTGCACTCGCTCCAGCCTCTCAATATCTTTCCTGAGGGTGGGCGACCAAAACTGCACAGCATATTCCAGGTGCGGCCGAACCAGGGAATTGTACAGAGAGAGCACAATCTCCTTGTTCCGAAACTGAAATTGCCTCCTGATATAATCTAACAGCTTCTGGGCTTTCTTTTCAACCTCTACGCACTGTTTGGTAAATTTAAGGTCGCTGCTAATTAACACACCCAAGTCCTTTTCCAAATCAGTCGCCTCGATATGACTCCCCCAACATACTTTGCATTTATCCAAGTTAAACGGCATTTGCCATTTTTCGGACCACTCTCCTATCCTACCTAGGTCCGCACGCAGTTGCTCGATCGCTTCGGGCGTCCCAACATTGGCCCCAAGCTTGGTGTCATCAGCGAATTTGGCGATCCGACTGACGATGCCACCGTCGATATCATTTATGTAAATGATAAACAACAGTGGCCCCAAAACGGAACCCTGAGGAACCCCACTAGTGACCGAGGCCCAACCCGAACTAACCCCTTTAATTACAACCCTCTGCCGCCTATTCTTCAGCCAGTTTTCAATCCACCTACCTACTTCCCCACCGATACCCAGCGCGCGCACTTTCGCCATTAGCCAGCGGTGAGATACCTTATCAAACGCTTTCTGGGGTGTCCCAGGAGGAAATGTCAAGAATGCACCATTTCACTCTTTGGGTATTTCTAAGTAGAAAGTATTATATCGATATGGGTCTGATTCCCAACCGTTACCGAGATACAGGCCTCTACATTTGGGTAATTAAAACATAATAAAAAGGCGATCTTAGATACTATTTAATGACAGAATGGTTTCAAAGTGACCCCCTCCTTCTTCAATACACGCGGCGAGCCTCCGATCCATCGAGTCTTGCCAAGGAAAACGCGGAAGTTCATTTCTGAGGTTTATCTACCCATCCTGTATACGTGCAACCAACTGCTCCCTAGTTTCGGGCTTACCCCGCTGATAAACGTCACTCTTCATTAACCCCCAGACAAAAAAAATAATGTAAATAAATAATGTGAGGATCTGCACAGTTGCCAATGTATCATTAAATGTCACTGAATATTATCTAAGATCGGCTTTTATTATGTTTTAGTTACCCAAATGTAGAGGCCTGTATCTCGGTAACGGTTGGGAATCAGGCACACGTCGATATAATACTTTCTACTTAGAAATACCCAAAGAGTCAAATGGTGCATTCTTGACATTTCCTCCTGGGACACCCTTATAAATAGATAGCGTGATCGACACAATGATAATGTGGACGTCATTGATGGGGTTAGAGCAATTATGTGCACCAATCCGAACACACCTCCACTGCCATAAGGACCGCCCATTTTATACCTAACAGACTAGCTTGGGACGAGACAGAGGCGCGAGACTTATTGTAAGCACTGTACATACAGTATGAGAGTAATTACTCCACTTAGTTTTTACCACTAGCAAGGTACCAATTTGGGTACTTGTGGGTTATCTGTCGCCACTTTTTAATATTTTTTTTATTTATTATTTTTATATATTAAGAGAAGAGGATTCTTTATACTGTACGGCATTGACGATTGGTTAGGTTAAGTCGTGCTAGTTTGGTTAAATACCGTTTTATTTAACCAAACTAGCACGACTTAACCTAACCAATCGTCAATGCCGTACAGTATAAAGAATCCTCTTCTCTTAATATATAAAAATAACTAAATAAAAAAAATATTAAAAAGTTTTTTATTTAACCAAACTAGCACGACTTAACCTAACCAATCGTCAATGCCGTACAGTATAAAGAATCCTCTTCTCTTAATATATAAAAATAAATAAATAAAAAAATATTAAAAAGTGGCGACAGATAACCCACAAGTACCCCAATTTGTTTTAGTACGAGATAATTGATAAGTACAAGCTGTCTGAGTAACAATACTTAAAAAATGTATTCAATTAGATTATGAACAAGCACTTATTAATGTTAGATAAGTAATTAGTTGGGCCTATTTATATTAACTACTTAAAATTAGCTCATCACTTATAACATTCATTAATTAGTTTGCTACTGTTTCCATACATGCAACCAAGATGTTGAGATACAGCTGGAGAGAAGAGAAATTAGCGTTTACCTATCTGAAGTAAAGAGACTGGATGAAGAATATGAAGAAGATACCTCTCTTCGTGACGGGTAATTTAATGTAAATATAGGGGCATGTACACCTATCATCTAAAATGTATTAAACAAAAAGCTAACAGAATCAATGAAGTTGCTGCTACTGTGGACAGTGTCATATATTTTAAGTGTTTTAAACACTCGTAGGAAGTTCAAAATGCATTTAAACTTAATAAAGGATTCTTATACATAAAGGTTTTTGGTATTTTGTCAATGTTGAAGATTTAGATGGTCAGTTCTTAAGAAATGTTGGATCACCTGAAGATCAGGGCCCTCAGCCTTCTTTAGTTACTGTAGCATTATAAGGCTAACTAACGAAAATATCACGACCCAACCTAACCAATCGTCAAGGGCGTACAGTTGACCTAACGATTGGTTAGGTTAGGTCGTGATATTTTCGTTATTTAGCCTTATAAGGCTAACTAGAGTAGGCTGGGGCCCTGATCTTCAGGTAATCTGAAATGTTAAACTTTGTTATTATATGTAGGTTTAAAAAGCCCAGCATAAAGCTAAATAAAAAATAATTTTGGCCACAAACGTTCAAGCTAACCACAGAATGTAATTTATTATTAATTATCACTGCGTAGAGGCGCAGTGAATTTCAAATCCTTTCCACCCAGAGTGGAAAATTTATCCACAAACACATACTTTATTTGCTGTCTGAATAACAGTGCATTAATCTAATAATCGCAAAGCATTCATTATTTAATGAAATTTTATTGTACTTCAAGCTCCAAGGCCTACCAATAATTTAAAAGAATGTAATGGCTGGAGCTGTAAAAATACTAGGGGCACTCAATATATTTTAACCCACCCTTTCTTCTTAGCTAAATAATAGGTCATGGGGCTGAAATGTCTTTTGGGCCGTAAGTTTGAACTTTCTGCGCTTCACATAACCGGATTTTTCTAGTTTGAAACCCCCCTCCTTGTATAAAACCGCTTTTAAACGCCCTTGTATAAAACCTATGGTTAACGCAGTTTCGAAAATGGCGTCTGACAGTGATGTGCATCGTAAACAGAGAGCTGTTATCGAGTTCTTAACCGCAGAGAAGGAAACAGTTGGAAATATTCACAAACGTCTACAAAACGTTTACGGAGATGCTGTTGTTGATCGAAGCACATTTGGACACTTGTGAGATCATTGGAGAGAGGGAGAGCCAGCCTTGATGGTGAGCCACGCAGCGGTCGCCCAGCATCGGCTGTGACATCGTATACTGTGCAACGTGCTAACAGCATCATTCGATCAAATCGGCGCGTCACATACAACGAGCTATCACTGGAGCTAGGAATTAGTGAAGGAAGTGTGAATACGATAATTCAGCAACTGGGATACTGAAAAGTGTGTTCATGGTTTGTTCCTCGCCAACTGACTGAAGATCACAAAGCCCAAAGAAAAGAAATTGCTTCTGAGTCGTTGGTTCGATACGAGACAGAAGGGAATGACTTCCTTTCACGAATTGTGACTGGGGATGAGACTTTGGTACACCACTTTGAACCTGAAACAAAACGCCAATCCATGGAGTGGCATCACGCAAACTCCCCATACAAGAAAAAGTTCAAAATGGCTCCTTCTGCAGGAAAGGTTATGGCCACCATCTTCTGGGACACGAAAGGGGTGATTCTGGTGGACAATATGAAGAAAGGACAAACAATCAACTCAGAGGCATATATTGCTACCCTACAGAGACTCCAGAGAAATATAAATCGAGTTCGACTGAAGAGAAAACTGGAACACGTCCTTCTTTTGCGTGATAACGCCAGACCACACAACAGTTTGCAAACAAGAGGCCATCACAAAAATGCGCTTGGCTGTGTTATCCCACCTTCCATACAGCCCGGATCTGGCACCTTCAGACTTCCATTTGTTTGGGCCAATGAAGATGCTATTCGTGGAAGAAAGTTTCAGAGTGACGAGAGGTTGTTGAGGAGGTTAAGAGGTGGCTCCAGCGGAACCTAGCGGACTTTTACCAGCAAGGAATAAAGGCCCTTGTTTCGAGGTGGAGGAAAGCCGTAGAAAAGGATGGAGACTATGTGGAAAAATAAAAACTTGTAAAAAAGGTATGTAACTACTTGTGTACAAAATTTATGGAACTTAAAAGGAAACTTGGAAAAAAAATAAAGGGAGAGCAAAATATATTGAGTGGCCCTCGTTCATATAATTGATCAGTTTAGTGTACACTAGCATAGATTATGAGAAAGTTAAGGAATATATATGTATATATATATATATATATATATATATATATATATATATAAATTATATATATATGAAAATTATTTCACGAAAGTGACACGTGAAAAATATTTATGATGAATAAAACCACGAAGGGAAAAAGAAACAAAGTGGTGCTCAAGCGCTTACGTCTAATGACATCCTCAGGAACACTGAGTGTTCCTGAGGATGTCATTAGACGTAAGCGCTTGAGCACCACTTTGTGTTTCTTTTTCCCTTCGTGGTTTTATTCATCATATATATATATATATATATATATATATATATATATATATATATATATGTGTGTGTGTGTGTGTGTGTGTGTGTATGTGTGTGTGTGTGTGTGTGTGTGCTGTTCTCTTTCACTGAATCTTCACGTCATAGGTTTAATGAGTAAAATGCTAACAACTTTCTGCAGGCAACTGCATTAATAAATTAATTACCAGGAAGTTCATTAACATATAAATAATTTGAGTAGCATCTAGCTACTACTGAGAACTTTATAAAGAATGTTAAGGCTGCTTGCAATATTTTTTTTTTTTGGTTTAATAAGCTAGTATGTTCTTGGATAAATATCGAGTTGTTAATCAAATTATGACAAATTCGCTGTGTTTAAATATGAAGGGAGCTGTAATGTATCTGTTCACACTGTTAAAAATCAATATTTTTGGGTGTAATAATGAATACGGTAGCTATGAGATATGTGGAGAAAGATTGTATCATCATAATTAGTAGTAAAAAGATAGTAAATAGCGTATATTCTGAGCTTAAGTTATGTAGGGTGCTTTGATAGTGGTAAATAGTTGTGTGTTAATTACTTGTCTTGTGAATGAAACTCTGTAAGATTTTAAATAGTGTACATCCTTAGAGGTCTTGAAGCCGTCAATTTGCAGAATGTTATTATAAAACACAGGTTGTGACTTCAGTAGGTCCAATTTATTATTTTCTGAAGGCGCTTAGGTGCATGTGAGTGGGGTAGGATAGGTTACGTCTGCCCTTTAAACCATTAAGCCTACTTGTTGGCCTAACGACTGTTCCCAATTCTGAAATGTTAGTTTTGCCCCGTGACCAGCCTACCTAGTGAGTCAGGCTAGGTTACGCCAGCCTTTTAACATATTAAGGCTACTTGTTGGCATACCGGTTATACTACTTGAGGACTTTTCACGTTGAAATAAAGCCAGTTCAATAAATAAATAAATAAATTTCCGTCTCTAATTTATCTTTCCCCTTTTTAAAATTCTTGCAAATTCATGAGACTATAAATAATGAAACTAAACAATTTTTAAAGAATAATGCGAATCTACATAAAAGAGTAGGGAATTTCTACAATTATATATATAATATTAGTGTGGACCAAAAAAATGAAGGTATAAAAATCTTTGTTCCACATGAGTAATGTTATTCCTTTTGCTTACCTTAATCAAATTACAAAATTTGAAACCTCTACGTCACGTTTTAGGGGTCCCGAGAAAATTGCACTTTTCCTTTTCATGCTGAAAAAATTAGTTTTTCCTCATTTTCATAAGTTCTGCTTTATTTTTTGTTGGAAATTCTTTACGATTCTTGAAAACTGTTTTGAGCAGGTATTGTTTGTCCTCTTCTTTAGTTGTCACTGCTTGATTAAATTTTTCAATCAATGCAACACCCCGCTCAGCTGTGTCATTTGTCAATCTAAGGGCACGAACTCTAGCACAGCCTCTTTGGTACTCAGGATCTATTCCCCATGTTGATGCAGAATTTTCAGTGAAGAGAGAATTGAGATGTAGAGCATCAAAAAGGGATTTAGTCCTTGAAGTAACAAAATCAGAAATCCTTTTTTCTTTAAAAGAAGCTAGGGTTACCTTTGCTTCTAAACGTTTCAGTCCCTTATTTCTTGGAGGCATTTTGATATTATTTCGCATTTGCTCCTTTTCTTCAAGGGATATGCTTTTGTCAAAGAAGCTTAATCCAACAAGTGTTTCTGAGAGGTACCACAGATGTCGTTTAATGGCATTTTGGGCTTGCTTGATAACACTTGATATCAAAGAATTTTCCTCCATTATTGCAAGATCTTGCAAAAATTTAAGATCAACATTTGGGGCTTCCTCTGGTTGAGAAGCTTTTGCCCAAGATTTTGCGTATACCAATGCAACAAATAAACAAATTTCTGTTATTGCATCAAGTTCTTTTTAGTCATCTTAAATTGATTTTGGAGAAGAAAAAGCTTAAATGCATAAATTCCTTTTGCCATCCATCTTGCATGATGGTACGCTCCAGGTCTCTTCAAGGGAGTATTATAAATGCTTTCTTCTCCAAAAAACAAGAGAACAAGTTGAAAAAATTCTTTATAATCATCTCTTGGCTGTTTAGAGTTGAGTGCCTCCTTCATGATTAAGACTGTTTGATTTTTTAAATCTTGAACTCTTTCAATTATTCTGCAGCTTTGGGAATCAACAGCAGTTGTGATTTGAGAATGATCCATAAAATCCCATTGAGTTTTGAATCTTTTGAAGATTGGAATATCAGGTTCAGAGGAATGGCCCATAGAAGTCCGGAAGACTTGAGATAGGACAATCTCATAAATATGGTGTCTGCAGGCTAAATATAAAAGCTCTTTTCCAAGTTCTTGTTCAATTTTAGTGCAAGCTCCAGCATGGATTCCGGTATTGGATGCTGTTGTGTCAAATGACAGCCCAATAATTCTCTGGGTCATATCATGTTCTTGCAGGAGAGAAATGCAAACACGAGCCATCTCCGTACCCGTGCCAGCAGTGACTTTAGGAATTTCCAGCTTTTTCTGTTTTTCATCAATTTATCATAACAGCTTATTAAAGAGTCAATCTTTCGGATGGCACTGTCTCTACGCATTGTGGGAATCCTGGCTTTCTCCCAGTAGGTCATCACTTCATCTAAGCAAAGATTAATGGATCTTCTTCGTCCCAATTTTTCCTCTTTTTGATGGAAGAAATATTTTTGCAAAACTTTCAGTTTTGTAGGTAAGCGGCAACAAAGTATATCTTTATATAAATGGCCAATGAGCCAAACTTTAGTTTTAGAACGAGTAGCCATTTTTAGTTTAAAAAATTAAATTTCTGAAATAGTAAAATAAACCAGTTAAATTAGGAGATAAAAAGGATAACTAAAAGGTTCAAGCCAATTAGAAGCCTTTAATTTAGAGTTGACCAATTAAGGATAATATATTTTATCCAAAATTTTTGTTTTCCTTATTAATAATTTTCTCTGAAATAATGATCTAAGATTGTTTTTGTACTCTATTAACACCAAAAATTTCTTAAATAAGAAATTTTTTCATAAGTTGCAACTCAAGAGTTGAGTTGATCATTGATGTTCTAAG
Organism: Bathynomus jamesi; assembly: GCA_023014485.1. Lineage (NCBI taxonomy): Eukaryota > Metazoa > Arthropoda > Malacostraca > Isopoda > Cirolanidae > Bathynomus > Bathynomus jamesi. The sequence goes on along the minus strand of JAJOZX010000004.1, from coordinate 3,047,933 downwards.
CGCGCCAATTCCTTGGAAAATTTTTATAAGTCATTAAATCTCGGGACCTCTAAATATTCTCATATTTGACCAAACGTTTGCTGACATGTCTATCTGGTCCAAAGGAATAAGAACATTAATGTGGAACAAGGATTTCTTCAACTTTATAATTTACCCCCCATTTTGGTCCACACTAATATATATATATATATATATATATATATATACATATATATATATATATATACAGGGTGGGCGGAAAGTAGCTCCCTATTTTGGATTGGTAAAAAAATACGTATATTATCCATTTATTTCAGAAGAAATAATATGAAAAGGTAGGCATACTTGGTAGGTTTTCTCTAAAATTCAATGTGGGCTCCAACTCTTTCCACCAGCTTCTGGAGCCGCCCAGGAATGGCGTCCACTGACTTTAGCAGGAACTCCGGCGGGATGGAGGACATGACTTCCCGAATTCGGTCCTCCAGTTCTTCCAATGTCCTCGGTTTGGTGCGGTAGACTTCTTCCTTTACCCACCCCCAAAGAAAGAAGTCGCACGGTGTCAAGTCGGGGCTCCTGGCTGGCCATTGATGTGGACCACGACGACCCATCCAACGCCCAGGGAAGTGGGCATCCAGCCACTCACGGACAACAAGAGCGAAGTGCGGAGGGGCGCCATCTTGCATAAATATCAGATCGTCGATGTTCTCCCATGTGCTGACAACCGGCCAGACCTCGTTTCGCAACATAGCAAGGTACCGCTCAGCATTCATGGTGTTGCGCAGAAGGAACGGGCCCACAACCTGATCTGAGGTCATACCACACCACACCGTTACACTGAACCGATTCTGCCGTTTTTCAGCGGTAACCGTGCGACTTCTTTCTTTGGGGGTGAGTAAAGGAAGAAGTCTACCGCACCAAACCGAGGACATTGGAAGAACTGGAGGACCGAATTCGGGAAGTCATGTCCTCCATCCGGCCGGAGTTCCTGCTAAAGTCAGTGGACGCCATTCCTGGACGGCTCCAGAAGCTGGTGCAAAGAGTTGGAGCCCACATTGAATTTTAGAGAAAACCTACCATGTATGCCTACCTTTTCATATTATTTCTTCTGAAATAAATGGATAATATACGTATTTTTTTACCAATCCAAAATAGGGAGCTACTTTCCGCCCACCCTGTATATATATATATATATATACAGGGTGTTTGAAAACTTTCTGTACAAATTGTAATGGGGGGTAGGCAACACCAAGACAAACCCTTTTCGGCTATATTGGTGGAGCTGGTACATAAATGAATGAAAACAAGTGTACACGGCATGTTTATTTAAAGAAGGCGCTGAAAGTTGCGACCGGTAGCATCAATGCATGCCCGACAGCGTCGAAGCATTGACCGACGTACACGTCGAAAGATTCCCGGCATTTCGGGAACAGTTCCAGCGGCGACAGCGATTCTTGCTACGAGGTCTTCTTCTGAGTAAATGGGAGTCTCGTACACGAGGTTCTTCATGTGTCCCCACAGGAAGAAATCGAGGCATGTTAAATCGGGCGATCTCGGTGGCCAGGCTACGGGCCCACCCCGGCCTATCCATCGGTCCCCAAAAGTGGCGTTCAGATAATCCCGCACATCGTTGCTGGAGTGTGCTGGGGCCCCGTCGTGTTGAAACCACATTCGTCTGCGAATAGCCACGGGAACATCTTCCAGCAGTTCCGGCAACGTTTCTTCAAGAAATATCCGATAAACCCTCCCGTCGAGTCAGGCAGGCAGCAGGTACGGCCCAATCAACTTGCCATGGACGATACCCGCCCAAACATTGACGGCGAACCGTTCTTGATGAGCATGCACCCGTGTAGCATGTGGATTTGCGTGCGCCCACACGTGAGAATTGTGCATGTTAAACACACCCTCACGTGTGAAACAGGCCTCATCTGAGAACAGCACATAAGCCGGAAAATTAGGCTGCACCGCTGTCTGCTGCAGAAACCAGCGTGCGAATTCCACACGAAGAGGGTAATCCCGAGGTTGTAATGCCTGGACTCTCTGACGATGAAACGGATGTAACTGCTGCTCGTGCAACACTCTCCAGACCAGGTCGTGGTTCACACCGAGGATACGTGCAACACCTCGCGTGCTTGCGCTTGGATTGTCCTCAAATCGCCGTAGGATTTCTTCTTCCATGTCAGGAGTGCGCACGTTTCTCTCCCGACCAGTGTCATGCATGTTTGCATGGAATGTTCCAGTTTCTCGCAGTCGCCGATACAAATGCGCAAACGTTTGGTGGTTTGGCACACGTCTGTTTGTGAAGCGCTGTCGGTACAACCTCACAGCAGCTCTTCCGTTTCCATTGGCAGCCCCATACACCATATGCATGTCAGCCATCTCAGCAGTCGTGAAGCGCTCCATGTTACGCGTACTACGTCCGATTTAAGAATGCCCGCGGCAAGCGCGAGTCTAGCCCACTTTACCTTTTAGCCAATTGCAGCGGCGCCCTCTCGCGCCGAATGGTGACGTCAGCAGACATACACTTATAGACGAAAAGGGTTTGTCTTGGTGTTGCCTATCCCCCATTACAATTTGTACAGAAAGTTTTCAAACACCCTGTTTGTATATATATATATATATATATATATATATATATATATAAGGGTGGGCCGTAAGTTTCCATACATAGGAAAAATTAAACGTTTGTTTTTATGTTACTGATGAAGCAAATTTTTACGTCATGGAGATGTTAATCGGCAAAACATACGTTATTGGAGTAATGCTAACCCTAACTGGCTGAGTCCGACGAAGATGCAAGGTGCCGGTAAAGTGATGGTGTGGGCCGGGATATGGGGTGACAGAATTATTGGACCAATTTTTGTCAGTGGAAATCTTAATGCCGAAAGGTATCTTAACATGTTGCAAGAAGAGATTTTCCCATCCCTGCTAAACGAGGAAGGTAACTTCCCAGTTTACTTCCAGCAAGATGGAGCTCCACCTCATTATGGTCTTCACGTGCGTCGGTATTTGGATCAGCAGTTTCCGGATGCTTGGATTGGTCGGCGTGGTCCTGTGGAGTGGCCTCCCAGATCCCCAGATCTCACCCCCCTTGATTTCTATCTTTGGGGGCACTTGAAGGCCATGGTGTATCAGGAAAAGATACGAGACATAAATCATCTAAAGGAACGTATCACCAACGCCATTACAAGCATAACGCCAACTGTGCTAATGCGTGTTCATCAACAGTGGGGAACACGTATTGAAATGTGTTTTCAAAACAATGGCAACCATGTAGAGCATATTATATAAATAAAAATGGTTGTCCATAAAAAAATGTTTATTTTTCCTATGTATGGAAACTTACGGCCCACCCTGTATATATATATATATATATATATATATATATATATATATATATATATAGAGAGAGAGAGAGAGAGAGAGAGAGAGAGAGAGAGAGAGAGAGACTTGTGGTTTGTGTAAATAACTGTACATTTTTCCGAATAAACAAAATTAATAAATGGATAAAAGACACTTGGGAAATCTTAGCCTACATGCAGTGATGGGCATCGATACATGAAAATCGCTAAAGCGATACCGATACATCGATACATGAAGAACGTTTTAGGCGATACCGATACGCCGATACTTTCTAGATGTCTTAAGCGATACCGATACCGATACATGCATCGCCGATACATGTATCGCCGGTACATTTTTATAATTATTCATTTAATATGTAGGTATTAGATATTATTGTTTATACTAGTAATTTGTACGCACTGTAAGTAAAATCAACGACATTTTAATGGGTTTTATAGATGTAAATAAAAACAATTGCTTTATTTAATGAAAGTATGTTTTAATTTTGTAGGATACATGAATGACTGAAAATATTACACTAACAATTAAAAGTAATTACTATTACCCTTCAAAAATACCAGCTGGCTAAACATCTGGTCAGACAGTCTATTCCTTTTTGGAGCGTGAATGTGACCAGCCAAACTAAACAACCGTTCTACAGGAGCAGAGGATGGTAGTGGTGTGTTATACTTCAGGAAGACCCGTAGAATTCCTGGGTACTGCCTCAGAGATTGGAGAGAATGACTTCCGTCACCCAGATACTGTACAACTTCCATCTCAGTGGAATCTTGGGTTGCAGAGACATTAGTGGAAGCAGACTCATAACAGAAGAAATCATCTGCACTTCCGTCAGATGCAGCATCACTTAGTTGTTGCTGGGGGGTCTGTTCGCTGAGGCTCTTAACAGCATTAACCAACATTTCTTGAACCCTCTTTTTCACAGTTAGTATTAAATTTTCCTTTTATTGTCATCCACTTTAACTTGAACAGAGGATTTGAAGACGATGCCAGTATTGCTGATTTACACTCATCGACACATCAAGGCACAGAAACTTTTCAAATCGCTTAGTGAACCCTACTGTGACTGCATTGAGAAGTGGCTGACAATGACGCAATGCCTCCGAATTCAAACGCTCTAGCTTCTTCTCTACAGCTAACAATGTCGGAAGCAGGCAACCGTAAAAACATTCTTTGTCGGACTGCAGCCTATCAAGTGCTGTTGCAATGGGTTGTAGTACGGTTAGGTATTTCTCTACGTGACCAGTAGAGTAGTACTGTCATTAAATAAATATTTAATAATATTATTATTTAAGTATATTCATAAATATAACTCAGTAGTGTCATATTATAACATCTATTTAAATATTTAAAAATTCTTATTAATGTATCGATGTATCGAAGTATCGATTTTTTTCAATACATTTAAGAAAATTGACCTTAGCGATACCGATAAATCGATACTTTTGTCAAGTAGCTAAAGCGATACCGATACCGATACAGAAGTATTGATCGATACGTATCGGCGATACATGTATCTAGATACTGCCCATCACTGCCTACATGGAATAAACATGCACAAAATAAAGAATTGTATTCTCCTCTTTTCGAGAAATATGTGTCGCAAAATCCGATATACAGTTTTATTTGTGTACATAAAGAATGGAGTTTTAGCACAGACATGTTTATTTATGGTTTAATTTATTATTAATTATCACTAAGTTTGGAGAGTCAGTCAATGAGGTAATAGAGGCTTGAACTGAATTCCGATATATTTTATAGATCCCAAATCTGGAAGCAGTGACGAGCAGATTGCATATTCTTTATTCATCACTGGGTTACACATGTGATTATTAAAGGTTGTACTGTACTTTTGATGGTAAAACTCGACAATGATAAATTGCTATAACATCTGACGATGTTAATCACACCGTGCGCGGAAAGTACGATAAATAAAAGGTTATTTTGTACATTCAGTAAATACAATTTTATGTTACAACCTGCTTTCTACCAGTAGGCCATACCTAATTTTGGTGCTGGTTAAGTATGCGGTCTACCATCTGAGTTCTGGTTAAGTGTGCGGTCTACATCATCTTAAATTACACTTTTATAAATGTATTTAAGGAAAGGAATTAAAATATAAGAAATTTAGTTGAAGAAATATATTTAATTACAAAATTTTATTTATTAAAAGAAACGAAAAAAAGTTTGTAAAAATTAAAAAAAAAAAATGTTTTGCAAATTTTTATATTAGGCATTACTGTGTGTATACAGTGCGGATATCATTTAAGAAGGCTACGAACAGATCCTCCTCTTCCTTTCTTAGCATTTTCCAACAAAAATGGTTTAAATGAGTTTGTAGCATTTGCACAGGAATGCCCCTTTTCTTCTTTAAAATATCTATTTTTGCATCTAGCCAAGAACGTTCCATTGGTTGCGTATGTGCGCCAGTTGCAGGATCCACATAATGTCTCTGGTGATTAACTGTCTGATGAATATATCCTAGGGTATTCAGGCAAGCATAAGCAGGCCACTCATCCGAATGGATAACTGATCCAACCTTGCATTCTCTTTGAATAATTGGTATTAAAGTGTCTTTATCACGTCTATTAAAATAGAAGTATCTGCAATCCAAGCCTTTTTTCAGTCCGAAAACCCAAGGACCATCGATTCATGCACCGTGATTCCTGTTATTCACAATGTCAGCATCGCTATCTTCGGATGAAGGGGCATGATCGCCTGTTAATAGCCTTCCTCGATTGTATTTGCGTCGGCCTGCAAATCGTGCCTCGTCGATCTGTATCGGTTCTTCTGCTGTGCCAACCATTTGCTCCCTAGTTGAAACTATGACTCTACATACTTCACGACACATGTTAAACCAGTCAATAACCGTAGGTTTGGAGATGCCTGTTAAAGTGACTGTAGTTAGCACTGGCGTATCCATAATGAAATAGAAGACTAATTCCAAGATTTCACATAACTTTAGGTTACAGTTTACATGATTATTAAGATCTGTGTAATGAAAAAATTCATTCCCTGCTCTAACGGACCGCGAGGTTTGACATCCTTTCCGAGGGCATCTTAAAACAGGTCTGAATTCTCCACCTCGATCCTTCTTCCGTTTTTGTCGCATTGCGCTTCCGCATTTGTGGCACGGATCCACATTTTGGAGTGACTTTATCAGATCATGTTCTCTTAAATATGCAAGTGCTTTTTCTTCATTCACAATGATCTCCCTATAAAAGTCTTTCGCGAGCATGTTCTATTGAGAGCGGGGGTGCAAGCAAACAGTTTTTAACAGATGGCTGAAATAAACGGTGCTGGTTAAGTATGCGGTCTACCATCTGAGTTTTGACAGAATATTTTCGTTAAAACTAACAAAAATATCACGACTTAACCTAACCAGTTATCAAGGGCGTACAGTTGATCTATTAGTAAATAGTAAATACTATTCCAGAAACAAACAATGTTATAATTAATAATATATCAACTGTACGCCCTTGATAATTGGTTAGGTTAAGTCGTGATATTTTCGTTAGTTTATATTCTGTCAAAACTCAGATGGTAGACCGCATACTTAAACAGCACCAAATAAACTAAGATATATTAAAGTTTATCGTAGCCTTCACGGTTGCCTTTTTGGTAGGTTGGTTGGTCGCAGCTTAATTGTGGTAGACTGCTCGAAGCTAGGTAGACCGCACACTTAACCAGCACCCCTAATTTTAGTGTGCAGTAAAAACCAATTTTCGCAGTAATAATTTCAATTTGTGCAGTAATAAATTGAAGATCTGTACAGTGACACATTAAGTTCTTTATCGGATATAGGACCTAATTTATCACTGCAGAGATTTTCAATTTATCACTGCAGAGATTTTCAATTTATCACTGCACAAATTGAAATTATTACTGCGCAAATTGGTTATCACTGCACACTAAAATTAGATATGCAGTATGCTACTGGTTGTAAGTGAGCGCGATATTTTCTATTCATTGTTTGAGAGACATCATCGGATTTTTAGCTGGAAAATAGTGAAGTATACCTGTAAAACTGAAGTCTAGCTTATTATAAGATAAAAGGGTGCTCTTCCAATATGTGCTCTACCGCGAAACTGTGATCTACCATATTCCAATACGTGCTCTACCGTGAAACTAGCCTTATAAGGCTAACTAACGAAAATATCATGACTTAACAAAACCAATCGTTAGGTCAACTATACGCCCTTGACGATTGGTTAGGTTAAGTCGTGATATTTTCGTTAGTTAGCCTTATAAGGCTAACTAACGTACCTGCTGCTAATCCGAATAATCTAAGGTAGATCACGTATTGGAATGTAAATTTTAAGGTAGAACACATATTGGAAGAGCACCGATAAAAGTGCAATACCTGCGTGACTGCATAAATTGCTTTTGAATAACTTCGTAGTCCTTATGCGAATTTATAATTAGTAGCATTGAAAAGACTCTTAAAAAGCAATATTATTAGATAGGATCTGTGAATTGAAATGATATTTTCACGGTCTACTTGTCTGCTTGACATACAGCTGGTGAGAAAGTTTCCAGATATGCCAATACGAATTGGATGAGAATAAATGGATGTATTTTGAGTAGAAACCATGTAAATAGTTTGTATTTTTTTTTGGTATCTTCGATCATATTAACTAAACAGAGCATATGAGAAAATTGTACTGTAAAGATTTCATCATTTATTGCACGGTTTGTGAACAATCACTAATTTAGAGTGGAAATTTAAGTTACTGTACGAAATGTATAAATAAAAATGCCATTCCTACACACTTCCTCATCCTGTTTTCTTTGTGTACATAAAAAAAGGAATTTTACGACAAATTTGCTTATCTGTTTATATTTCCAGTTTTGCATAAACGGTTTTTAAAATTATTTTAAGCATTTAATATCGAGTAATGTCCAATACGTAAGAGGGACTGATGAAGTTTGTCAGCTGTTCTATTCCTAGTATACACACACACGCAATCCTCCGCATATAAATGTTCAGTAATTAGTTCGCATAAGATGTCATGAAATCTTTGTCAAACAGGTAATTCCACTTAAGTTAGTCTAAAACAAGTGTACGATGGTATAGGGGTAAATTATTTTCTTATACAAATCAACTAGCGGGTAAAGAGGATGCACACGGAAAATAAATGAAGTTCGTAAATAAAAATATAATCCTGCTAAAAGTCATATCGCGATTATGAGACCCAAAAACTACAAGTACGAGTGGCGGTCAGAAAATAAGTTTACACGCCGTATAATTTCGTAACTAAAGTACCAATATTGATTATGTTTGTATCAGGTGATTCATTAATCATTGTTGGCAACACTGAACGTCGATTCGGCTGCCATCTACCGTACATTGGTTATATGAGTCAGTTGAACATGGCCGCTCGATTGGAACAGTGCCCTGCCCTACGGAGAAGTCCAGGACGTTTACGTTTAATGGCCGCTCGTAAACGTTTGAGTGTTGAAGAATAAGCAGCTGCATTGATTGTTGTGCCTTTTTGCATGAAGTCTGCGAGCAAAACGGCTTTGTGGTCCCAAAACACAGTAACCATCACTTTGCCAGCGGCACTTACAATCTTGAACTTCTTTGGTCGCGGGGACCCAGGGTGTTTCCATTCCATGCTAGCACGTTTTGTTTCCGGATTACGGTGATGAACCCATCATCTATGCTGCAGTGATAAGAGGAGCTTACCACGCACATCCTGAGAACATCCTGGCTTCATTCCTGTGCAGTGAGGATGAGCATCAGAGAGCTTTTGCTGTGAGCCAGATAGAGAAGATCAGAGAAGGAAGAGACTTTGGTGATACGACAGTGAGGCCCCATAAAAATCCCAAAGTCAATCTGCAATCCACTTCACCTGAGGATCTCATCAACTGGGAATCAGAGAATATTTACGAGCCTATTTTCACCTGCAAGATGACCTTGACTGAGCTCGAAGTTCTCAGGAAAACTCCACTCAAAGTGGACGCTTTCTCTGTTCATACTCAGTCCTGCGAGAGAGCTGTACAGGAAGTCTCAACTGCTTCCCAAGCTGTGTACGGTCACGAGAGGAGAGATGGGTGGGTGAGAGCCAGGATAGACCATCGAGAAATGCTCCCAGTGTTCAGATCGAAGCAGGACATACTTAAAGAACTTTTCAGGTTCGAGTGGCTGATGAAGAGGCTGAAGCCATCGTTAATGCTCATAAGAGCTGAAAGTCCTCATAAGATCATAATATAAGATCTTATGAGGCCACGCTTTTCAGGGATCCAGGAAGAACAGAGCTAGAGCTGGTGAGCCGCGCCTATTCTTTGAAGAAAAACTTAAAATTCTTAAGTTTTACGTGAAATCTAAACATTTTTTCAGCACCCAGAGGTGTTGAAACACGCAAGAAAGCAAGGATGAGGTCAGAAAAGCAGCTTTTATGTAGACTAAATCATGTGCAGAACAGCTGCGCGCTTTGGTTTGGGTGCCCTGAGGCTGCGTTAGGCCGCCTTCAAATCAGAAAATCGCGATTTTGACCATGAAAATGAGATTTTTCGGAAAAGTTGCAAATAATAAACCCATCTTAGAATTAACTTTTACATAGGAATACATATTAGCCACTTTGTTTTTCCAAAATTTCAACCCTGAACCCAGAGTATATATGCTCTAGTGAGACAATCTAAGGAAAGCACGTTCGTATGGAAGTGTATATATATATATATGGCAACATTACAAAAGATGACAGAACCCAAGCAATAATGCTATTAGATATGATGGAACATTACGCCCTTACTCAGGAAATCTGTGAAGCCACTAGGAAAGAGAATGTTTTGGATTTAATTTTGACAGTAACAATGAGATAATAATAAATAAAAAGGTAACGCACACAAATTTCTCCGACCATAACCTAATTGATATACAATTGAAGTTAGCACCCAGAGGTCCGAAAATGCTTCCCAGAGAGGCAGAAGGAATATTTGAAGGCTTAAACATAAATTCAAAGAAAGTAGATTGGGAAAGTGTAAATAAAGATTTAAAGGAAGTAAATTTGGAATTACTACTTCACGAGAAGACTCCAGAACAAATACTAGGTATAATGGAGTCTGAAACCAAACCTATATTACTGAAGCATGTTCCAGAGAGACAAAGAAAAAACGTAGCAAGCTCGAGAGAAAAATCAGGACACTATTTAGACAACGGAAGCAAACTGTAAAACATTCCACAGATGCAAAACTGATGAAGGAGACTCAAACTAAAGAGGAAACTAGGCGAAATAGAAGTGGACCTAAAGCAGGCATTCATACATAAGACAAACGAGGGGGAAAACGCGGTAGCAAAAAACAAAAATTAACCCAAAATACTTCTACACTTTGCGAAAAGGAAAATGCAGTGCAAAGAGAGTATTGGTCCGTTGATAGACGGGAGGCCAAACACACAAATGACCCCAGAAAAATGAGCGAACTGCTTAAGGAACAATTTAACTCTGTGTTTAGCGTCCCTAAGTCCGAGATGAATGTAGAAAACGCAGATGAATTTTTCGACATTGATACAAATCAGCCAAGGACAAATTCTGGCACAAACCTATTAATCGACTTAGAGTTCTCGGAAGGAGATGTAATTAAGGCTCTATCACAGATGCGAGACAATTCGGCACCAGGGCCAGACACATGGAGTGCCACATTTCTGAAGAAATGTAAAGAGAGTATTCCCAAACCTCTATACTTACTATTGAGGAAATCACTCGAAACAGGACAAATTCCACTGCCATTAAAGAACGTGAACATTTCTGCCCCTTTTTACAAAAGTGGTAACAGAGCAATGCCCAAGAATTATCGGCCGGTAGCTCTCACCTCACACCTTATAAAGTGCTTTGAACGTATAATTAGAAGCGAAACTACCTACTACCTACAAGAAAAGAACTTATACAACTCAAATCAACATAGTTTCAGGGCTGGAAGATCATGCCTATCACAGCTATTAGATCACCAGGAGAAAATATTGGGAACACTGTGTCGAGGACAAAACATAGATGTAATCTATACTGACTTTGCTAAAGCCTTCGATAAATGTGACCATGGAATTATAACACATAAACTTAAGAATACAGGAATTACTGGAAAGCTGGGAAGATGGATATTTAATTTCTTGACGCAAAGAACACAATGAGTGGTGGAAATGGAGTCAAATCGGAAGTCTCGGAAGTAGAGAGCTCTGTCCCACAAGGGACAGTACTAGCTCCCTTGCTGTTCATAATAATGATTGCAGATATTGATGCAGATATCAATGACAGCATTGTATCATGTTTTGCAGATGACAAAGATATGCAAGGAAATATTGAACGAAGGTGTCATAGAAAGATTACAAAACGACATTGAAACATCATTCCAGTTGGCAGAAGACAACAATATGAAGTTCAACGAAGAAAAATTCCAACTTCTAAGATATGGTAACAACAAGGAGTTACAGAAAAAAGGGTAAAAACTCTGCAAGCCAAACAGATAACACCAAATCCACAAGTCAGGGATCTTGGAGTAATAATGTCGTCGGATGCAGCATTCACAGAGCACTATAACATCAAAATTATATATACAACGGCTAGAAAAATAATGGGAATCATTTGGAGGAGCTTCCGCAGCAGAAAAGCAAACATCGTGCTCAAATTATGCAAGAGTCTAGGTCTACCAGTAATTTAGTACTGCTCAGTACTTACAAGCCCATACAGAAAACGAGACATTGCGAACAGTGAAGCTATACAAAGGACTTTTACGTTTAAGATAGAGGAAACGGAAGGTGAAGACTACTGGTCTCGACTACAATCACTGGAACTCTACTCTCTCGAAAGAAGGCGCTAGCGGGACACAATAATATACATATGGAAAATACTTGAGGGCTCTGTTCCTAAACTTAGAAATGAAATAGAAACAAACTGGAATGAGAGAAGAAGCAGATTTTGTACGGTCCCAGCTGCGGTGGGACAAGGGGCCATGAAAACGAGGATGAAAAATACCCTCAGAATACGAGGCTCAAAGCTTTTCAATGTCCTACCAAAAGAAGTGAGGAAACTCCAGCACACCGACCTGGAAAGCTTCAAGAACCAGCTGGACAGATTCCTGTGCAAAGTCCCTGACCAGCCATGCGTTGCTGGCTACGAGGGCAGGTGGAGATCAGATAGCAATTCCCTCCTTTACCAAATCCCGCAAATGAGGCGGGATGCTGCAGAAGGGTCGACCGTAGGTCGATCCTGAACCGTCGTCCGAACTCACCTAAAGTATGCAGTAAGTAAATATATATATATGTGTGTGTGTGTGTGTGTGTGTGTGTGTTTTGCTATTTTCTGACAGAGCGATGTTAATTCTACTTCACGAAAAATGTGCGTTCAAGGAAATAACTGTATATAATGTATGTATACCTGCCATGATTGTATTTAAGTCATATACAACTGGCTGTGCCTACTGGCTGTGCCTACTGGCTGGGTTCTGAAGCCATCCAGGGAGGGGGTTCAGGGAAGGGTACATTTTACTTCAAGAAGTTGTTGGGAGAGGAGGTGTCGCTCCAGTTAGCCTATATAAGTCTCTAAACTAACGCTCCTGGCTGTTTCTCTGGCTGGTTTCTATGCCAACTGGCTGTTCCCCTGCCTGTTTGCCCTCTAAACGAACTGGCTGTGAGCCGCTAACGCCATACGAGTGTCATGGCTGGTATCTAAGCCACTGGCTCTACTCCTAAAGATTGTGTATATGTGTAAGATTGTGTGTGTACGTGTGTATCTAATGCGACTGGCTGTATTCGTTTACCCTCTAAAGAAACTGACTGACAGCCGTTTATGCCATATGATTGGCTGTGCGACTGGCTGAGTTCCCAAGGGCATGGATAGATTCTAAGCCAATTTTCTGTGCTCCTAAAGGTTGTATGTATGTATGTGTAACTGGCTGTGTCCCCAGGGTATGGTTGGATTTTAAGCCAACTGGCTGTGATCCTAAAGCCGCCCAGGATGGCTAGTCAATAGGATGTGTCAATTTTGTCAACTTTTTTCAAATCAATTTTGGTAGTGAAAATATAGTGTCTTTTCATGTCAAAACTTGAAATTGGCCAACCAAAATGAAATAAAATAACCCTTACCTACATCAATTTTACCTTAAAGTTTCAGAAATTGACTCTTTTACTAAATAATAGGACATAAATTATTAACTATTCATCTGTCACAGAATTATCCCACTGATCGCATATGGAGTGTTTTCAAGGTCATATAGTTGCTGTACAATGTACAAGTCACAACATGAACAGAACTGTCCCTCACTCTCAGTCCTCAGTTGTCTCTTAGATATCATAGACGGTGGTTTGCTGTTATTGCTCTTGTACCTACTTCGTAGTTATTCTACTAAACGAATACTACAGTTTAACTGTAAGTATGGATTATTGATTATTACAATTATTTATTATTATCATATTCTTCTGTCTAATTATGTTGTAATCCCATGAAATATTTTTTTATTGAATTTTAGAACATCGAATGACTACACTTTGAAACATCGTAATTGATATAAAATACTTAAATGTTTTTCTTTCTTTTCAGATATTCCTAAGATGCCAAAATTGAAGACAAGAGGTCAGTCGTCATGCCACTTGAGCCTGTTAGTCGGTATAGGCAAGGAGCTTCCCGTATCAGGACTACCAACAGTGCGAGACATGCTGAGACTAGGGTTACTCCTTCGTGAACAAAATACAAAGGATAGAAGGAACTACACAGAGAAAGAGCTCATAAGGGACATGATTTCCCCTCTTCTGCATCAGTGGAGAAAAGCTAATGTGTTATTCAAACCACCTGTACTCAATCAATCAGTATAGAACTATTGAGCTAAAATTAACAAAGCTGTGGCACAAAGCAGTTGAGACATCACTTGGTGAAGGAAAACTAGCAAAGAAAAATAAATTTCTGCACACACTTGATACTCTTCTTGACATTTTTAACTGCCAGTGTCCCATAGAGTTGTGTTCTGAAGCCAATTGTTCTCCCTCATGCAGAAGAGAACCTCACCCTCTCATTGATTGTCGCTGTCCTCATGAGAAGAAGATCCCTGTTTTGGAGCTGGCTTTCATAAAGGCGCAGAGAACAAAGGCAGGAGGCCAAGGAAGTATGCAGTTTGGTTTGGCAGATTATTCAGAAACCAAAAAACAGATTGTTGTTGCTAAGAAAAAAGAGAAAATCCGAGAGAGGGAAGAAAGGAAGAAAAAGAAGAGTGAAGAAGCCACCCAAAGAGATGAAGAGCTCTATCAAGAGGTTTCTCACTTCTTTGAAAGCTCTTCAGATGAACAGAAAGAAGCAACATCAGATGATAGCTCCAAAATGCCATCTGAACCTTCGCCGAAGAGAATGAAATACAACACTAAAGACATCTCAAACATTGCCCTTGCCATTATTCGCCACTATACGGGGCTACGAGAGACTGCAGAGATTGCCACTGCCGCTTGGATAGATGCAGGCCTCATCAGCCGAGAGGATACATCCTTAGTGATAGATCATAATAAGATAAGAAGAGCACAAGAAAAAATAATGAAGGATATATCTGATCAGCATGAAAAAGATTTGAAAGAGGAAGGTCTCTCTTGCCTTTTGTTTGATGGAAGAAGAGATGACACAAAAGTTCTCCTAGAGGTAGAGGGAATGGACAGAAAGTTTCCCGGTCTCATCAAAGAAGAACACTACTCTGTGTGTTCCGAACCTGGTGGCCGCTATTTGTTTCACTTTGTTCCTGAAGCAGAAGTAGAAGGCAAGAAACATGCAGAGGCAATTGCTGATCAAATAATATGTTGGCTTCAAGAAAGAAGACTTGACAGTTCACTGCAGGCCGTTGGTGGAGACTCAACTGCGGTGAACACTGGATGGCAGGGCGGTGTTATGACGCATTTAGAGAAAAAACTTGGAAGAAGGCTTGTTTGGATTGTATGTGATTTGCACACAGGGGAACTACCTCTTCGTCGTCTCATCCAGGAACTTGATGGCCTTACAAAGAGCAACAACAAGTGGTCAGGCCCCCTTGGCAACATGCTAGATGAAGCAACGGAATTAGAAATAAATACAAAATTTCCAAAGGTCGAAGTAGGCCCTCCCCTTCCAGTGTTGTCTGAAGAAGTTATCAAAGACCTCAACACGGATCAATCTTACGCTTATCGTATTGTTCAAGCAATCAGATCAGGAGAGTTGCCTCAAAATCTGGCTCTCTTGGAGATTGGACCCGTAAGTCACAGTCGTTGGTTAACTACAGCGATTCGTTTCTGCAGGATTTGGGTTTCCAAACATGCACTGAAGGGCAAAATGCTACAGAATTTGATGTTGATTGTTGAATTTATTATTGGTTTTATCTTCCTCACTGGTTCAATGTAACACTTAATCCAATGTGGATGAGGGGCCCAACCACATCTTGTTTCAATTACAGCTACTGAGAACCCAAAGGAAAGTAGTGATGGACATCGTGTTACCTGTGGTGAGAAGGTCCGCTTGGTATACTATGCCAGAGGAAGTTTTGCAAGCAATACTCTGCAGCCAATGTACCAAAGAGCGAACTGAGGCTGTGGAAATCATTCTAAAGCTTAGAGGAACATCACTAGATGATGACCAGCTGGTAGACTGCTCTGTTCAGACAAGGAAGGTACCTCCGATAAAAGTCAATGCCACGAAATTGTCAGAATTAGTTAACTTGAGTTCAGAAATTTTGGAGCCACCACTGACAACATGTATAACAAACAAAGATTTAACACAACTTAAAGAGGCCCCAATGCAAGTGCCAAAGTGGCTTTCTCACACTCAGAGTGTGGAGAGATGTGTGAAAATGGTCACAGAAGCAGCTAGTCAAGTTTACGGTCACGAGAGGCGAGAAGGCTACATCAAAGCGCAAGTAGCAAGCCGAATGCTGATGTCAAGGAACCGCAACAAAAAGGACATGACTGCATTGGTTACTTTCAAATAAAGACTCTGAATGATATCTTATTGCCACTTTAAATGTTGATAGGATGTTTGCGCATATTTGTTATTTTGTTACGAATTTACGGAAAAATGGAATTTTTTAATTAAAATTGATATAGGTAGGAGTTATTTTTTATTGTTTTTGAAGCAAGGATATTATTTTGTATGCCAAATGATTACATTAAATTGCTACCAAATCACATGATTTTCAATTTAGTCATTTCACCCCCAAAATTGACACACCCTACTAATCAAGTCTCCATTATGTAGTAATGCCTAGTTAAGAATATTAATTTTTGTTTAATTAAGATTATAATGTTTAATATAAATTATTCACTAATAATTGTGAAATTACGATAAAGTATGTTTGTTAGATTGTAATTGTTTAAAATTGGAAGAGTTGGCAATCCTGAACAGAGGCCTAGAGAGCGGACTACCCCCAAAAAGAGTCAGTTATTCAGCAGCGTGATAAGCGTAAAGTTTGGGTCATGTAAGCTTAAATTTAAATTGCTGTTTGTGCCCTCTCCGACGTAAAATACTATAGTAAAACCCCCACTCGCGTCCCCCCGTTTAACTAAACCATTTTTGGAATTAAATAAAGTGTTAACAAGCGTTAAAAAGAGTGTTAATGAACCCCCCTTCCCCCTTTGTGTTGTAACGGCTTTCATAGTTTCGGCGTGGCTACCATGAATTTATACGGTACAGTGAAAACAAGTGTACAGAGAAAGCAAGTGATAAATGGAATAGCGAGTAAAAAATAATGAAATATAATTAATAAATGAGGTAAACACTACACCATTATGCTCCGAGACATGGCAGCGAGAACATCAATTCTCTCTCTCTCTCCTTCTTATGTTTTATTACCCTTGTTAGGTAGGTTACCTCCTTGCCCTTTGGAGGGTTTAACCCCGGCCCTCTTTATGCATAATCCCCCTCTCCCCCCTTGTTAGGTTAGGTTACCCACTCTCCCTTGGAGGGTCTAACCCCCCTCCCCTTGTTGCATAACCCCCTCTCCCAACTTGGAGTGTTTAACCCCCCTTGTTTCATGCAATGTTGCAAGTTACGATGTTGCATGCAATTGCATTGCACTCTAAATTTTTGCAAGCATACTACTGGCATATATAAGTTACGTGCGGACAAATGTCAATTGAATTTTTTTTTTTTTGTGAGCGAAAGCTTTTGTAAAGTTTTTCAAGTTTGAACCGTAATTCTGACAAATTCAAGACATTTGTTTCAGTTGTTTAATTAACGAAATTCTGTTTAAGGGAAGTTAACGGTGTTATTTCTGGTTCATTGAAAGGTCTCTTATTTAAAGAGGTAAGCAATTACTATCTTTGAAAAAGTTACAATAAGTATAGTATTAGCTTTCGTAGTTTGATAATAAGTTATCTAAGTATATAATTGTTTTATTACTTACATGGAATTAAGTACTTTTGCTTGCTAATGGCATTGTTTATTAATGAAGTTATTAATATTAACGCTAGTTTATTATTTATATTTTAAAAGAATGTGTTTATTATTAATAAGTTATAATTGTCATATTTCTTTGATTTGCATTCATAAAATTTAAGTTAACTAATTATTTATTTGATTAACTAGTGAATGTCAACGAAGTAGTTTTTGCAAATTCTTATTTAATTATTAACTTGGAGTTTGCAATGCAATTACAATTAATGACAAGTTAATGGTTTTTAATGTTTTAGGCCTTTTTAGTCTGAAACTGGAACTTAGCCTCGCCTAGTGACGGTACCATGTCTTTGGTTCGCCATCATTGAGCATAACGCGTTACCAGGTTTGTCCTAGTGCAGTGTTAATTATGGCATACATCCCTAGTAACACGAAATTTGTGACTTTACTTAGTTAGGGAATTGGGTAGGATAAATGGATTAGTGGTGGACCGGATATCCGCATCCGCATCATTTTAAACATCCGCATCCGCACTTCTGACTGCGGATGTTATGCGGATATTACCTCTAATAAATTATGCAATTTACAATTAAGTTAGCTTATAAAGTAGCTTATAAGGCCCAGTCATGCACATTTCATGTAAAGTATTAATTAATTATTAATGAACAAAAATATATAAACCTCAAAATATAAATACCTGATAACACAGAAAATTGAATGAAACTTGTTTCATTGAATTTTCTGTGGCTGAAACTCTTGAGAAAGTTATTATTTTCATCATAATGAAAACATTAATATTAATTTTAATTCTTATGCATTGCCTGCCATAATAGTAATATCACGAAATTTGAAAAATTATGTCATATATTCATAATTCTATATTATATTGATAGACTAACTAAATATCCGCATCCGCATCCGCGGATATTGAATTTAAAGATCCGCATCCGCAGATGTTGAATGAAAAACTGACATTCGGTCCACCACTAAAATGGATAAATTATTAACGATTTTTTAACTGTTTTTCTTTTGACTTGAATAACAATAATTAACGGTTTCGTAGTAATTTAATAAGTTATGGTTAAAAGGATAATCGTCAACTCCCTTGACGGCACTCCTTTGAATCCGCGCATTTAATTAGTAAGCCTGTTAACAGTGCATCTTCTCGATGCCGTATAAACTGCTCGAGCTAGCACGGGTGAGTTGAATAAAAACATTTAGCCTTATCTACGCACAATTTCTTTTACAATATATATATATATATATATATATATATATATATATATAAAACAAAAACACAGAGGGAAAAAGAAAAATGATTCCAAGGTCTTTCTTGCATTCAGGAGGACACCTCGTCAGGGAATGACAAGGTGTACTTCTGAATACACCAAAGTCCTTGGAATCATTTTTCTTTTTCCCTCTGTGTTTTTATTATATATATATATATATATATATATATGAAAATTATTTCACGAAAGTAACACGTGAAAAATATTTATGGTGAATAAAACCACGAAGGAAAGGAAGCACAAAAAGGTGCTCAAGCGCTTTCTTCTAATGACATCCTCAGGAACACTGAAGTACATAAAAGGTTACGACCTATATATAGGTTACAGAAAGAAAAAAAAAATAAAAAAAAATAAAAAAAAAATAACATACATACATACACACAAACACACATATATATATATATATACAGTATATATATATATATATATATATACATACATATCCACACACACACACACATATATATATATATATATATATATATATATATATATATATGCAATAAACAGAAGTAAAAATAAAAATTAAAAATTAAAGGATTAACAACGAGGCATACAGATTTGTAAGGAAAAATATCGATTTTTAGCACAAGATCAAGTGAATTATAAAAATACAAATTTATACTGGAAATCTGCCCGGGTTTTAACACTTTGCCTTTTATAGTCAAGTTTCGATATATATAAAAATAAAATGAAGATTAAAAGTTAATAAAGTAGCATACAAGTTTACCAAAGATTTAGCGTCCTACCCTTTTTATCTAAATCTGTTTTGAAGGAATTCAAAACAACAGGATCGAGTTGAAAAAGACCTTTGCTTATGTTGAAGTTATTTGAAAGTTGGATAATGGCAGACTCAAGAATATTTCTATTAACAATGTTGCTAGAGTGAAATAAAACTAAAGCATTATTCCAATCAATACAGTGGGATAACTCTGACAAATGGACAAAAAGAGCACTGGACAACTGTCCTGTTCTAACGGAATATTGATGCTGTTTTATACGTGTGTGCAAATCCTTTCCCGTCTGACCTATGTAAAAGGAATCACATTGTTTACACCCAATTTTATAGATAATGCCTGAATTATTGGTAGGGCTATTTTTTACTATGATATTTTTCACAATATTGTTATATGAAAATACTACATTAATATCCAAAAGTTTAAGTACATTAGCAATGCCTAAAAAGCCCGGGAAAAATGGAAGTACTAAAATATTTTTTGACAAAGTACGAGTGTTATTATTGACACGATAGAAAGTTCTTTTTGCCTTGTTGAGACAAGATTCCATAAACGCAGATGGATAACACAGATCACTTCCAATACCGTTGATTTTTTCCAATTCGGCATCGATGTATTCCGGACTGGCGATCCTAAGGGCAACCCTATGCGCCCTATTATTAGCTCGGTGGGCTCTATTACTTATAAACTCTCCAAATGGCTTGTCAAAGTCTTGTCCCCCATTCTCGGAACTAGCTCTGATTCACATGTAAAAAATTCCATGGATCTTACTGAAAAATTGAATAATGCACGTACTGAAACTAACAATAGATTGATCAGTTTTGACGTTTGTTCATTGTTTACAAAAGTGCCGATTGATGATATGCTTGACTTTCTCTCCCAAGAATTACATAAGTATGACCTGCCACTACCTTCACACATTGTTTTGGAGCTTATTACGCTTTGCATCAAAGACTGTAAATTCACTTTCAATAACGAGTATTATCAACAAGTGTTTGGGATGGCCATGGGCAACCCCTTATCGCCCCTCCTCTCCAATATTTATATGGAGTTTTTCGAAATTACTTACATTCCGAGAATCCTGGGGGTTGGTATCCCTTGGTTGCGGTACGTCGACGATATTTTGTGTATCTGGCCCATGAATCGTGACCTGGATAACTTCCTCCTTCAGTTAAATGATCAAGTCCCCTCCATTAAGTTTACTTTAGAAGTGGAACAAGACAATTCAATCCCATTTTTGGATGTGCGTGCACATAGGGAAAGCCCAGGTTTTAAGTTTAGTATCTATCGGAAAACAACAAACAATTTGTCCTACGTACACTTTTACTCGGGACATGACACCCCCACTAAGAAAGCCATTTTTTCATCAAT
Organism: Bathynomus jamesi; assembly: GCA_023014485.1. NCBI lineage: Eukaryota > Metazoa > Arthropoda > Malacostraca > Isopoda > Cirolanidae > Bathynomus > Bathynomus jamesi. Next base: position 3,026,870 of record JAJOZX010000004.1, on the reverse strand, counting down.
GTTTCTCCGCGCCCTTAGGATCGCCAGTCCAGAATACATCGATGCCGAATTGGAAAAAATCAACGGTATTGGAAGTGATCTGTGTTATCCATCTGCGTTTATGGAATCTTGTCTCAACAAGGCAAAACGAACTTTCTATCGTGTCAATAATAACACTCGTACTTTGTCAAAAAATATTTTAGTACTTCCATTTTTCCCGGGCTTTTTAGGCATTGCTAATGTACTTAAACTTTTGGATATTAATGTAGTATTTTCATATAACAATATTGTGAAAAATATCATAGTAAAAAATAGCCCTACCAATAATTCAGGCATTATCTATAAAATTGGGTGTAAACAATGTGATTCCTTTTACATAGGTCAGACGGGAAAAGATTTGCACACACGTATAAAACAGCATCAATATTCCGTTAGAACAGGACAGTTGTCCAGTGCTCTTTTTGTCCATTTGTCAGAGTTATCCCACTGTATTGATTGGAATAATGCTTTAGTTTTATTTCACTCTAGCAATATTGTTAATAGAAATATTCTTGAGTCTGCCATTATCCAACTTTCAAATAACTTCAACATAAGCAAAGGTCTTTTTCAACTCGATCCTGTTGTTTTGAATTCCCTTCAAAACAGATTTAGATAAAAAGGGTAGGACGCTAAATCTTTGGTAAACTTGTATGCTACTTTATTAATTTTTAATCTTCATTTTATTTTTATATATATCGAAACTTGACTATAAAAGGCAAAGTGTTAAAACCCGGGCAGATTTCCAGTATAAATTTGTATTTTTATAATTCATTTGATCTTGTGCTAAAAAGCGATATTTTTCCTTACAAATCTGTATGCCTCGTTGTTAATCCTTTAATTTTTAATTTTTATTTTTACTTCTCTGTTTATTGCATATATATATATATATATATATATATATAGATATATATGTGTGTGTGTGTGTGTGTGTGTAGATATGTATGTATATATATATATATATAATATGTGTGTGTGTTTGTGTGTATGTATGTTATTTATTTATTTATTTATTTTTTTTTTTTTCTTTCTGTAACCTATATATAGGCCGTAACCTTTTATGTACTTCAGTGTTCCTGAGGATGTCATTAGACGAAAGCGCTTGAGCACCTTTTTGTGTTTCCTTTCCTTCGTGGTTTTATTCATCATATTATATATATATATATTAATATATATATATATATATATATATATATATATATATATATATATATATATATATATATATATATGTTATACATGTTATATTTTAATTTATTATCGAAGTAAAGCCGCGCCCTGGTGACACAATTATTTTTATATAATTTCATTAATTCAATAATTCACACAATAGTGTATGACTCATTTCCTTCCGAACGGAAATCCCACGCTAGTGACGCTGACGGTTTCTTTGATTTCACCTGGGAAACACAATGGATTGTGAGACGCTCGCTTCTCCAGTGTTCTCAGGTGACGTCAACCGCTTGCGTGGTGGCGTAGGCAGGTTCCGTTCCTTTGACCTATATAAGAAGGGGCTCAGCGCCCTTAAGGCAGATTCCGAGGAGACGGGTCTCTGGGCTGACGAGGGAAAGTCAGCTCGTTAGGGAATTGCTTTTGGAATTGGAAGATTAATGGGTTTTCAATTGGAGTCTGACTGTAGGAAAAGACAGTAGACTTAGCAATTGACTCATACAAGCTTGAAGACCCAGAACGGACAAGGGTGTCTTAGAGGGGTCTCTGGCTTATTTAATATCTTACAATTAAGAATTAACTATTACTATATCTGCAAACTTTTATTATTAACTCTTCGTTCTCTGTAAAAGAAACATTTGATTCACTGTAATTTATTAAATTTCATCTTGCCTAAATTCAAATTAAAAACAATAATCACCGCCGAGTTTCTTTTATCTTTGACTATTGGGAGTTTTGGAGATAAAGTCTACAGGATCCACAAAAGTGCTCTGTGACGTGGGATTTCGAACATCGAGACGTCTTCCTCGTCCAAGAGTACTGTATTATACCCTCTCTCGAGTAATTCATTTCATCCTGATTTGTCCGACTCAGAGAGAGAGAGAGAGAGAGAGAGAGAGAGAGCGTATATATATATATATATATTAAAAAAGAGGCAACAAGCCTGACCTCCGTGAAATGAGGAATGAACGCACAGAATATCTGAAAGGGTGAAAGGTTTGGCCAGAACGGAGGCATTTTTTCGAAACACTTTTCCACAACTGTTCATTGACTTGGAATGATAGTAATCCGTGTCCTGTTGGTACCAAAATGGTTTATGAAGAAGTAATTGCCTTAATGGACAAATTTCCTATTTTCAAACTTATATTTGTTCTCACTCTTGCAATGTTCTTATAAAGGCGTTAATAATATATGTTGCGAGAGATTCTTTGTTTTACCTTCATTATAAGCAGCAAAGTTCCATGTGATATTAATTTTTAAATTGCTTGGCTCACAATTACATGTTAAGATATTTTGAAAAAAGGTTCATTTTAGGATTATGTTCCAAACTGGGGATCACTGACGCCCATTTTCATTCTGTATACCAGAAAGCTATACCAAAAAGGAAACCTATGGTGTTCAATGTTTGGAACCCTTTACTTTTTAGAAAGTTAAAAACCTATTTGGTAGGGTTACCATATTTGAACTTTAAAACATGAGGACACTCTGGAGAGAGGGGGTGTATCTGTATTAGTATCTACCAACTAACGTTGTATTAATGTGTTATATATACTGTGTACTACATGTCGTCTATATTGAGTATCTATATATAAGAACAAGTGTTATGGCCTCAAAAATCAATGTTATAAATATTCAAATTTCCCGGACATGTCCGGGAAAAATCGAAAGCATGGTAACCCTACTATTTGGATACTTTGACTTCAAAGCTTTATGAACTTTGCTATTTGCAGCAGTGCCGTTTTCTACACAATTTTCTTAAGATAACTAATGTGTTTTTAATTTAAAACATCTTATTACCTCTCTTTTATACAAATACTACAAATTTCCTTGGGATATTTTTGATACATCAAATGTGCTGAAAAACTACACACCTTGGATGACATCTTAAAACATCTTTTTAAGGGTATTAGACTGAATACACACACGGGGTAGGGTGGGGGATGAAGTGGTGCATCATTTTTAGCTAAAGTATGTTAATAATAATTGAAGTAAAAGTTTGTTTCCTTAAATAATTTCATTATGTATTTTTAGTATTTTAAAGAATGCTTCTCTTCCTCTCTTCACAAGAGTTTATTTTTGAAACTCTCGCGTGATATTCAGTTTACAATGATATGACACTTTCTTAATAGTAGTTTTAATGATGAAAAATGAGAATATTCTTTAAAATGCTTCGGCAAATTTTGCTATTCCTTAAAATACTTTTAACCCTCTCCAATCCGCCTTCGTTGTAGGGTTCACGCGCAGTTCCTCTTTCTCGGGAGTCCTTTATAAACTTCTTGCTTTCCTATTAGCTCTCCGTGCATCCTTCCTCTTTGTGGGAGTCCTTTGAGTGGACGGCATCACATCACAGAATCATCTTCTGAGCAGAACTTTTCTCATGGATCATTCGATCGTCCCTTGGTGGAAGGTCTTCGTTTGACAATGCCCTCACAATCGTTCATCCCTTCCGGTATCATACCCATCCTGTAGATCCCCGATCCGCGCGCATCTTCAGGTTTCACGCGAAATGTCCTCTTCAGTTATCTCTAGTCGTGTTAACCTTATTAAGCAAAGTGCGTTTAGAGATGTCGTAAATGAAAACTATGACGATTTCTGTGTATTGCATAATATCTTTTAATTAGGTTACCCCCATGTAGCGTTACGTCTCGAATGATGCACTTACCCCATTACATCATGGGCTGCCTATGACTTCACATGAATTCTGTCAACCAAGCTACATTCATATTTGCTTTGACGTATTCAGTTTAGATTCATTTCAGAATTTGTCTATAACTTAAATACTAAAACATTGTGTCCTAGCAATTATATACAAAAAAACAATAACAGCTGCACAAGCCAGTGTCGTGAAGACAATAAGCATGCATACTAAATGTAAAGTCTACCTGAGTTCTTAAGAGGCTGGAGCTGTGAGGTGACGGCGATAGGAATGGTGAAGAGAAAAGAGGAAATCCATACGACGGATATCATTTTATAAGCGTGGCTTAAAGACCTCCAGTGACGTGTTCTCAGCGGGTAGCAAATTCCGAAGTATCTTTCAAAGCTGATTGTCACGAGCGTATAGGCGCTTACTGATACTGAAACGGCTAGTAAAAAATATATAAATTAGTTATCGGCATATTTTCCATTTCTCCATGCATTCATAAAAAATTAAATTTAATAATAAAATATATATGCAGGTCAGTACTCAAGTAATGCCTCATATTTTTCGGTTCGTAAATACCTTAAGAGGCATTATTTTCGTACCGCCCCTCATACAGTAGCGGCTTTAGTAGTATCTTTTGGCTCTAGGTACCTCTAGGTACCTATCAGAAGGAATGGCGGCCTAATTAGCCCAAATAACACATGCCCAATCCGATGTAAAACAATGTGTTTTCTGGCTTAGCACTGGTAATGTAAAGGTATAAGGAGCTTTGAATCCGACGGCGCCCCTAAAGTGGACCGCCCCCTTTTGAAAATTCCTAGCGCTGCCACTGCCCTCATCTCATGTGTATATATATATATATATATATATATATATATATATATATGTGTGTGTGTGTGTGTGTGTGTGTGTGTGTGTGTGTGTGTGTGTGTGTGTGAAAACAATACAAAACAGCAACTTTTAAGAATACAGTCAACTAAAAAATTATAAAAACAAAGCGCAAATGAAACTAGAGAAAGCCTTTTCCAAAGTCCATGAAAAAGAAAAACCACGAGACAGAAAGGCTCCACCTTCAGCGAAGGAAAAAGAAAAGAAAGACAACATAACGTAAAACTAACAAACAGGAACCAAGACCACAAATGCATTCTAAACAAAAGTAGCCGTTCCATAAGACGTTTCATTGTCCTAATTTGGTGAATTTTGAAATGCCTAATGCTTTAGACATTTCACATTAATTAAACATTTCGTCAGACATTTCAGTTAATTGAAATGTCTAAATTGTTCCAGTTTTGTAAACAACTGAAAATGGCTAATGAAATGTTGGATCACCTGAACATCAGGGCCCCCAACCTTCTTTAGTTAGCTTTATAAGGCTAACATATCACAACCTAACCTAACCAATCGTCAAGGGCGTACAGTTGACCTAACGATTGGTTAGGTTAGGTCGTGATATTTTCGTTAGTTAACTAAAGAAGGCTGAGGGCCCTAATCTTCAGTTGATCCGAAATGTTTAATGAATTGTCTAAATGAAATGTCGGATCACCTGAAGCTCAGGGCCCCCAGCCTCATTTACTAGATGATATCCTCGTTAAAACTAATGAAAATATCACGACTTAACCTAACCAATCGTCAAGGGCGTACAGTTGACCTAACCGGGCATTCATTTTAATTTATTATTATATTTTGTACTATAAAGCAAAAAACAAGAATACACGGGAGCCCTGATCTTCAAGTGATCCGGAACAGATACACAGACAGACAGCATACATAGAGATTTTTAAAAATTCAAATTTTTGTCTAATTAAGAAAAATTTAAATTTTGTTTGCTGAATCTTAATTAAATGCATAGAGTGAAAAGCACGCGCTGGAGCTCGTCCATTTTATGACGTGGCTATGATGTCACTATCTTTCAACCAATCCAGAATACAGAGGGACGGACGAACAGGAGTCAGGACTCCCTTTTCATAGTAATATCAGGTTGTAGCATAAATTCTGCTCGATTAGAAACGGACGATAGATAACACTGGGCAACACGTATTTTATTGAATGATATCTGACACTTGATTCTAGGTAATTTGGGTGCGCTGAATACGAATTTCAACTCGGTTTGGCTCTATCAGGTCCTGATTCTTGTCGACAGCCTATGTGCCATTTTCCAGATTTTTCAAATTAGGACTAAAAAATTAAGTCATGTGTTAAATTTTTTTTTCAAGTTTCATGAATACAAGCAGTTCAAACTACAGTAAAATTACATTATAACGATAGAAATGACTTAAAATAAAAAAACAAACAGATATGAAGCTTTCACTGTGGCAAAAATTTTCTTTTGTAAGACTTTCTAGCGTATTTGCTTGTTGATGGCAGGTCTCTTTTCAAGCACCAGCAGTAATCAGCCATCATGTGGGAATCCCAGCGGCCTTGGTACCGTTCCTCCATAATTTTGATATCTTGGTGGAATCTCTCCCCTTGTTCGTCACTTACATCACCTAAATTACTTGGAAATTGGTCAAGATGGCTATTCAAAAAATGCATTTTTATGCTCATATTGCAACCTAACTCTTTGTAGTCCCTTAAAAGTTTTTTTACGATTTCTTCGTAGTTATCTGCCCTATAATTGCCTAAAAAGTTTTCTATCAAGTCCACGAATGAGAACCAGCCATTTTTTTCGCGTTCATTCATGACATTAGGAAAATTGCTGTCTTTAATCATTGTTCTTATTTGTGGACCGTCGAAAATTCCCGCCTTGATTTTTTCATAACTTAAACTTGGAAATTTTGAAGTTATGTATTTGAAACACTCGCCGTTCGTATCTAAAGCTTTTACATATTGTTTAATGAGGCCTAGTTTTATATGCAGAGGAGGAAATATGATTTTATCTCTGCTCACTAAAGGTGGATTAATTACGTTTTTTTCTCGAGTAAGTGATGTTCGTGCTGGCCAGATTTGTTTGAAATAATGTTCTTCCTTGGCTCTGCTGTCCCATAAGCAAAGGAAGCAGGGATATTTAGTATACCCTCCTTGTTGTCCTAGCAGAAAATTAACCATTTTTAAGTCAACACATATGATCCACTCGTGCTCCCTATATTGATAAGATTTAAAACCTTTTCTATATGTTCATACTTTTCTTTTAATTTTGTTGAGTGCTCAATCGGTATCGAGCCGTATAGATTGCCATTATGCAACAACACACACTTAAGACTTCTTTTCGAACTGTCTAAAAACAAGCGCCAATCATTTGCATCGTAAGACTCAACCCCCATCTTCTTTAAAACCAACTATGTCGCAGCAATATACTAAACTATCCTCTGTTCTAAAATATTTAACAAGTTCTTCTCTTTTTCTGTAAAATGAAATGTATGTGTTTGAAGTAAGCAAGTTTTTCTCTTTAAGTCTTGAAGCTAAAATTTCCGCAGCCTTTTTTGGCAAATTTAGATCCCTTACAAGATCATTCAACTCGGCCTGGTTAAACTTTTGCGGATCGTTTTGACTTTCAAATACGCTGGGGTCAAAATCGGTGTCTGACTCCTCAAAGTGCATAACAATATTTTCAGGAACATCTTCAACTAATTCTTGAGTTGGCAGACCCTTAAATTTTGGAATGGGGATCTCATTTGAATGTAGCACAGGTCGTATCGCGGTGTCGAAATTTGGGTACTCGATACAATGTTTATTTTTCTTAGTGAAGCCCGAAGTCTTGACAAAGCAAAGGTAGCAATCGGTCTCGTGGTTAGTAGCCTCTCGCCACACCTGATATGGAAAAAAAATTGTAAAGCGTTAACAAAGCGACGAGAGACTTGTTTTTATGAATTTTATCAAAAGTTATCACCCAAACATTTAACATTTCTATGTGTTTCAACCTTATGCAATATTTGAGATTCTTATAAACATTTTCTGTAAATTTTTGTTTATGTACCTAAGTTACAATTACATTTAGGTAAGTTACAGTATACTAGTGATTAAATTACGTAGTTTTATGAAATCATAAACTTACCATCGGAACTCCAAAGGTATTTTTGAATCCGAACCCTTCGTCCAATGTCGCAGTCTTTCAATACATATAGTGCAGGCTTTATGTGGAGCCCACGATTTATCTTGGTCCCCCAGTTTTATGCCAAAATAAGCTAAGTAAGCTCTTTTTACGAAGTCAGTTATATTTGCTCGTTGATGTGGAAGTGTAAAATTTCCACATATATAACAGAAGGAATCAGGGTTGTTTTTGCATTTGAACTTTCTAGTGCTTGATGACATATTGCTTGATTGTTCTGCCATTTGTAAAGGTATTTAAAGCCCTTAATTCATATAAATTTAAGAAAATCTGAAATATAAACACAAAAATTAGTTTAAATAGGTACTTATTATGAAATAGGTACTTACAATCTATGAAATTAAACTAGAAACACGGATGAGTAGGTACAATATAAATTACGTCTAATTAAATCAACTATATAAATCACGATGACAAAATTACTCACTAAATCATATGCCAATTCAAAATTATGTTAATGCCCAAACTTAATTAACTAACTCAACTGACTGACTGACTGACTGACTGACTGACTGACTGATTGAATTGACTGATTAACTCTGGAAACGAGTCGCTTTTATATTTTAGTTGTCCCTCTAGAATACTCTACAGAGAACAGGAACGCTCGAGAAAATTTTAGAATTCTATGATATTTTTAGCTTAATTTACTAATATTAAATGGGTTAAAAATGACAAAATTAAAATATTTTTAGGGTGTTACATATAAAAATATACATAATACAACAATACCATAACAATAGGTACAAATACCTAGATAAAAACCTAGTTGCATAATGTGTAACTGCAAAAAGACAGCGAGTATTGAGAAAAAACCTTTTATGAATACGACGAAAGAGGAGGGGTGTTGAGCAAAATCAGGACCTGATAGAGCAAAACCGAGTAAAAATTCGTGCTCAGCGCACCCAAATTACCTAGAACTAACTGTCAAATCTAATTCAATAGACAAAAAGTTGAAATTTGTTCCCCAGTGTAATAGAATAACCTCAAGATACTATGAAATAGTTTTAGAAATGTTGCAAAATACACGCGGCGACAGGTTCGCTCAGGTTTTACCACGATACAGAATGACTTAGGCTAGTGTAGGCTTATGCTAGTGTAGGATTAGGCTAATAAATATTTTCTCTGGTGTTTTTCATACAGTTACAACGCCACCCCTACGATATTACAGTAATTGAAAAAACATGGAGCCCACGAAAGAGCATATTCGACATGTGATGTTGTATGAGTTCCATAAAGGATCTGACGCTAGTGAATCTACAAGAAACATTCAGAGAGTTTATGGAAATGATGTTGTGAGCGAATGGATGTGTAGGAGATGGTTTGAGAAGTTCAGAAATGGGGACTTCAGTCTGAAAGATTATCAACGAACAGTACGACCAAATGAGTTAGATGAAGAGTTGCTGAAAGCAACAGTGGAGGAAAACCCAACGGTAACTGTAAGAGAACTTGGCCTGCAACTCGGCGTTAGCCATATGACCATTCATCGTCATTTGAAGCTGTTAGGAAAAGTAGTGAAGGTTGGAAAATTGGTTCCGCATGATTTGTCACAAGCGAATCTTCAACATTGAATCGATATTTGCACATCACTGCATTCTCGGCAACTGCAGGCACCGTTTTTGAATCGGATCGTCACTGGGGATGAAAAGTGGGTTCTCTATAACAATATTAAGCGTCGACATCAGTGGCTTAGCCGTGAAACAAAGCCTGAACCTCAGCCAAGGAATGGACCCCATCCAAAGAAAATTTTGCTATGCGCTTGGTGGGATATGCAAGGAATTATTCATTTTGAGCTTCTGCCAGATAACCAAACAATCACAGCTGAAGTCTACTGCCAACAACTCCAACGAGTGAAGATGGCATTACAAGAAAAACATCCTGCATTAATTAATCTCAGAGGTGTTCTATTCCACCATGATAACGCGCGCCCTCACACTGCTCGAATCACCACTGCCCAATTGGAGGCATTTGGTTGGGAAAAAATGCCTCATCCACCTTATTCTCCGGACATCGCACCTTCAGACTACCATTTATTCAGAAGTCTGCAACACCACTTAGATGGACAAAAGTTGCAATCCAGGGAAGCTATCGAAAACGAAGTGATCGCTTTTTTTTAACTCTAAACCAAGGGATTTCTTCGAACGTGGCATAAAAAAACTTTTCTACAGGTGGGAGGAGGTTATGGAAAAAGAAGGGAATTATATTGATGATTAATTTGTCATTATAAGTCATTTAATTTTTGTTGTGAATAAACTAAAAATTCGAGCAAATTTGTCCTTTAAGTCATTTAATTTTTGTTCTGAATGAACTAAAAAATCGAGCAGAATATATGTTACAACCTTATATATATATATTATATATATATATGAAAATTATTTGACGAAAGTAACACGTGAAAAATATTTATGATGAATAAAACCACGAAAGAAAGGAAACACAAAATGGTGCTCAAGCGCTTTCGTCTAATGACTTCCTCAGGAACACTAAAGTACATAAAAGGGTAACAGCCTATATATAGGTTACAGAAAGAAAAAAAAAAGAAAAATAAATAACATACATACATACATACACACACACACATATATATATATATACATACATATCTATATATACATATACATACATATATATATATACATATATATGCAATAAACAGAGAAGTAAAATAAAAATTAAAAATTAAAAATTAAAGGGTTATCAGTGAGGCGTACAGATTTGTAAGAATAATATCGATTTTTAGCACAAGATCAAATGGATTATAAAAATACAAATTTATATTGGAAAACTGCCCGGGTTTTAACACTGCCTATGGTCAGGTTTCGATATATATAAAAATAAAATGCAAATTAAAAGTTAATAAAGTAGCAGACAAGTTTACCAAAGATTTAGTGTTCTACCCTTCTTATCTAAATCTGTTTGGAAGGAATTCAAAATAACAGGATCGAGTTGAAAAAGACCTTTGCTTATGTTGAAGTTATTTGAAAGTTGGATAATGGCAGACTCAAGAATATTTCTATTAACAATGTTGCTAGAATGGAATAAAACTGAAGCATTATTCCAATCAATACAGTGGGCTAACTCTGACAAATGGACAAAAAGGGCACTGGATTTGCACACACGTATAAAACAGCATCAATATTCCGTTAGAACAGGACAGTTGTCCAGTGCCCTTTTTGTCCATTTGTCAGAGTTAGCCCACTGTATTGATTGGAATAATGCTTCAGTTTTATTCCATTCTAGCAACATTGTTAATAGAAATATTCTTGAGTCTGCCATTATCCAACTTTCAAATAACTTCAACATAAGCAAAGGTCTTTTTCAACTCGATCCTGTTATTTTGAATTCCTTCCAAACAGATTTAGATAAGAAGGGTAGAACACTAAATCTTTGGTAAACTTGTCTGCTACTTTATTAACTTTTAATTTGCATTTTATTTTTATATATATCGAAACCTGACCATAGGCAGAGTGTTAAAACCCGGGCAGTTTTCCAATATAAATTTGTATTTTTATAATCCATTTGATCTTGTGCTAAAAATCGATATTATTCCTTACAAATCTGTACGCCTCACTGATAATCCTTTAATTTTTAATTTTTAATTTTTATTTTTACTTCTCTGTTTATTGCATATATATATGTATATATATGTATGTATGTATATGTATATATAGATATGTATGTATGTATATATATGTGTGTGTGTATGTATGTATGTATGTTTTTTTTCTTTTTTTTTTTCTTTCTGTAACCTATATATAGGCTGTTACCCTTTTATGTACTTCAGTGTTCCTGAGGATGTCATTAGACGAAAGCGCTTGAGCACCATTTTGTGTTTCCTTTCCTTCGTGGTTTTATTCATCATATATATATATATATATATCGAAACGTCTACTACCATTTAGTGTGTGATTCCACCTCTCAGGAAGGAACATGAAAGAAAGTTGAACCTAATTCACTAAGGACTATCCAAAGCCAATTGAAAAAATGCGCATAATTTAATTGGTCCCATCCCGTCCTCCTTTTAAAGAGGATTTATTTCTCCAAGATGGTGGCGTTACCGCCAAGCTCAATGCCTTAGATGGGTGAAAGACGTTAAATGGATCAACCAGCCAACTAAATAAGATTGGGCTTTTATACCTCCGCTGGACTCTGGACCAGCGTGTGTGGTTCCGATGTTCATCCATCAGTCCTAGTCTTTGCACACACACACACACACACACACACACAGTAAGTTTTCATATGCCAGTTCTTGAAATGAAACAAAAAATAGTTAATGCTAATTAAAAATGCATGCTTATTAACATCCAATTTTTAACTTCCACTTTCAGTGAGAAACTTCATGACACGAGGGCAGACCATGAGGAGGACATTGAGCTGAAAGCAATCGATACAAGAAGAAAGGAAGAAATGTTTCCACGGTATTTTAATGTTATTTCAGTTTTAACTTAATTAAAAAATTCTTTCATATTTTTATTTTAGTTTTTCTTTTCTGACTGAATTACATAACATAAATAAAAGAGATTAGGAGATTAGAGGAATTATCAAAAGATCAACAATTACTAATCAAGGGCAGATCTAGGCATTTCAGTAAGGGCGGGGTCCAAAGAAAAAAGGGCACAGTACTAAATATTTTTCTTAAAACTGACCACCAATGAGCGAGTGTAAAATCAATTGTATTGTTTTATTAGATCACTCTCATTCAAATATGATACAAAATAAAAATCTAATTTGAGTACAACAGTTATCAGAAAAATTTTCAAACAATTACAAATGTCTTGCCAATTAAAAGAACGATCAGAATAAGATGAAGATAAATATAGTGATATGGCTGCACCAGAACTAAGGACACCTATGAAAACCATTACAACTACAAATTTGGAAGTACAATGTATGCGGCTGAACACTCAAAATAGAATTTGAATAAAATAAAATAACCATGATCTATTTACAAATTTTTTTTTCAGAGGTATACACATCATTCAAATAGGGCACTTGCAAGAAATTGAGGGGGGTTCCAGACGTTGCCGACTCCCCCCCCCCTTAGATCCACCCTTTACTAATAGAAGGAAAAGGACATTGTAAGAAGATATGATCTATTTTATAAGCTCTGGAATAACAGTTATAACAGTTATTTACAAAGTATATGAATGCACATTCTGAAGTATTCCCTTCAGTTATACTTTTATTTTTATTCGAATTTTTAACCTTCCCATTAATAATACCACTACAGGTTTATCCCAACCTTGTCATGAAAGGTAATACTGAATCCCTGAGATTTAGGTAGTGCCTCGTTCCCAGTGGAAATTCCAGTGTCCTTTTGTGTGTAATTTATTATCGTCGCATCAGTCCAGCTTCTGTAAAATTAAACTATGGGAATATTTACTTTAAACCTTGCCGAAAGTGCCAATGTCGCAAAGGAGAAAGAAATAATGATCCCCAGCTTTATGTATTTGAATAAGGTTTTTGATGTGATAAACTATAATATTCTACTTAAAGTGTATTCTTATGGCTTCACAAGAGTAATTAATTAATTTTACTTAGCGTTACTAAGTAATTTTTTTATGCAGAAAGGAGAGGCCAAGGGCGAATGCCCGCAAAAACGCCCCACCCATAGAGGAACAAGAGAGCCAAAATCAAGTTCTACTTTCGAGATGCCTGGACACTCTGCGTTTGAAAGAGTGGAGGTCATAGATAGTAGGAAACATGAATTGAGGAAGATTGTTCCAGAGTTGCCCCTTTGAGAAGGTGAAAGATTGAAAATACCGATTAACACTTGCGTTAGAGAGTTGGACAGAAAAGGAATGAGAATGTGTCGAAAGTCTGGAACTGCGTGCCCTCTTAAAGGGGGGAGGGTATGCAGTTGGAAATTTCAGAAGAGTAGTGTCCGTTATAATAACGAGAGTAAAGAGAAAGTGAAGAAACATTGCGCCACATCCACCTTTGGAATGAAATCGAGTATAGACGAAGTAGGAGGGATAGAAAAGGGGTTGCTGTCAGTCTACCCTAAGAGGTAGATGGCTTTAAATCGGAATTTTAGGTGATCTTAGTTTGACAAACCTATTCTATGTAAAAAAGTGTGCTAATTCCCAAAAAAGCAGTCTTATTGACCCCAGCTACGACAAAATGGCCATTTTGGACATTTTTTGGCCAATTATGGCCAAAATCAGAGATTTTCAGAATTTTAGATGATTATGATTTGACATGCGTATTCTATGTAAAAATAGGTGTTGATTCTAAAAAAAGCAGTCTTATTGACCCCAGCTACGACAAAATGGCCAGTTTGGAGACGTTTTAATAGGCTTATCAAATTAAGATCACCTAAAATTCTGATTAAAGCCATCTACCTCTTAGGGAAACCATAAATCATGGCCCAATGAGTGGCACACTGTTTGACTAATGTTTTTTTTTGGCAGATGGATGATGGTGTGGAGGTGCCTTTGCGGTGTGTGCTGCATACGAGTGGTGATGCAGTGGCTCCATTTACTAAACAAACGTGGAAAAAAAGCCGGGGACACAGCTGAAGCCAGAAAACAATATCAGATGAATTCTAAATACCTTGCTATATGTGAAGCCATTAATTTTAACGCTGAGCCACTGCCTCATTATGGCTTTCACAATGGCTGTTACAGTAAATTTACCGCTTATCAGATACAGTCAAAGGAAAAGAAAACATGTTCCGATGAAAACATTCTTAAAACAAGATCTATGGTAAAGAAGCCACTAGTGACTATTATCTCAACTACTGGGTTGCTGGGAAGGAACTGTATTTTTTGCAATGGTCCGGACCGCAGGCATTTTCCCAGTGGGTTTGAAATACTATCTCTATGTGAGACTATACATGCACAGGACAGTATTATAAATGGTGTAAGGCAACTGAAAGACACAGACTTTCCTCGTGAATATGAACACATTGACTTCATAGCGAAGGAGGTCAAGTACCATAAGACATGCAGGAAAAGGTATATTTCCATGGCTGCTAAGGCTGTTGACAAACAACAAAGTGCAACGTACACAAAGGGACGGGAATCTGCTTTCTTAAGATTACTTACATATATAGAGTCTGAGATTTTTTTGAAAGAAGCTTCCCAGAAATTGGTTGATATCAATAAAACCTTCATTGAATTTCTCAAAGAAGAAGGATTCGAGGAGCCTACCTCTGATCTATACCATCTTTTGTCCAAAATCTCAGAACACTATGGCAGCAAGCTTCAAGTTGATCAAGACAGCAAGAAACAAGGTACCTCTCTCTCTATTGCAAAGGATGCTATGGCCAAGGAAATTAAGAATGTAGCTTTGTTCCTCAGAGAGAAGATCCGTGCAACGGACACTGATATCATGGTTATTCTTCTGTACCATTCCAGACAACTCAAAGCCAACGTGTGGATGGACCTTGGGCATGCTAGTAACAACATCAGGAGATATGTACACATCACTGATCTAGCAAATCACCTGGGTCCAGTTCTCTGCAAGGCATTGCCAGGTTATCATGCTCTGACAGGATGTGATTATACATCACCCTTCCTTAGGAAGGGAAAAGTGAATCCACTGAAGAAGGCTGAAAAGAACCCGTTACATCTTGAAGGCCTCGGCAGCCTTGGAGAGAAGACCACCTTTGTTGATGAAGGAAACCACGTACAAAAATATGTGTGTAATCTATATGGCCAGGGAACCATTTCATCGGTGAATGAGGCCAGACTGAAGATATTCCAGCAAAGGTAAAAGCCAAATCACCCAGACTCTCCTTTACAGAAAATTAAAGGTATTGATGCAGGCATGCTTCCTCCCTGCATAGATGTTCTGGACCAAAGGTTAGCTAGGTGCATATTTCTGGAAGGAAGCACATCTAAGAGATCCACTAGAGAACATGCGACCCACAGACCATGTCTGGAAAGAGGTTAATGGAATTTTTCTACCAGTCTGGTTTACCGGCAGTCAAATGCCAACCATGCTTTCTGAGACCATGGAACCGGAGGATGTCGCAGATGGAGGTGAGGGTGTTGAGGACGAAGACAATGATAGTATTTCCGATACTGATTCAGAGGACGAAGCTGACAGTGATGATGATGGAGATGATTAATTGAATGTTGTTAATGTTCTTGTTAAATGTTAATAAACCATAATCACCTAAAATTGTGAAAACCTCTGATTTTGGCCATAGTTGGCCGAAAAGTGTCCAAAATGGCCATTTTGTCGTAACTGGGGTCAATAAGACAGCTTTTTTTGGAATCAGCACCCATTTTTTACATAGAATACGCTTGTCAAACCATAATCACCTAAAATTCTGATTTTCAGAGTTTCAGTGAGGAAGCGAAGGTGAGGTTTGGAGGGGAAAAATTGGTGTTCAGCAGATTGAAAATGTGAGGAAAGGCCACGAATGTTGCAGGAAATTATGAAAAGTGAATCAGACAGGGACCCAGAACATCTCTAATGGGCAGTAGCAGAACACCAGCCCCGCTGCCCGGGTCTGCGTTCCCGGTATCAGCAACGGGGAGCCACAAGTGGGAACATTTATGGTCCCCTCCCCAGGGGACTCCGAGGATCTAGAAGTCGTTACCTTTTTGTTTTAATTTTGAAAAGATTATGTAGTGCGTAAGATGCATGTATGTGTAGTGAAGAATAGGGAGAGAAATGTGTGTTTGAAAGCATGCTGGACTGCTCACAACAGCACAATGTTCATGTAATAATACGGGGCTCCAATAAACCTTAGCCCCCCCCCGCCCATGGCCTAAACCATTAGAGGTACAGTAAAACTAAACATACCTTACAAAAGAGAATTTAATCCTGCATTTAATGAGAAATAATTAAAACTTGGTGTTCCCGCCATTGGCTTCCAAGACAGCCTGAATTCGCTTTGGGTAGTTTGCCAAAAGTGACGTGAATAGATCTTGATCGTTACGCAAATTTGCTAAAACAGTTTCAATGTGTTGCGTCATTGTGTCCTTCGAAAATTGATTTGCTGCAGGTTCTTGAAACAAGAGACATTCAACCTTGTCCTTTGTAACTGATCCAAAGTGTTCACAGACGTTCAGGTCAGAAGAATTTCCTGGCCATTCTTCATTTCCAAAGAAATCGATCTCATGGTTCCGCAACAACTGTTGAGTGGCTAATGCCTTAAAGCAGGGGGCCTTATCGTGCAGAAGTGTGACCTGATCGACATCCATAACATTGTTTGGGTTTCTTAGAAAAGGAATGACATGCTGGGATAGAATAATATCACGAAAATACTGTCCATTCCAACTCTGACCATTTGGCTTCAGCACCCACATGAGCTTCTTTGCAGTGAACAAAACAACACCACCAACACAGTCTGGACTTTTTAATAATTCGCGATAATGTTCATTGTCATCGATTTCATCTGGTGTTGTGGCCCACACTCGATCATTTTGGTAGTTAGGCCGACGTGTTACGTAAACAAAATTTCATCGGAGACAGCTAAATGCATGAAATCATCCACATCCCAATCTTCAAGATAATGGGCAAACCACATTCTGTCATCGATGTTAAGTTGAGTTTTTCTTGACTTTGGAAGTTCATGCCAAGGCTTTAAACCTTGCCTATGACGGTACAGTCGAATGATCTCACCACTAACGATCTTTCCTCTCAACACTTCGATCTCTCTAGGAAGTTTAGCACAGCTGTTTTTCCGCTTACGCGTACCGCTTTCAATGATGTCCTTTGTTTCCTGAGAGAGTGGCAAATTTGGGCGCCCAGAATTGGTTGTATCCATTTCACATTCATCCAAAGTTTTATTCCAATTTCTTTTGACGAAGTCCTCACTTCTTCGCAACTTTTTGGCAACCCATGAACGTGTTATAAAGGTGGCTCCAGCATCACGAGCTTCCCGAAATGTTATTGCTCGTATGCGATCTATCACACGTTGCCTCTCCGAATCACCAATTAATTGAGAAGCCATTATATTATCACTTTATCAGCTAGA
Organism: Bathynomus jamesi; assembly: GCA_023014485.1. NCBI lineage: Eukaryota > Metazoa > Arthropoda > Malacostraca > Isopoda > Cirolanidae > Bathynomus > Bathynomus jamesi. Next base: position 3,009,065 of record JAJOZX010000004.1, on the reverse strand, counting down.
GTAATTTTAATAATCACTAAAAACTATTTCGATATAAGTAAACATGTAAGCTGCAAATGGAGGTGCTAAGGTTTATTGGAACTCCTTATAAGAAGCTTAAGATAAAACTATTAATTTTTAATTAAATATTAATTAATTATGAATATATATTGATTACCATGGAATTAGAGTAAAGCTTTGGTTCATCCTCTGAAAGAAAGAAAATATATTTCTAATAAGAAGGATTCATTAAAAAATCAAAAAGCGCTTTACTTTTGCGTGCATAAAACCTCATCGGAATAATGTTTTCGGATGAAAATCGCTTTTACAAGTTTTCAAGACAGTTTTTAACCTTGATCTTGCTGTGAAAATAGTTCCCACAATAAAATTTGTCATGGAAGTCAAACATTCCAGGCTTCAAAGTTACAGACGTTGTGCCTCTGGCAGCGGCTACGAATCCGAAATAGTGAGAAAATTGGGAATTTGTAGCGTTCCAGTTTGAGCGACTTTTGTTTTAGAAGAGTACAAAAGAGGGCCTCTTTTAGAGGCAGTAAAAGGCAATTATTAGTTAGATTTCGTCGCGATCAGTCTTCCCTCTACTTACTTTTGAAACAGATGTTATAGTTTGCATATTGAAAGATTGAAATTGATTCTAATTTTGTTATAAAATTACTTAGAGACGTCGCAAGTACGAGGGGCGAACTCGCCACATTGGCTATTTTGTGATTGTTCCACGAATGAATAGTTCAAATCTCCTCCATCACAACCAACTTGGTATAGCCAAATACCCCCTTAGTACACTCAAAATGTAGTTAGTTTCAATGCGTGTATTTTCGCTATGTGCCCCTAGCACACAATAGTCACAAAGTTTAAATGCGTCGATCTCAAAATTGGTTTGGCGTGTTCGCCACTCGTACTCGCGACGCCTCATTGTAAATTATATTTTTTAATTAACTATAATTAGATTTAGACCTTTGCCATTTTTCGCCGAGAAACACTGTAAATTAGATCTATTAAAAGAAAAAACCCTCCGAGTAAATTTAAACTTTTATGTGTAGTACATTATTGCTAACCTTAACATGGTGGAATTAAGCTGGCTCGCGTTGTAATGAAAGTGGATGGGATCGTTATTGGAATTATTAGGTGAATGAATTAGTTTTAGAGTAGTTACTTTATTTGGTGTTGGGTGGACTGAAATTAGTTGGCAGGGTGATACGTTGTCGTATCTACAGGGTGTTCGAAAAGTCTCGTCACCCCCTACAAAATGTACATATTGTAATACCAATTTTATTTTTCTGTGATTAATTGTATTTATATGTGGTAGGTGTAATTTAAGAAACAAGTCACTACCAACAATTACTTTAATTACAGTGGTTAATATTCGTTTTAGCACATGACCTGGGCTTTGGGATAACAATAGGTTTTTCTTATGTGGAATTTAAATCTGAATCTATTTTCCTCTATGGTATTTATTGTGCAAATTGATATTAACGGAGATATAAGCAATTTTTGGATCGATTAAAATCGATTGAAATCAGCGTGTGTCGACAGTGACGTATGGTTTGTCAACCGTGACGTGTGGGAGGATTGTGAGAGTTTCTTTGCGCATGCGTAAATGCATTTTCCGGGAATAAAACGACGTTGAGCTCCAAATTCAAATTCATCATGGCTGTTGTTTGTACCGGTTTTGCTGTATTTCAGTGTTATTTGTGCATTTCTGACCTTCAAATATTCCCACAGGGGATCCGGGGGATCGAAGCCCCCGACTAGGAGCACGGCGTTAGGCCTAGGTTAGGTTAGGTTAGGTTGGGTTTTTTAGGTTTGGTAGTGCCACTACGGCTAGGAGCACGCCCTCTTTTACCCCACAATTTCCCTCTACTTCAAAGCCTTGCCCACTTCCGGGAACTTCAAAATCGTAGGATTGGGGGGGGGGGGATCATATCTCCTCAACCGCTCATTTGCACAAAAAATGAAGGTCAGATTCGCACAAAACACAGTGAAATACACCAGAGAAACCAATTTTCATGCCAAAGTCCAGGTCATGCGCTAAAACGAATATTTACCATTACTGTAACTAATCAAGAATATCTGTGTGTGCACCTTCATTTTCGTAACAAAGGATTATGCGCCTCCATGTGCGGTGTGAGAATCAACGCAGCTTCATATCGTTTCTGCATGTCTGTATCGCTTAATTCATTAACAAATGACGGGCGGTATGGTTTCATGCCGAGATCTTTAATCATATGATTTCTCATTGTGGATATGGGGACTGCAAGTTCTTGTGATCGTTTCCGATGTGATTTTTTCGGTGAACGAGCCACCGATGCAATCACACTTTCACATTTTACTGCTCGCGTTGCTGGTCTTCCCGACCGTGGTCTGTCCTTGATGGAGCCACTTTCAAACAGCTTTTTCTCCCAGCGTAATACCGTCTTGTTTGGTGGTGCAGCCTTATTGAATCTTGTGTTGAAATCATTCTGGAGATTGGATATCATGCATCGTTTTGCTAGTATGTGACCTTTCATGAGCCAATGTGGTCATCACTATCTTTTCCTCCGGAGTGTAAGTAGACTGGTCTGCCATTGTTCACACAACCGTAATACCTGGAAAAGGAAAAAAGTCAATGAATCACATATAAATTCAATTAATCACACAAAAATAAAATTGGTATTACAATATGTACATTTTGTAGGAAGTGACGGGACTTTTCGAACACCCTGTACATTGGGGAGATAACTACATCGCGCCTTGGCAACTTCGTTTAGTCCATTAGTTAAATTATACTTTGTTCCATTACTACTCTATACGTATTTAATTTCAATTTTAATGTGTGTATAAAGAATATAATGGATTTATATTCTACATGCTTGCAAACTTGTTCTTACTTTATTAGATACAGATGTTCTCTTTTAAGTATGTATAGATATACACTGATTCCATGGTCTTTCATATATTTCTACAGTATATACCTCGTCAAGCATATAAGGAAACATAAAAATGTGTATATATAATGCAGATAGAAGAAATAAGAGGAGTTAACAAAGGATTAACAAGCGGATCAAGGGAAAATTATACGGAGTGCTTACGTAGCCGGGCTACCCGGCTATTTAACGTAAGAGCTTACGTAGCCGGGTCATTCACATATACTTTGTTTCACGCTTTGTATGGTATCTGGTAAAAGTTGCTTAAAATTAATTGAAACCTACGAGAAAATTAATGAGTGCCCCGGTTAGACTAATTGAATGTCCGGTTAACGATTGGTTAGGTTAAGTCGTGATATTTTCGTTAAAGCTAGCAAAAATATAACCCGGCTACGTAAATTGTTTATTATTTGATCGTGTAACCTGGCTACGTAAGCACTTTGAACAATTATTTATTTGACCGGAAAGCCCGGCTAAGCAAGCTCTTACCAAAATATATTAGTTCCCGAACTATTATTAAAATTATTTACTATTCCTTTCAGCTGCGTCTTTATTGTTTAGTAGAAAGTTTGGAGCTATTGAAGAATAGGGACCCCCAGCCTTCTTCAGTTAGGCTTATAAGGCTAACTAACGAAAATATCACGACCTAACCTAACCAATCGTTAGGTTAACTGTACGCCCTTGACGATTGGTTAGGTTAGGTCATGATATTTTCGTTAGTTAGCCTTATAAAGCTAACTAAAGAAGGCTGGGTCCCTATTTTTCAATAGCTCCGAAAGTTTTAATTTTCCCAGTTAATTCGATGATTATTTTTATACATGCATTTAGTTAAACAATGTATTAGAATTATTCATGTTTCTACAAGCATATTTGTGCTGTTTTATTCTAAAATCTAAACTTTTACCAATTTCTCTTATGTACATTAAATGACAGAATTTACATCCAGTAAATAGAGACACCCATTTGCATTATTTGGGCTTTTTCTAATTAAGCGAGATTTAATAGTATTTTTATAATTAAAACGACGTTCATTCCAATTGTTTTAGGTATGGTCGTGAGTTGTTTAAAGTTTACTTGTATATGGTAATGAAGGCTAAGAATAATTTCATGATCAAACACCTTTTGAATTTGTTTAAACTTTTTTTTTTTTAAATGAAAGGGGTAACAATTTATTACCAATGTTGATAATATTGAAGAACTCAGAATCCAAAAATTCAGGGCATACAACTCTAAAAGCTCTAAGAAACAAGGAAAAATGGAAGATTTTATCGAAGGGTGATGGTCAGAATAAAAGTGAACATAGGAGATATTATTAGTAGGCTTGAAGAAGACCAGATTTAAATTGGTTTGCGCATCTCGGATTTTTTAGATCCGAAAATGACCTGCATTTGTTACTTTCTTTTTCAACAATAAATTTCATAAATGGAACTAAACTATTGAGTTTAACAAGAAATTCATCTTCATCAGTTTATCATGTCAGAGACAAACATTATCTATATATCGGTACCAAATAATACTGAAGTTTGAAATATGAGTAGAAGACAAAATTCTGGTTTAAAAATACTCACCTATCGTATAAAATGACATGCTCAGGTCGAATATTGAAAAACTGGAATTTCAAGATTAGCAGTATGTATTCCTATGTAAAATTGAATTTTAAGAGGGGTTCTTCTTCTGCAACTTTTGCGAAAAATCGCATTTAAGTGTTCAAAATCGCACTTTTTTGTCAAAAAATTGGATTTTTGGCCAATTTCAAAGACTTGGTAGCCTCAAATGACCTCCATATGTTCCATATTGTTCACATACACCCTTAAGCATTTCTAGGGGCAAGCGTGGACCCATTTAAGATCAGCCAAAGTGGTTCATAACCACTAAAATAACCAAAATAACCAAAATCACCCAAGATGGCCCAAAACTAAGGAATTGTATGATTTTTAGTCTCCTATACACCACATTTCGCGGCTGTTGTTTTCATCAGGCAGAATCTTTTTCTTCTTCTTTCTTGGTCTTGCATTTTCTTTTTTTAGGAACGCCTCCACCAATTTTTATTTATTTTATTTTCGGCATCACTGAGTGTGATGGCAGCTGCCCCCACCTTTCCGCAAGCTGCTGTGTCGTTCAACCTTTTTTTTGCAATTGCAATTCTTCTTTAATATTTGTATAAGTCCCTCCTCCACCCCCGGCTTGTAATAATGCTGGTCAACTGAATGTTTTGAGATTTTTTCTTCTGAAAGCATCTTGATTTGTCTAGCAGGTCTTGTAGAGATCTGAAACATGTTCTCTGTGATCGATCCTAGCACGAACAAAACCATCTCTTCCCTCTTGCCCATACACTGCATGAGCTGCAGCTTTCCTGGACTGCTCTTTCACAGCTTTGAGTGTGAAGTGAGAAGTTCTCAACTTCAAGTGAAGACCTGAGAAGCTCCTCAACTTCTCCTCTTGACATCTTACAAGTGAAGAGTGGCTCATACAGTTTCTCCTTATCCCACTTAAGCAGAGTAATTGGAGAAGTGACATCAAAATTCAGTTTAGGATTTCTGTGAGTTCTCAGACTCATGTCTCCATACTCAGACTTACCTCTGATCTCTTGATCATCTCAACCCCCCATGCCCTCTCCTCCTCATCCTCACTGCACAGGAGAGAGGCATTGAGGTTCTCACTGTGAGCATGATATGCTCCACGAACTATCACATGAGTGGTTATGTTCCTGACTTCAGAGGTTTGGCTTCTCAGCAGTCCCAGACGGTCACAATATGGTGAGGTCCATACCTCATGTGGTGCTTCACTTTGATCTCAAAATACATCTTGAAGTAGAAGTCTAGGCAGAACTTCAGCAGCACCTCCAGCTTCTTCAACACCTCCCCCTTCAGACCATGCTGCCTCATCCACAGCATCAACAGAGCCTCACCTGTAGTCAGCCAGCGTGACTGATTCAGTGGGCCACACTTCAGACCAGCAATTTCCTTGCTCAAATCTTCTGTCTTGAGAGCTTTGATCAGTAGGTAGCAGTTCTTCTGGTCAGTGATAAGGTTCTGTACAATGTCTTCTGGCAGTTCAATTATAGCTTCTTCTCCTGGCAGAGCCTTGAAGCTAAAGTTGACAGGTATGGCATTGATCTTCTCCAAAAGTTTTCCTATTGGGCCACTGAACCCAGATTTGTGCGTGTAGGGACCATCAAGCTTGATGAGCATGTGCCTGAGGCTGAGTTCATTAATATGCAACCGGCATATCAGCCAGTGACACTTGTCACCTAGCAGTCTCTCCAAGTGAGTGATGGCTCCTCCATCAGGTCCTGTGTTTGTAGTGGTGAAGTCACCACCAAGGACCACAATAGTATCTTTAGCACCATGAGCACTAATCCACTCAAACAGAGCCTGAGCTATCTTCAGTGCAGGTTTCTCATTTCCTTCAGGTTCTTCTGGTGTACAATGGAAGAGATACTCCCCTCAGGTTCCCAGGTAACACTGTAGTGCTCTTCAGTTTTAATATCAGGATGGAAGCGGCCAGTTTCTTCATTGTACTTCATGATCTTTGTCTTCTTATCTTGTTTTCCATCAAAGAAAATTCCCTTGATCTCCTCTCCCTCTGTCCTTTTCTCCAGGGCCTCCACCGAGGCACCTATTACAGACTCCTTGCCCCTCCACATCTTCCTCCTGTCAACAGCTAGATATGCCTCATCAGCAGATAGATGGCCAGCTTTGATGAGATCTTGCAAGAAACCAGTTGCAATGGCTGCTGCAGGAGTGTTTGCCACCTTGAACCTGACTGCAGCCGCAGCAGTGCTTGAGATATCCATGTAGTTCCTCCTGGCAGAGGTGGAGACTTTGCCAGTGTTGACACTGGAGCTTGTGCCTGGTGCAGTACTGGAAAAATCTGTGTCAGCAGTAGGAGCTGCTCTGACTGTAGACTTTTCTTCTTCCTCTTTTCTGTTTCTCTTCTCAGCTGCCTTCTGTTCTTCCTTCTTCCTCTTAGCAGCCTTCACCTACTTCACTGTTTCCTTCACATCAACAGATGCCATCCGGAAGCCAGAAACTTCTGAGGTTTTGATCCTCTGGTAATGGAACCACTCTAGCTCTAGCTTTGGAATCTTCTGAGGCAGAGGACAGTCACAGTTGACATGAACTCTAGCAGCACAGCCAGAGCAGCCAGATGCTTCAGTTCCACAGAGAGTGATATCATGTCTGCAGGTTGTTATGTCAAACAATGTATCAAGTTCAGATATTCTCTTCTTTCTCTTTGCAGCCTTCACTCTGCCATTCACTAGGTCAGTCATTTCATTCCACCTGACAAGAATCTTCCTGGCAATGGATCTCTCTTGAATGATCACAGGATGAGTGAACTTGGCATGCTTTTGCGCAACTGTGCCAGTACCAGTGATGCTAAGTCCTTAGCCAAATCTTGCAGAGGATACTGAGCTCACTTCATATTATCCAGAAGCAGCTTCTCTTCCTGGAGGAGGATTCCTCTCTGAAACACAGCTCTCCAGGTTGGAACTTCTGTGGGAAATAACTGCTTGCCTGGACCCACCAGATCACTCAGCTTTGAACCATAACTTTTTCTGGTCTTTCGTCCTTGCTTAGCCATGGTGGCTACACAATCTTCATCAAGCTTTGTATCTGAAACATAGAAAATTATCACAGTGAAACTCTAGTAGCCTATAACAGATGTTACAATAGTTTTGTTTGGTAAGAAACCGGTCTGTTACATTTGTACTACAGTGTATGTCCTGCACACGCTGTTCTGTACATAGCAGAAAACGAAAAAGTGGAAATTTGAACACTTAAACGTGATTTTTAGCAAAAGTTCAAGAAAACAAACCCCCCCTAAAATTTAATTTTACATAGCAATACATACTGCCAATCTTGAAATTAGCGCTTCAATGAGCATGATACACCATAGTTTACAGCGTTTAACATAACACTTAATTAATTCAATAAAAGTGTTAAGTTCAACAGGGATAGAATATTCAGAAATCTTATCTTTTAGAAGGTCAGGAAAATTATTAAAGGGACATTAGTAAATAAAAAACATAACATCAAAACTAACCAGTTTGAAATTAGGATCAATAGGAAACTTCATTTTTTTTAAATAAGATCCGCGCTATTTATAATATGGAATTCAGGAATAAATCCAACTAAAGGAGTTAATAAACTGACTAGTCACTTAGATAGCTTATATAGGTTCCGGAATTTATAGAACTTACAGCAGGTATCATTGGATTGTAAATCTGGTATGTTTTGACTAGACTATACAGATAAGATATTGATAGTTAGAAACATTTTAGTCTTAGACAATTCGCTATAATTATTTTTTAATAGTTCTCTTAATCTTTTATTGAACAATTTGTGAACATCCTCCAATAGATTTCTGTAAGTACTTCGATCACTGGGTAAACTATTCACCTTATCAAATGTAGTTATTTTTGTCCATGATAACTATGGCATTAGAGTTATCAGTTTTTTTAATGTGTGGTGAAGCATTATTTTTAAAGTATTTTTAAGGCTTTTTCACACCTCTGAAACATTAAAATGGGATATAGCACTTACGAAATACGACACCTCATTAGTGATTTTTATAGGGTTTTTAATTAACTTTGATTCGCGGATGGCACGTTCACTGGTCTTTCCGTTTCTATTGACATCCTTGAACTAGTGGCGGATTATCACAGACATTGAGGCTGAAGCCTCAGGCTCCCATGCTTGAGGGGCCCCCCAATCAACTGAGTTTCGATGATATAATTCGAGATTTCGCAAACTTCTTTGATTAAATATGACAGAGTACACAAACTGACAAATTCCCGGTTTTATTTTATGTTTTATAGGCCCTAACGTGGAGTTTGTTTAATACTGTTTCGTTTTGGCAAACGGCAAAATACACTGTGTTAAGGTTCTTTTAAGTTTGTTTCTCAATTAGCCTGAGCACTGTATATATAATTCGTGTAAATGTACTATGTACTGTACATGTACATGTATTGTTAATAAAAAGCTTTAGAAAAGGGCCCCCATATTCTTCATTGCCCCGGGGCACCAAGGTGTCTTAATCCGCCTCTGCCTTGAACTGTTATAGATTTTTTTTTTTTTTTAGTTATTAAACTTAAGTAGTATAGCCTAAAAAGGGGAGAGTGCAAAAATGTTGCAAGTGATGACGTAATGTTGCAAAGGGGGGTGGGGTTGTTACAAAGGGGGTGGGGGTTGTTGCAAAGCGGGTGGGGGTTGCAAAAAAAAGAAAAAAAGAAAGAAAATTCCCCCAAAGGGGGGATGCTGCAGGTGCAACAAGGAAAACTTGGAGGCGGCGTTATCCCCCAAGAGAAAGGAGAGAAAAGAGGAGGAGAGGTGTTCACCTGGCAGGAGCCAAGTGCACATTAAGACTTCAGCCGAGTAGGCGTTGTTTTATAGGCTCCTAATCAGCCAGTTGGCGTAAATGGCTTGAGTTGCCAGATACCGCGATACCATTGTATACATTATTATAGACTCCTAATCAGCCAGTTGGCTGTAAATGGCTTGAGTTGCCAGATACCTCTTTTTAGCGATACCATTGTATACATTATTATAGACTCCTAATCAGCCAGTTGGCTGTAAATGGCTTGAGTTGCCAGATAGCGCCATGTATTCTCTAATCGAAGACCGAGTTGCCAGATACCATTGTATACATTATTATAGACTCCTAATCAGCCAGTTGGCTTAGAAGGCTTAAATATTGCCAGATACCGCAATACCGTTGTATGCATTATTATATTTCTTAAAAGAATACTGGTAGTAGAAGGCATAACAATTAAGTAAAACAACATTGCATCATTCTGTTTATTATAAATATATAGAAAATAAATATACATTTCAATTGAGGAATATGCATATAACAGTACAGGAAATATATACACACAATTATATATATATAAAATAAAATATACATTTCAAATAAATATACACTTCAATAGAAATATGTACATAACAGTACAGGAGAAATATCACGCAAAATATATATATAATACAAATCAATAGAAATATGCGTATAATCAGTACAGGAGAAATGTCAAGCAAAATATAAATACAATTCACTTTTTTTTCAAAATACTAAACTCGGTCTTAATCGAGTTTACAATTACATCATTATTGCTCTGCATTACGCAGTATATGCGGCTTAATAATATTTCACCGCTTAAAGTATAGGGAAACCTGTATTCGATATGAAGGGCTTTCATATCGTTCAGTACTATTTTTGTTCCCACTTTACAACCGGTTGGTAAGTCATCTTTAAACACGTCTAGAATACAATCAAAAGCACGCACAAAGAGTTCATCGTTAGCTACATTATTAAACACAAGTTTATAAACACGCTTTTCCAATCGAGGGTTTATTTCTACCGACTCGAGCTTTTCAATCGTGAACTCACTCAACATAGCGGCAATTGAAATAATCTTCTAAATCGTTACGACAACTGCGCGTTATATAAAGAAATAGTTCTTCAGGGTGAACGGTGTAGGTGAGCTCAGCCTTGTACCGATCAATTGCTTTGTACCAAAGTTCATGGTATTTCAAAGAGTCTAAACTTTTTAAATAAACGTCCAGCTCTAGACCATTCTCACCAGCCCTACACTCGGTAAACCCATCGAGCAGAGCGGTGTAGGCGTATTCAAGTACTGTATCAAAATAAAGCATGTCCGTAACACGCGCGTCTAATATAGGTTTTTACGGAATCCGACGATTTCAAACATTCTGTCGAGGATGAAACGGTTTCGCGTAGGAACAAGAGCGTTATTATCAGAAGCATTCTTCCACATCAGCCGTATATCAATGCACGGCCGATCGTTATTTATACACAACGTACATACAACGGCGTATGAGGGTGCGTCACTAATCTGCTCTCTTCTTGTACCTACGTTAGCAGGTATTTTATAACGATCTTCACTCCACTTCTTAACTATCACAAAGATTCTATTCATCTCCTCGATACTTAAATAAACCCGTTTGTTTGTCGGTCTACATTCCGTTTCCAGTACATAGCTAATGGTACCGGGATTACGCCTGAACACGCGCAACGATTTCGTCACGGACACATCGTACGAGGCGTTGAGAATGCTGCTCAAAGGAAGTTCCATCGTATTCGAGGAGCGCACGTCCACTCGGCTCAAGCTCTGAGATAACTATAAGCCGTGTGAGGCACGCAGGTAGGCAGGAATGGTTCGACGGGCGGCTGACTCGATGATACGTGAATGGGCTTGTTCGTATGACCGCGAGTCGAATTGTTGTACATATTTCGGTACAAGAATATCACTACCAGCCTACGCACCAGACAGTTTGGATAAGAACTAGGAACATTTTATGTTTTACTAAACATCTCCACACTCCGGCGCACTATTTGAGAGGAACATATGTTCATATTTTTCCTTTCTGCCCATCAAACGATACTCGTCTCTAAACTCTGTTAAAAATTCACGCAGGGCACTAGCCACAACCTCACTACGAACCTCATCATGATATACGTTAATATAGTGATAAAAATACTTAAGATTGTCCATGATCACGAGATTCACATTTTCAGTCGTAGGGTATGAGTAATCGACATGGTGTAGCATGACGTAATACCGCTTGTCACATCACCCATCAGCAAGACTCATTATCCATACCTGCTGCTTCTCTTCTGCACGCGTTGTTTCTTTTACTAAACGGTGTATGTGAGACTTTATAAAGTTTAGCTCTGCAGTATACTTCAGCACATCGTCTGTGCAACGAAAGCCTTCAACGGTCTCACAGAACATCCGTAGAGTATTTGTACATCTTGGAACTTCGCACAATCCAATGTGTTTTTAAAAGAGGCATAGGAGGGAGGAATAGGAAGTTTTTCGGTATCCACCACATCCTGGCACTTTACTGAATACCATTTCGTAAACGTTGTGCAAGCAATATTAAAGGTAGCCATTTGAATACACGTCTGATCTGAATAAACGTCTGATCTCTCGGGCTTACTGCGGTCGACTGACCACGCAGGGACTCCCAGATAGGAGCATGACTCACGGTCTTACAGTGGGCGGAGCTTAGAACTTTCACCTGTGTGCACACACACACACACACACACACACACACACACACACACACACACAAAGGAGAAAGTGAAACGCTATTTGAAACATGATTTATTTAACAAACGAGATATTCAAGTTATATATATTTACAAATACGATTTAATAAACGAGATAGTCAAGTTATATATATATATATTTACAAATAGATACGATTATATACAAGACGTGTGAGTTAGAAGCATCATTGGTATCCAAAGGGTACGGTATCATAGGTACCAGGTAACTGGTAACGTTTCCTATAGGTGTTACGGCACACCATCGTACCCCTAAGTTCCTTCACGCCCCCCAGCTTCTGAGCCCGAAAATTGTGGGTGCCTACAATTAGTTGGGGAGGTTGTTCATCCAAACATACTAGATCCTTCAACGACTCAAAGTTAACAACCTCCCGATTCGCATGGTTGAGCGTAATACCCTTTGCTTCACGATATATTTCATTTCCACCCCCACCCTGACCCGTACCCCATAAGTCTTAGGTCCTGTTGAGGCAAAAGAGTCGGCGTATGCGTTGTCCCCATACTCATCCTTGATCTCATCAGTGAGCTCGCCGAGGAACTCCCCAATAGTGGGCATGTATTCACCCTCCCTCTCTGTGAATATCACGCTATCTGTATCGGCATACAATACTCTCCGCCCAAGAGAATGCAATAGACCCCAAAGTTTTATACGGGCGTAGGCTGTTGTGAAGCTGGCCACAGGTATGTTTGTAACCCTTGAGGTATCTGTGGCAAATTCAGTGTTGTTGTACTTTATTACGTAAGTATTACCTACATTTACGATCTCCATGACCTCTTTATCGGGGGCATTGGCATAATCCCAGACATCGCTATAACTTTGTGCCAAATGAATGCTCCCTCTGCCGGTATTCTGCGCAAATTTTCCCCATAGACTGTTTAGACACAACTTTGCACTAAAGCGCTTGCTAGGATTCTTTACAATTTGGACACGATCAAGTTGTATACCTTCGCGGTCGCGGTAACGTTGAATATAGGCAGACTTTTCATCTTCGGTATCAACTCCTCGCGGATACCCTGATGCCTCAACCTTATCCTTCAAAAAGGTGTTTATATATGGTGTGAAAAGGTTGGGTAGCTTCTGAAACCTCCACACCTCATGTATCTTCAGTATTCTATAACCATGGCGCACGGCTAGGGCCAACTCAGGACTTGTATATACGCCTCTGATCTTACGCTGGTGGGGTATATGGTTACATTCGCCGTTATCCTCTTCCGCGCACTTCATGCACAGGGGAAACATGAGCTTGTCGTCGATAACGACAGGTAAGATCGGCATCCATAAATTGCGTGGGGGGAGTACGTCTACGAAAGAGAGCCCAAAGTAACGATCATTCAAATTTTTTGAAAATTCATTGATGGAGGGTAGGCTAGGTCCCACCAGTTTCTCAGGAGCGCCCACGGGGTACGGATTGCTCTTCATCACGTACGGGTATAAAGAACAGAAATCGTAGTAATGGAGCTTCACGCCCTCCGTAGGTGGAAAGTATAGTCTGAAAGGATTTGTACGTCCTCCAAACAAGCTATCACCACATTTGAGAGGATCCAGCACCATTGAACGCTTGATCGTTTTTATTTCCTCACGGTACACCTCATCTGTCTCCATCCGTGCATCATATTCATGCTACCCACAAGACTTTGTGAGTGAACTGTGATCCTATAAGTTGATCGCGGGTGCGGGTCGATGCAAGACAGTCGGCAGGAGACCTACCGTGGATATCTCCGGTGATTCCGCACTCAGGACGGGGGCATCCATGCCACCAGCAACCGTTAAAGGAGTACACAGTCTTCACACCAGTGACACGGTTTTCACTTAACCCATCAACCCAAAAAACACGTCCATTAATCTTAATGGGTACTTCACCCGTGTTGGGGGCATGCTTTATGTATACACCTGTCTGTTGCTGTTGGTGTATGAGCCAGTAAATAGCCTTGTGCCCCTAACTGCGGGGATTGTTTCGGTGAATAATGGCTAAGGTGTCTTTCGGCATGAAGTTATTCTTGAACACCGTAAAACATAATGATGCGATGGTGGTTGCGACTTGCAGTGGATCGCATTTGAAACGGGCTATGTACATCCTTCTAAAGGCCTGGAAACATACTCTAAGCACGCGCACATCATTCACGCAATAACGCTCACATTCATCAGCTATATTATAAGGGTTACTTTCATTAAAACTGTCGTAGTATCGATCAAAGTCTTCACGTTCATCCATACAGTCAAAATAATGTTTGGGGGGTGGTAGGCCTACGTAGTTTAAAGTCTCGCTGGTGAGGAAAGTGTAAGGGAAGTAGCCTTTCGAAACTTCAGCTGCTACTCCCATCACCTTGGGTAGCTTTGCTAATTTACAAGGTGTGAATAATAAAGTATCTTTAAATTGTACATTGCCTCTTATCTGCATCTGTATTAATTTGTTGCCTCTTTTCAATGGATTACCTGTAAATATCTCAGAGGATTCGTGTTCAAGCAACTCCTTATAAAGGAACTGCGTGTCAAACTTTGCCCCGTTATGGGCGAGAATATACACAGTCATTTTTTTGAACTTGTCGGCTAACTTGACAATATAGGACACAAATAGTTTCACAGGACTATCGCTGACATTCGTTTTAAAAACGTTTGTCCGTTTACCACATTTGGAGCACTCGTCACATTCGATATCCATACACTCATCACAGATAGTCTGGTTCACAAGTAAATGTGGAATTACCTCTTTGGTTTCAGCGTTCGTATATGTTTCTATATCGTAGTATACAGTTATACAAGGGTTATTTTTAGGCTTAGCATCTTTTATATAACATACATGCTTTACTCCATCCGCCTTATATTCCTCCTGGCATGTAGGACAGTGAATTACGTCACACTTGTGCTTAAATTTTCCCCAATTATCCATTGTGTGAAACATACCACATTCACAGATTCTCATTTTCCTGCACGTGCCAATTGATTTATGGAAATCAAAACAGCTATTATTGAAAAATGTGCGTCTACACACATCACAGTCTCTCTTCTCAGCTTCAACTACACGGCTTTCACATTTGGTGCTTTTACACTGCTCACATACCATGTGACATTCTTTACAATGTCTCACTATATCATCCGCAAACTCGAGGCACCCCTTACACAAATCATGATGTCTCCCATATTTTCGACTTTTGTCATAACTCGCGTAAAGCTACCTTATATTACGGATGGGGAGATACGTTGTCCCTGACAATCCTAAAATAAGTAGGGGCCTTGTACGATCTCTCACACAGCTTTTAAAAACATACACAGTCCTACGACGATCATCCAACCCAAACACAACTATGCGGACATTCATTTCCTGTTCTACCCTTCTCAGCTCTTCAGGACCCATATTACAGTCAAATTCAAGTTCACAGTCTACAGCTAGTTTACGGGCACGCTCCACGACTGTAGGCAACCAAATTTTTTGAGTTCGTGTATTTTGTACAGTAAACATACGTGCTAAGAGTACTGCTATAAAGCCGCAACCACGATCGACGTTTATATGCCGTCTATAAATAGCTTGAGAATTGAGGTTAAGAGTCGGTATGGCACTATGACCCGCAACACGGTATACATGGTCAATATTTACCGTGAAGTTGTCCATATTGAAGGCTATACTACTTTGGGCGGCTTGCATTATACGTCCTAATATATATTCTACATCTTCAGCCGCCAAACGTCTAAATGGCACTATCACCCAATAATCGTCTACATCACCGTCATCTGACCCGAATCCAAAGGACAGACTCGTCCTGACTTCACGCTCGTCGAGATTCTGAAGAGCAAACTCTATAATACTCTCTACAACCCGGCGTATCCGCGCTCATACCATTGCTATACATGACTCTAGGGTCGACCCTGACTCTATACCGATTTCTAGTCAAGGCTGGGGTGGGGGCTGCGGAGCGCACCAATTCGAGCGTTATCTTCCTCAACAGAATGGAGGCGGCGGATGAATTAGGGGGTATATTAGCGGAAGGTGCTGCTGATGGGGGCCTGTTGCGTAGGTTGATGGTTGGGGCTCCTATTATTGTAGACTTAACAGAACGGGGGGCGGCGGATGAATAAGGGGATATATTAGGTGCTGCTGGGGGGCTTGTTTGCGTAAGAGGTTGAGGGTTGGGGATCTATTACCGCTGCAACAGCGCGTATTTCGGTCGCTTTATATCCCTGACGCGGGGGTTTCATACCCTCGCTTTGGACGTGTTACCGGTATCGCTGTTGAGGGTTCAGGGGAGGAGATCACAACTACACTGTCGTGGAGGTCATCCGTAATGATGGGCTGCTCTACCTCATCGTCATTCAAGGTTTTGTGGGAGAAAAAATATAAGGAACAGCACTCAAAATTTGTAATATTTTGTAAATGACCCACTTAGGAGTGTGACGTGTTAGAAATGGACTCTGTAGAAAAATTCAGATTCACGAGCCCATCCACATGTATTATATCTGGTACCTACAGGATGTGGTAAAACTGTGTTTATGCTTAAAATCATTAAAGAAAAGGGGGAGATTTCTCGAAATTTGTGCATAAAGTTATATGGTGCTATTCGACGTATCAATCGGTGTTCAACGAGTACCAAGATGATATTTTGTTCCACAAAGGCGCATATGACGTTATTCGTTAAAGGGAAATGAACATACAATCATTGTAATTGACGATCTCATGTTGGAGATGGATAAAACGTTTTGCCGAGACATTTACAGTATTCTCCTCCCACCATCTTAACATAAGCGTGTTCTTCATCAATCAGAATCTATTTTTCAAAAATAGATACATGCGCGATGTGTCGTTAAATACGCAATATCTAGTCTTATCGCGCAACGTAGAGATGTATCACATTGGGGTATTAGCCAATCCAAATGTTCCCGAATCAGCGTAAGGAGTTTTTTGGAAGTTTTATAAAGAAGCTACAAGCACGCGTTACGGATATTTGCTTTGCGACCTTCATCCGCGAAACACGTTTAGAGTGCTTCGCGAACGAATATATTTTCCAAACGAGCCTGAAACGGTGTATATTCCAGAATGACAAGAGACTAAAGAAATACCGTGAATTATAAAATCCTATCATCGACGCCCCGGGCAATGCAGCAGATGTTTATTAAAAATATCGACGCCGACTTTTTAAAATGCATCTGTGAAATCTGTCTTAACGTTATAAATTGCAATGTATCAATGAAAACCCATCAGAGGCTCGCCTACGCCGCTACAAGATCATAATACGTGCACTCGCTCGTAAAAGCCAAACTGTAGCGAAGAAAAAACGAATTATTGTACAAACAGGAGGGTCATTTCTCCCCATCTTATTTTCAGTTTTGGGTCCTTTACTGACTAGATTAATATAATGAAGAAAGTGGTAGTGATTCCCCACGAGGTGTACGCCTCACTGCAAAGGAATCCAGACACGTATCTAGATCCCCGTAAAAGCAGACTTAAAGAATGGAAAGCGAATTGTTAGCCCTATTAAACAGTGAAAAAACCCTGATGAGAAAAGAATCTTATACCAAGAAGCTCTGCAGAAATTTCTTCACGAGTACGAAAATTATAAGAGCCCTACAGAGATTCCTGTGGTTATTAGGCATAGCACGGGGGACGATGCGACATAGGATCTGTGCCCGACGACACAGCTGACCAACCAAAAAGATTAGCCACACAACATTCGAACATGTATTAAAAAAATACCCTCCCACTTACATTGAGGAGTAAAGGCTTAAGTCTTTATAATCTATTGATGAGGATCCCGCCATACAATGGACCGATACAGGGGAGATCATTGTGGAAGGATCAAAGGTACAGGGATCGAATATCGTAGACATTGTCCATGATCTGGTGAGAAAGTGGGATAGGCCATCACCATCAGGATGGAAGCATATTAAAGCAAGACTACAGTGCCCGCGAAAAGTATCCGATCACCCTTGAAATTTGTATTTTTTACATAAAAAACAATGTTTAAATGTATACTAACCTTATATTAGTATTTTGTCATCTGTCTTTGGTTTGGATGACTTGTTCTAGACGTTTTGGCATGGATTTAATCAAGTTTTGACAAACTTCCACTGATATTTCCTTGCACCATACCTTTTTGATGGCCTCTTGTAATTTTTCGACTGAGCCAGTGTCGTAGCATTCAACCTTATTTTTTATTATTAGCCACAGATTTTCTATCGGATTGAGATCTGGACTATTACCAGGCCAATCCAAAATATCAAATTTATTGTCAGTAATCCATTTTGTCACTATTTTGGCCCTGTGACATGGTGCACCATCATGCATGTATGTTTTTGTCCTTTGGATTGCCATTGCCATTGGAAGGTTATCCTGTAGCATTGCTAAATACCGTGCACCATTCATAGTTGTGTTCTTCGGAAGAAAATATAAGTTTCCACGCCCATAGTAACCGAAACAACCCCAAACCATCACACTTGGAGGGTGTTTCATTGTCTTTAGGGTGTATTTAGGGTCCATCCTATTTGAGCCAATAGGCCGGCGAACCTTTTTGGACAACTTCTGAATGTCAAAAATGTCGACTCATCGCTAAATAAAACCTTCTTCCAGTCATCAACAGTCCAATGAATGTATTTTTTACAAAATGCGACACGTTTTTTACGCATTTTTTCATTAATGAACGGTTTCTAGCAGCATGGCGAGATGGTAATCCGAGTTCTTTTTGGAGCCGCTCCTGGATAGTTCGTTCAGAAACACCAGATAACAAATTATTCATATTAAATTTTATTTCTTTCGCAGTTATTGTTGGGTTTTTCAATACTAAACGTTTCATAAGTTTGTCTGTTCGCGAATTTGTTTTTCGCGGTCTGCCAGATCGTTTTTTAGGGACTGCGTGGTTAGGCCACCATTGTTCTTAGCCCGTGAAACCCATAAATTAACGGTACTTTGGGATATGTTTAATTCCTTAGCTATCTGTCTCTGTGATTTCCCACATGCATGCAAAGCAACAATAGCACCTCGATAATCACTCTTAAGTTGTTTTTTAGCACACATATATATAAATTTTATTTACACCACTTTCTGTAAAAAAAAAAAAATATCAAGAAATTTACACAAACAGTGAAATCTGACAAATTTGAGACACAGCCACGCCGCAACGAAGGCTACCAGAACACTAATTTGAGAATGCGTTGGATAGCTCTCATATCAGCGAGCAACCTCAAAGTTACCAGATGTCGCTAGAACAAATAGAAAGTGAATTACGTGTCTCTGAATATCAAGGGAAAATATTGTATTTTCTTGAGTGATCGGATACTTTTCGCGGGCACTGTACAACAAATAAATGTCCCTAAAACGTTGATAGGAAATCTGAACAGGTTAAAAGACTTGGAACATGCAACGCCTGTGACACAATTGAAGGCGCCGTCACCCCCGGCGGTAACACCTTTGAAGAGGAGCAAGAAGAGGTTAAACCAACCCTACCCACGTGCCTCTAAAATACGCAAATGGCTAACGTATTAACTAAACGCTATTATGACATTTCTACCCCATCCTCTTACGGCGGCGTAGATAGACTGTACAGAAGTGTTTACGGAGTAGGAAAAAAAGATGTTGAAAGATTTTTGAGGGAGCAGGACGCTTATACGCTTCATAAGCCTGTGAGAAAAAGGTTTAAAACAGCCAAGACAACGGCTTCCTCGATTGATTCTATTTGGCAAGCAGATTTAACAGACATGCAAAGATATTCTGTGTATAACGATGGTTACCGCTACATTCTATTCATAATAGACGTATTCTCTAGATATCTGTGGCTAGTTCCTCTGAAAAATAAATCACCTGAAACAGTTGCTAAAGCCACCAAAACGCTAATGTTAAAAGAAAACAGGGTTCCTGGCTATTTTTGTACGGATATGGGGAAGGAATTTATAGGCCGTGCTTTTCAGAACATGTTGACAGAGTTTAATATCAGCTATTACACAACCAATTCTATACATAAGGCTTCTTTAGCTGAAAGAGTTCAGCGCACCATAAAGGAACGCATGCACCGTTATTTTACACATAAAAACACATACAGATTTCTAGACATTCTGGAATCATTGGCATCATCCTACAACCGCTCACACCATCGCACGATTGGGGCAACACCTAACGAAGTTTTAGAAAGAGGTACGCTCCCGAGAAGAGATGGATCACCACCACCACCACCACACTCTGCGCGCTTCAAAATCAATGATTATGTAAGGCTGTCGCGTTCGGGGAATAAATTCGCAAAGGGTTTTGAGCAAGGATGGACACGCGAGATTTTTAAAGTTAGGGCTGTGAGACCTAAAGGTGAGATAATGATGTATTACATTGAAGATTTGAATGGGGAAGAAATCTCAGGAGGCTTTTACCGCGAGGAATTGCAGAAAGTTGCGTTTAATTTAGAAAAAAATGTGTTTAAAATTGAGAAAATTTTAGGAAGCAAAGGTTCAGGAAGGAGAAAAATGTACCTGGTGAAATGGCTAGGGTACCCAGAAAGCTTCAACACCTATATAAAAGCTGATGCAATAATGAAGCTTAAATAGTATGCAACATGGCTCCTAACCATTTCTACGTCACACTCCCGTCCTCCTCGTCCCTGTCTGTACACCCTAACAACACACTAGCCAACTTTGTAACAGAACTCCATGGGCACATTGAATTGGGTCGTGATTCGTATGAGGTGGGGATATGCGAAATTCAGCTGGACACCGTCTTTTTAAATATTGAACATAAAGAAACCGTTTTTACGATTCTTAGAGACATTGACGAGTGTGAAAAAGCTGGGGTAGCTATGGATGAAACTATGCGCATCGCTCGGACTAAGATTGCACGGTATTACAGTACAGAAGTAAGACTAGGGCCGGGTCAATATGGTTCGGCCGAGGATGTTGTGAGAGGCTTAAACGTAAGTTTAAGAAACTCAAACCTTACGAATGATTTAGTATACGAATCGTAAACAACCCTGCACATACACTAATCCTAAAATCAAAGACTAACAGACGTCTTAAAGAACATAGAAAGTTCAAAATTCTAACCAACGGCCGATATAGCGCAGCCTTCCAAAGAGACACATTTCACGAGACACAGTATAACTTGTCCAGATTAATGTATCAATTGAAGATGGAGAAATTGGCTGAAAGGTCCCCAGACATGTGCTATATTTACAGTAATATAGTGGAGCACCAGTTTGTTGGGGATACCCAGGCACGCCTGCTGCGCATTGCTCACATCCCCAACCATAGAGGAAGGAGTTTGAGTATTACATATGACAGACCCCATTATGTGAATGTCGCAACTAATTTAATAACCAATATCACAATATATATAAGAACGATTGAGGGCGAAAACTTCCCATTCGGTAACGGGAGCTTAACAGTGAAGCTACACTTTCGACGCACTGAGTTATAATGGATAGAAAGCCTTTCACCGTCTATCGAGGGATGCGATACCAGCGCGGTAGTGGACTTGGATCCATTTTTTCATCCATACTACGTACGGCTGTTCCTTTGCTGAAGAGGGGTGCCAGATACCTTGGAAGGAAAGCGCTACAATCAGGCCTTAACACTGCAGAAGACATATTGGCCGGGGCTAAACCTAAAGAAGCTCTAAAAAAACATTTAAAGCGTACACGGGACGAAATCATCAAAGATGCAAAGAGAAAAATGCGTGGTGGCGGGAAGAAGAAGAGGGCTCCCCGGAAGAAGAAGGGGTCACGTGGTATTAAACGTAAAAGGCTATCAAAAAAGAAATGCTGTAAGCGAATGAAACCTATGGTTGACCACTTTTTTGACTGATATAAGCTAAGGATATTGATCTCATGAATCATAGTTTGTTTACCACTTGTCGAGAGAGGAGTCACTATTTCGCCATGGCACGCTTCATCCACCCATGTAGTTCACAATGCTGTAAATCGGAGCTGTCCCTTTTTGAGCTCCCGCCAACCCAAGTTTCTATTGAGCACAGTGACTTTATTACAATTAACCCTTTAAACACAATTAGTTCCCCGAGTGCACCTATAGAATTCGTGATACCCAGCTCAGGTCCTTACTTTTTTGATCCAAGCTGTGTGCACATGTACGCTAAGCTACGTATAGCCCATTCTGATGGAACGGTCTGCGATGACAAATATGCTGTATACCCTGAAACAAACTTTCTGCACGCCATATTCAACCAGTGTGACGTATATTTAAATCAGACCAACATATCGGCAGGCACGGGGTACTATCATCTACGAGCCTATTTGGAAAATGTCCTCAACTTTTCCAAAGAAGCGAAGGCTACCTTTTTAAGTGCGGAGGGATATTATCAAACTAAAGATGAAAATAGTATAAAGGACAAATTTAAAAATTCTAAAAAGAAAATATACGAGTGTTTTGGACGGTTGCACACAGATTTCACTTTCCAGGAGAAGTTGCTTGTGAACGGGGTGGATATGAAAATAAAGCTCACCCGCACGAGTCCTGAGATCTGCTTAAATCTGGATGCGAATCAAGAAGAGGGTGCAAAGCCCGTTGTGGTTCACATTATGGACACATACCTCCGCGTACGGCGAGTGAAATTAAGTTCACCAAAACAACTAGAAATTGAGAAAAATTTACTAAACGCTACAGTGAAATATCCTATTAACAGAGTGCAGATCAAACTATATACGGTTCCTGCAGGGTTGGCATCGAAGCAGATAGAAAACATTGCCCTGGGAAATCTTCCTAAAAGGATATTAATCGGCATGCAGGACCACGCTTCGGTGAATGGAAAATATAAAAAGAGTGCCTTTAAATTCGAGAATTTCGGACTTAAAAATATAACTCTATACGTTAATGGCACTGCTTTGGGTGGAACAATGGGTACGGACTATTCATCAGACGCTGTGTTACCTCTTTGTGCCAGAGCCTATAGTAATCTGACCCATATTGCAGTGATTGTGATGAGCTTGGTAATGGGGTAACGCAGGAAGAATTCATTGATCAATTTAACCTTTACCCGTTTGACATTACACCTGACTTATCTGCTAGCGTAAATACCCATTTAACCCCACAGCAGAGCGGAAACATCTCAGTGCGGCTGGAATTCGCCCAGCCTATAGACGCTCCTATTAGTGTACTAGTATATCTCGAATCGCAAGCCCTAATAGAAGTAGATAGATTTAGAAGCGTTATCACTGACTTTTAAAATGGATGCTAATACACTTCAGAAAGTAATGGAGCAAGTCACACGTTCCAAATTTATCGGCGTGTTTGCGAAGAATGAAACATTGAGTTTGCCAAGTACGCGAGAATGCGGTAGTCTTATTGTGAACACAGACATCATCGGTAATGAAGGGATTCACTGGATCGCTGTCTATTTTAAAAATAGACAGCGCCTGTACTATTTTGATTCACTCGGTACTCAACCCTGGAGTGACCTATTATTGTAAAATTTCTCGCTCAGTTACATATTCCCGAAGTTGTGTGGACCCCATTTCGCATGCAAGGATATTTTACTAATGTTTGCGGAATGTACTGCGTCTCATTTCTCATGCATATGTCAAATGATAAAGAATTTATAAATTTTTTAAATTTATTTGACCCGTGTCCACTCGCCGAAACGATGAAATGGTATGCAGACAGATAAAAAACCGTTTTCCAATTGTACGTACTCGTTGTATATTATAATGTTTTTGTTCGTATATTTGTAACGATATATTCTGTAGTTGTTTATTGTACTGATTTCTTTCATTTAATAAATTTATGAAAATATATTGTGTCTTCTTATCCCAAAAAGATCGAAATACACTTACATTATTTCGGTGTGACATTGTTGACTGATCAGTATATCCTCCCTATTCTGAGATTCTTCAAAAGATTGTATAACACGTGTCAAATCCTCATCGGACCTTAAAGGAATGATGCTTTTAAAACATATACAGAGTATACAGACAGATCCCCATTATGTGAAGATATCTTTGGTTCGAGGAATAACATTGAATGCCATAAAAATTTCGATTATAGCATAATGGGGATAACCAAATAACATTGATTGACATTTTTGGCGAGTATCTATTTGACGAGATACTACAACTCTCCATATATAAAAACGAATTATAGACACTTACATTTCTATGGTAGTCCCTTGCGTCGGATTGTAAGGAGCGTCACTGCAAATATCTTTTACGGTTTGCGTTGAAAATAATTCGCCACGGTCAATCGCATTGAAAAGACTAATTGCGGTTAATGCTGCAGTATCACGTTCTTCATACAATTCCGGGGAGACGTACAGGTCCATGGTGGAGGATGTGTGACATTGTTGACTGTTCAGTATATTCCCCGTATTCCGAGATTCTTCAAAAGATTGTATAACACGTGTCAAATCCTCATCGGACCTTAAAGGAATAATGCTTTTATAACATATACAGAGTATACAGACAGATCCCCATTATGTGAAGATATCTTTGGTTCGAGGAATAACATTGAATGCCATAAAATTTCGATTTTAGCATAATGGGGTAACAAAATAACATTGATTGACATTTTTGGCGAGTATCTATTTGACGAGATACTACACCCCATCCATATATATATATAAAAATTCTAATTATAGACACTTACATTTCTATGGTAGTCCCTTGCGTCGGATTGTAAGGAGCGTCACTGCACATGTCTTCTACGGTTTGCGTTGTAAATAATTCATCACGGTCAACCGCATTAAAAAGGCTAATTGTCGTTAATGCTGCAGTATCACTCTCTTCATACAAGTCTGGGGAGACGTACAGGTCCATGGTGGAGGGAATGATTATTCACTGACGCGAAAATAGCTACTGTTACTCCAAACTGAAAATATCCCCTTTTATAGGCACAATCGCCAAGCTCCGCCCCAAAAGACCAGATGTTCGTAGTGATTGGCTGCCGATGTAGCTGGGTGGAGCTATGACGTGTACCAATCCGCTATAACGGGACCGGACGAGTAACATATATATATATTTTCACCAATAGATTTAATGCTCGTATTCTCCTTTGAAAATTATTTGGTGATTCGTATAGTTCATGAAAAAGAATCCTTTTTATAAAACTTTTGGCACTGAGTCAGGTTTCAGAATTTTCTAATGTTAAACTGTGGGTCTAAGGTGGGTGAAAACCTTTCCAATTGCGCTAGGGGACAATTATTTGGTGTTTCTTATAAAACTTTTGGCACTGAGTCAGGTTTCAGAATTTTCTAATGTTAAACTGTGGGTCTAAGGTGGGGTGAAAACCTTTCCAATTGCGCTAGGGGACAATTATTTGGTGTTTCTTATAAAACTTTTGGCATTGAGTCAGGTTTCAGAATTTTCTAATGTTAAACTGTGGGTCTAAGGTGGGGTGAAAACCTTTCCAATTGCGCTAGGGGACAATTATTGGTGTTTCTTATAAAACTTTGGTACAAAGCAATTGATCGGTACAAGGCTGAGCTCACCTACACCGTTCACCCTGAAGAACTATTTCTTTATATAACGCGCAGTTGTCGTAACGATTTAGAAGATTATTTCAATTGCCGCTATGTTGAGTGAGTTCACGATTGAAAAGCTCGAGTCGATAGAAATAAACCCTCGATTGGAAAAGCGTGTTTATAAACTTGTGTTTAATAATGTAGCTAACGATGAACTCTTTGTGCGTGCTTTTGATTGTATTCTAGACGTATTTAAAGATGACTTACCAACCGGTTGTAAAGTGGGAACAAAAATAGTACTGAATGATATGAAAGCCCTTCATATCGAGTACAGGTTTCCCTATACTTTAAGCGGTGAAATATTATTAAGCCGCATATACTGCGTAATGCAGAGCAATAATGATGTAATTGTAACTCGTACAAGCATATCCCGTTATTTGAACAAAATCTCTCTCTCTCTCTCTCTCTCTTCTCTCTCTCTCTCTCTATCTCTCTCTCTCTCTCTCTCTCTCTCTATATATATATATATATATATATTATATATATATAATTGTGGGCATATCTAAGAAATGGAGTCGAGAGAGGTTTTGTTCAAGCTGTCTGTGAGAAAGGTCATTTATGGTCGGAAAAAAATCGCCTCTGGCAATAGGTGAACCGATTTGAACAGATTCTCGGAAATGTGTGTTTCATAAATTTTCATCTCGATACAACTTAGATATTATATATATATATACGGGGTTTGGGGAATGACGATCGTCGAATTGT
Source organism: Bathynomus jamesi (assembly GCA_023014485.1). Taxonomy (NCBI): domain Eukaryota; kingdom Metazoa; phylum Arthropoda; class Malacostraca; order Isopoda; family Cirolanidae; genus Bathynomus; species Bathynomus jamesi. Next base: position 2,982,937 of record JAJOZX010000004.1, on the reverse strand, counting down.
TTCATAAATTTTAATTTCCGTTCGTTTTTCCCCACTGATATTCGAAATGAAAATTGAGTGTGCAAAATTATTTATTTGATAAACAGAAGGATTCACCCCAACGTCAGACCATTACTTCGGTCTTATATAATTATTTTAGGATTTATTTCTTGTAGTACTTGTGTTACATTATTTCTATACAATAATGTCTTGAAGTGCTATTTTTGTACGGATATGGGGAAGGAAATTATAAGCCGTGCTTTTCAGAACATGTTGAAAGAGCTTAATATCAGCTATTACACAACCAATTCTATACATAAGGCTTCTTTAGCTGAAAGAGTTCAGATATATATATATATATATATATCATAAGCTGCTTAAAAGAATGTATATATATAATTATAGTAAACGAAATAAACTAGTTAACCATAAAATTAATTATTTTATATTATGAAGTTTTCGAAGGTAAACTATGTTATTTGTTTCTTTAACTTCAAGTTCAATGAAGTTCAAGTTAAATTTGCTTCTAAACTAAAATTAAATGTTATAATATGAAAAATAAATAATATATATATATATATTAATAAAGATTGAGTGTGTATTTATTTAATATACAGAATTTAATTGGAATAACTACCGTCATATTGTGTTTGGAGACAACTCACCATAATAATGGTAAAAAGTGGATTGAAGTGAAGGGATACTTATTAGGGATTGGGGGGAAGGTCTCTCATTATGAGTTGCTGCTTGTGTTACCTTATTTCTATACAATAATGTCTTGAAGTGCTATTTTGTACGGATATGGGGAAGGAAATTATAAGCCGTGCTTTTCAGAACATTCGATAAGTTTAACTAAGTTTAACGAAGTTCAAGTTAATGTTATATTTGATTCTAATCGTTAAACACTATATACATCTATTGTAAAACCCTATATACATCTATACATCTATAGTGAAACACTATATATATATATATATATATATATATGTGTATCATAAGCTGTTTAAAAGACTGTATATATATAATTATAGTAAACGAAATAAACTAGTTAACCATAAAATTAATTATTTTCTATTATGAAGTTTTCGAATTATGTGTGGTTAACTATGTTATTTGTTTCGAAAAGTTTAAGTTCAATGAAGTTTAAGTTAATGTTAAATTTGCTTCTAAACTAAAATTAAATGTTATAATATGAAAAATAAATTTTATATATATATATATTATATATATATATTTACCTAACATAAGATGTTTAAAAGAATGTATGTATATATATATATATATATATATATATATATACCTAACATAAGATGTTTAAAAGAATGTATATATATATATATATATATATATATATATATATATATATATATATATAATAATATATATCTAGCAAGAGCAATCCGATCATTGCAAAAAACTGGAAAGGTATGCAATTAATAAAGATTGAGTGTGTATTTATTTAATATACAAAATTTAATTGGAATAACTACCATCATATTGTGTTACACAATGGATGATTAATATTTCTGGAATACATGGCGCTATCTGATGGTGCGATCTGGCACATCAGCACCCGATTACATGGCGTGATGTGGCAACTCAGCATCTGCATACATGGTGCGATCTGACAACTCAGCAACTGAATACATGGCGTTATCTGGCAATTCAGCCAGAATAGAGGCTTATAAAAGACCGCGAAGTTGGTGAAAGACTCATTCCAGCTCGGCTCCCAGCCGAGCAAGGACCTCTGGTCCTTCTCTTTCAGGCCCTTTGGTAAAACCCCTTAGTGGCCTCTTAGGTTAGGAAAACGAAAATAACTTGGGGGAGAACTCCTCTCTCTCTCTCCTTCATGCGTCTCTCTCTCTCTCCTACAGGCGTCTCTCTCTCTCTCCTACAGGTGTCTCTCTCTCCTTCAGGCGTCTCTCTCTCCTTCAGGTGTACCCCTCCCCCCTTGGCTCAGTCAACTGGCTGATTCTGGCTGATTAGGAGCCTATAAAACAACGCCTACTCGGCTGAAGTCTTAATGTGCACTTGGCTCCTGCCAGGTGAACACCTCTCCTCCTTTCTCTCCTCCTTTCTCTCTGGCCCTTTGGGGGGAATAGCTTGGGGGAGGCCTCCAAGTTGCATGCCCATTGCAACCTAGGTTGGCAACAAAGGCCAGTACTCTTTTTTTGCAACCCCCCCCTTTGCAACAACCCCCACCCCCTTTTGCAACAACCCCCTTTGCAACATTACGTCATCACTTGCAACATTCTTGCACTCTCCCCTTTTTCGGCTATACTACTAACTTACTTTCGAAACTGGATAAAATAATCTTTGTCGTTTAGGACTACTTGCATAAAACATAAGTATGAGAACAGTCCTTCATTTAACCTTCTATGAATGGAATGTTTTATAGTCATGTGATGGGCGTGCTCGTTTGAAATCTCAACATTTTGTACCAATCGTCCGTAGAGTGTTAAGGAAAGAAAAATAGTGTTCCATACCTACATTCTTTTCAAACCATTACCTTAACACACACAAAGTCGTGTCTTGTTTAGTTCTCCGTGCTTGTAGAGTTTGTAATCAACAAAGTTCGAATGAAGAATTCTCATTTAACTGAGGTTTTAAAAAAATTAGGATATACTATAGTGACTCCTTTATTTCCTCTGTCCATAAGCAAGCACGAACTGTATTTTCAGAGTTGAATAAAAGACAAAAATTTGGTGTGAGTAATTTAAGTTACCATGCAGTTCCGTGCAATTCCAGGCTTTCATAACGATGTGAATGTACTCTTTACTCTAAAGTAATAAAGCTCGTCACAGTAAATTGTAACAACATTAAGAGCGTGTTTAGTTCATCCATACGCTCTAATAAGTGTTCAAATAACATAAAATTTCCTGTTTAGATTGTTAACAAAGTTATATAGGCGAAACAAACAATTTTAAGAGAAGTAAATGCATTTTGAGTGCAATAACTGCACTTAATGCATTTCCCCTTTCCATCATACTTAAGTGGGAAACTGTCTTTTCCTTTTTCATCTAATTTCAGGGTGGTTGTTGCACTTCAAATGCACTTACAGTATATCCACTATAAAGGCGAGGGCTAGAAACTGGGACAGAGCTCAGGCCAAACTGATGCAGTCCATTGCTCTAATTCCTGTATTATTAGGATTATTATTATCAGTATCATCTGAATTTGAACCCCCGACCTGTATTGAATGGAGCGAAGGGCAAACAGCGTGAATATTGAAACTCTTTGAGAGTTTTGGATGGCGTGATCGGTATAGGATTATTGACTATGAAACCATGCGACGCAGGTTCGAGTCCCACTAACTTATAGCTTTACTTTAATGTCTTTTTCCCTTTCCACTTATGTCAAGCGAACATTTTTTATCAACATAGATACAGCGCTCAGGCCAACACTGATGGAGCGCTCGGGCCAACTAATGCGGCCCATTGCGCTAACCTCTTGTATTATTGTTACTGCACATAATAGCATTTTATTTCTCCATATACAGGAATGCGAACACCGCAATGTTTTAAAAATTGCCTTTGTAATCTCTTCTAACAATTAAAGACACTTGAAAGGAAAATGTCTGAATTATTTGTATCATAGAATGATGGACATTTAAATCTAAATAATGGCTCCTTCCCTTCAAACGATTTGGTCACTAATTTTCTTAAAAACTTTTCTAAATACAAACGTATATTTTCGAAATTGGGAATTAGCACAAACAACTTTGTATTCCTCTGCTTTTTTTGTTGTTGTTAGGTGAGACAGTACACCCAGTTCCTTTAGTTTTAAGCCGACTCTGAGTTAAAGCCTGCTCACAGGACTGATGAAGAAATGCAGTGCTTTGAAAGCGCTACCCCGTTTCAGCTAGTTTACGTTTTTGAAGTTTTAGCTTTATATATATATGATATATATAATGTAAACCCACAAGGAAGAAGAAAAAATTATTCCAAGGACTTTCGTATATTTAGCAATCCACCTCGTCAGGGAATGAAGGGAGAAGGGAAGATGACGAAAATATATACCTATGTACATTAGAACAGAGAAATAAAAAGAGATTAGCACAAAGTTAACAAGCAATGATTGAAGGTAAAAGCCATTTTAACAAGATATTGTCAATTTCATACATTCCCGCACTGTCATTGAAATTATTTTTAAAATGGATGAATGCACATTTTAGAATATTCCTTTCATTTATATCTGTTTTTAACGAGAATTTTAGAACTCTCCCACTTCATACTCTGATTACATCTATACATATGGTTAAACAATGCATTAGGATTATTTGCTGTTCTACGCGCATAATTATGCGTTACGGCCCTTTTGCAAAAGCGCCAAGAAGCCGGCCTTTTTGCAAATGGCCAAAAAGCCGGCCTCTTGGCATAATGGCATTAAATGCCAGGTCACTTTGCAAACAGGTCGTCATATCGACCATTTTGCCAAATGACTTAATCCTGCCAGCCATTTTGTGAAAAGGCAGAACTTCAGTTAAGCGATTCAATCCAGTTCTAATGAAATTATTGAAAATTAAATTATTGAATTCCCGGTTAGGGTTAGTCCTGATTTTTTTCGTTAAACAACGAAAATATCACGACTTAACCTAACCAATCGTCAAGGGCGGACAGTTGATCTAACCGCATTCAGATAACCTAACCGGGCACTCAATGTCCAGTTCGACACAGCTTCGAAGGGTAGGCCTATACGACATGACTCCTCTGAAGCTATATCGAACTGGATTAAATCTCTTAATTGAAGTTCTGCATTTCGCAAAATAGCGGCAGGATTACCAATCATTTTGCAAAATGGCCAATATGCCGGCCTGTTTGCAAAGTGGCTTGGTACTTAATGCCATTTGCGAAAAGGCCGTAACATATACTGAGTTACATTGTGTACATCCGTGTACAGTCAACCACATTATCCGAATATTCTTTATTAAGCGAGATTTAACCATATTATTATACAGGGTGAGCGAAAAGTCCCTGTGCACCTGCAAGAAGTGTAGTGAACCTGTACCTGCACTGTGTCGGAAGTGGAACAGGTGCACAGGGACTTTTCGTTCACCCTGTACTTAAAGACTACGTTAATATTCATGATATTGTATAATTATTGTATTCATGATATATTATAATACCTGTTCTTAGCTTTCCTAAGGCAATTATCTAGCAATGAAATAGGATAACAATTTAGAACCAATATTCATGATATTGTATAATTCGGAATCTAAAACTTAAGGACTGACAACTCTCCATGCTCTAAAAAACATAGAAGAGAAAATAGAAGATTTTATCAAGGGGTGATGGTGAGAATAAAAATGCACATCACAGTTATTATTAGTGGCCTTGCGGAAAATTTCAAATTTAAATTGATTTGTGCATCTCCGAATTTTTTAGATGCAGAAAAGGTAGGCATTCATACCTGTTCTTAGCTTTCCTAAGGCAATTATCTAGCAATGAAATAGGATAACAATTTAGAACCAATATTCATGATATTGTATAATTATTGTATTCATGATATATTATAATACCTGTTCTTAGCTTTCCTAAGGCAATTATCTAGCAATGAAATAGGATAACAATTTAGAACCAATATTCATGATATTGTATAATTCGGAATCTAAAACTTAAGGACTGACAACTCTCCATGCTCTAAAAAACATAGAAGAGAAAATAGAAGATTTTATCAAGGGGTGATGGTGAGAATAAAAATGCACATCACAGTTATTATTAGTGGCCTTGCGGAAAATTTCAAATTTAAATTGATTTGTGCATCTCCGAATTTTTTAGATGCAGAAAAGATAGGCATTCATCTTTTTCTTTTTCAACAGTGAACTTGATGTATGCCTATATTTTCTGGATCTAAAAATTCTGAAATGCATGAATCAATTCGAATTTGAAGTTTTCCGCGTAACTCTGATGTGCATTTTTATTCTCACCATCACCCCTCGATAAAATCTTCTATTTTCTCTTCTATGTTTCTTAGAGCATTGAGAGTTGTTTTCTGTGCAAACAAATAAACAAGTCTATTTTGGCTTGTCAAGATCTGCGGGTTTTGTTCTTTTGTCCCAGTTGTTTCACATTATTTACATTAAAAACTAGGTGAATATTTACTGTACGAAAATATTTCCCAGAACATGTTCGCAGTGTGAGTCAGTTATTTTGTAAGTCAAATATATTGCAGCAAAGTCATTATTTAAAAATTTAAAGGTTACTTGGCTAGAGTTTTTGGGAGTTTGAGGAGATAAATTAGGCTGGGGAATAGGGTGGATCGATTTTACATTTTTTTCGATTTCCATATTCTAATAGAGACAAAAACTTGCGCATGCATGAGAAAATAGCTTCTGCAAAATCTTAGCTTAATAGGTAATCATCTTCTGCCCCCGGCAGAGCGATGAAAATCATATTTTAGTAGTCAAAAACGTATTTTTCTTATAATTTTTAAAATATTTCAATATGCATCAAAATTATTCCTAATAACTATAAAGTCGATGAAAAAGACCTCATATGATCGTTTTTCCAAGCACGTTGTCCTACGTTAATATCTTTTGCCCCCGGCAACAACGTCAAATGTTGAAAAAATAGGTACGGTAATTTATATACATATTTTCAGATCGGCTCTTTGTCTTAAATAATGCATTTATATATTTCCCATAGCATTTATATCGTTGCTTAGGCATGAAATAACACACACGCAAAATTTTATGACTCTAGAGTAATATCTTCTGTCCCCGAGAAAAGTCTAAATGTGGATTATAATTACGTTAATGCGATGTTATAAGTACGATAAGTACTAAGTACAGCTCCTCGCTTGCTAATTTTATAAAATTAGCAACCCAGAACTCACCACGAGGAGGTGGCTGTACGTCGAGTTCCACCCTATCCAGCCCCAACCACCCTTCCTTTGGCTGCATGTCGATTTACATACGGTAATCTTTCTTAGAATCAAATCGTGGAATTTTTGTTCGGGAGTGAAGACGGGAGCGGATGAATCCGTCCCTCTCTTCTATTCCACTTACACTGGCAGAGGCTTCGGTTACTAATTTGATGAGTCTCTCGACCGCTTGAGTATGACAAGGGAATAGTGGGATCAGTCCATCAGGCTGGTCTCTCGTCTCAACAAACTCTTTTATTCGGGTATCAGGTATTGTTTTTGTAACGGGGGGTTCGGTCACCTCAGCCGTTTGCCAGTTGATCATTTCGTAATAGTTTTGACTATCGTAGAGCAGCGAAGGCATGGCGAAGGCTCGAATTTCCCCCGCTGGTGATTGTTTTGATCGTGCTTTTAATATTCTTCTCCATCCCAATTCTCTTATGTGTTGCTCATCGGCATGTAGCATGGAGATCAAAATATTTTCTGGGTGAGCAAAGAAAGAATTTCTACGGAGGACTTTGTTGGCGATTGTCTTAGATCTTTGAGGCATGGTCTGAGAGAGACGCATCATTTCGAAAAAATGTTTTGCGCCCTCAGTGAAACTGGAGTTTTTCTTTATCTTAAACCAAATTGGTGCGTAAACTGTCATAATGAATCGCACAATTTCGTTGAAGGTGCTGGAGGGTTCACTGGTTGAAACATAGAGGCGCAGAAATCTATTTGCTGTTGTCAGCCACCTGGAATGCGCCATCTTACCTGGATTTCGAGCCGCGAGAGCTGAAGAGCAGCTACCGCTCGACACTGCTCTGTAGATGCCTAACAAATATTTTTGGTCAGTGCTCAACTCGGCATCATCTATGTCAATGTCGGGAGATGGAATGGCATCGAATTCTGTAATTGGAAGTTTTTCGCAGTCGTTCAGTTGTTTTCCAACTGGTCCAGTAAAGCCCATTGGCCCAGTTGTTTTGCCGTCCAAGTCTTGAATGAGGTGTCGCAGTGATAATTCATTACCGTGTAATAGGCATATGATCCACTGAACTGGCCTTTGTAGTTTCATTTCAATCATACGAATGGCTCCACCCTTTCAAAAGACTGGCGCGTCAGTGGCAGCTGCTGCTGGCAGCACTCACCAGAGATGACCTTTAAACCCTAGCCTAGAGTCATAAAATTTTGAGTGTGTGTTATTTCATGCCTAAGCAACGATATAAATGCTATGGGAAATATATAAATGCATTATTTAAGACAAAGAGCCGATCTGAAAATATGTATATAAATTATCGTACCTATTTTTTCAACATTTGACGTTGTTGCCGGGGGCAAAAGATATTAACGTAGGACAACGCGCTTGGAAAAACGATCATATGAGGTCTTTTTCATCGACTTTATAGTTATTAGGAATAATTTTGATGCATATTGAAATATTTTAAAAATTATAAGAAAAATACGTTTTTGACTACTACTGTAAAATATGATTTTCATCGCTCTGCCGGGGGCAGAAGATGATTACCTATTAGGCTAAGATTTTGCAGAGGCTATTTTCTCATGCATGCGCAAGTTTGTGTCTCTATTAGAATATGGAAATCGAAAGAAATGTAAAATCGATCCACCCTACTGGGGAAGGTTATTTTAAGGAATGTTAAATTTTTTAATATAAATAAAATAAAACGGTAGTCCCAGTTTAGTGTGTGTGTGTGTGTGTGTGTGTGTGTGTGTGTATTTGAGAGAGAGAGAGAGGATTATGTGTTCACATGTGTGTGTGTGTGTAATTATAATTTAATGAGATAATTCACGATAGTCGTTTAGCTTCAGTGGAAAATTTTCATCTTTTTTTAAAAGCTTTTACCTGCTCGTTCGGCGAGAAACTTTACAAAGAATCTCGGAAACAGTTTTTTAAAATAAAAGTTTGACATTTAAAATTAGTTTTCAGAAAATATATTTTTTGGCATTGGAAAAATTACATTTTTCGAATTTTAATTTAATAATTTATATACTGTACATATTTTGGATCACCTGAAGATCAGAGCTCCCAGCCTCAATTACCAAATGATATTTTCGTTAAAACTAACGAACGTATTACGACTTAACCTAACCAATCGTCATTGGCGTACAGTTGACCTAACCGTGCATTCAATTTAATTTGGTATTATATTCGATACTGTAAAGCAAAAAAAAATACATTGGGGCCCTGATCTTCAGGTGATCCCATATGTTTTTTCCATAAATGATTTTCAATACGTTTATAATGCAAGTAATATAAAAGTTCACCAATAATACAGGTTGGCCTGTAAGTCGCTTTACCGAAATGAATTTCGTTATAATACGAAGGTAAGAGATTTATAGTCCACCCTGTATTCTTCTGAAAACTTTTTTTTTTTCCAAATGTAAAACTGGAGTGAAAATAATTTTTAAAATCTTTTTCCAGCAAAGATTTTCCCCAAATTTCCAAATTTTGACTGTACATTTTAGAAAACTGGATTTTTTTTTTAAAGAAAATTCAAAAGTATCGTCATATTTATTGTATTTAATAATACATAAAATTTAAGAATTGGATTTATTTTATCCTGAATTTTATCAATTTTATTTTATCAATTTATTTTATTTTATCATCAAACGTCATTCAATAAAGTCTTATGTTGTAAATAGTTAACCTAAAATGGATCCTCGGGTCTTCAGTAACCTTTAACTTCTGTAATAATTTTAAAATTCTTCTTATAGAATGTTATCCATTGGATTTTTTTTCCCTTTTTCTGATAATAATCAGCGACGACGGCTAGAAACTGGCACAGCGCTCAGGTCAACTAACGCGATCCATTTTGCTAACTTCCTGTGTTGTTATTACTAATATCATCGGGTCTTCACTTCGCTTACACGCAGAAAACAAACTTCCAGCAACCTTATACATAAAGTCTCAAATTACTCAAAAATGAAGTTTACAAGACCATTTCTTCTGTCTAAAGAAGTTATGTACTATTAGAAGAAGTTAATATATCATATTTTCAGACAAGAAGCTTTCCTACCCAAAAAAGAAAAACTTCCCCTAGAATACACCCTCAAAAAGAAGTTATTTCATCTAAATTAAGGATTTATTTTGAGTGTAGGGAAACGGAATTAGCCACTGAACTATGGACACTGGCTTCTTTTCCTAATGAGTCGAATAATAAAATGAAACGGTTTGGCTGTTTAATCTCCTTCGTAACATTTTAGGTCAGAGAGCATCCGACCCGTCGATTACAAAGCATATTTTAGACCATCGCAAGACAAAAATTGACATTTCTCAGACATTTCACTAACTATAAAAAATAATCATAACAAATGACAACGCAACTGCACGTCGCGGTTGATAGTTCATAACTACTGTATATGATTATCTGAATCTAATTTCTTACCGGAGGCTAACGCCCAAGAATATGAAGGAAGAGTATGTCAAGTTTTTACACACACATGTGTCTGTGCTACTATATACCATTTTGCACAAATGTGGTATAATAAAAATAATGACGTGAAACATTGCTGTAGTTATATGGTATGGAAGCGGGAAGAGGTGGGGATTTGGAGGTGGAAGCCACTGGAAGGTAGTTCAGTACAGACAAGATTAGTAGTTTACTCGTCCTGGTCAAAGTTTAAGAGTAGCCAAGTTTCCCAAACAGGTTGGACACCCCTTTCTTAGGCCATATGATCTACAGATCTACAGAAGTTAAGGCTAACAAAGACCCTAAGATCCACTCTAAGGTTAGCCCGAGAGAAAGGAAAGAGTAGGGGGTTAAGAGAAGAGAAGAGAATAAGGGGTTAAGTAAGGAGGAACACCTATCACTCGTGGGTTAACATTCATTCAGAAAAAGAGAAAAAAGACTCACCATCATCATCCGCCGGCCACTACCGACAAGTCAGAAAAATAGTCGGAGAAAATAGGAGAGGGGTGAAAGACGAAAAGAAGTAAAATAAGAACGCTTACAAACCATGCAAACACAGTCTTAACTCACTGTCATACCATGCAAACTACAAACATGCAAGAAAAGAGAGTTACAGACATGCAAAGTAAGGAGAGGATAAGAAAAAAAAAGTAGGTAAAGTTAAACAAAAAGTGGGTTAGTTTACGCTACGAGCTACATCTACGTTCGTGTTAGTCTAATTTTTTTTTTTTTTAATAATTTTATTGCTGGCATCACACGCTGGCATGTCACAAGCTGGCATTTATCGTCAACAGACTCATCCTCGACCACCACCCCCAGAGTTCCTGTTGCTAATTTTTTTTTTTTTTAATTTTAAAAAACGTTAATATTTTTAAACACATTAACGCTGGTAGAGTTCACGACGGGCGCGGGAAGATTATTCCATTTATCAATTACTTTAAACGTAAAGAAGTTGTTAGCGATATTAGTAATGAAACGTCTGCTACGCAACTTAAATCCGTTATTACGAGTATTACTATTATCGAAAGTGAACAATTTGTCAAAATTTACGTTATCGATGTTATTAACGATTTTGAAAACTTCAATAAGCTCCCCCCTTAATCTCCTAGTTTCGAGTGAATACAGGTCTAACTCTTTAATCTTATCTTCATAAGGCTTGTTGCGCAATGACGGAATTAGTTTCGTGGCACGACGCTAAACCCTTTCTAACCTATCAATATCCTCACGCAAGTACGGGCACCAAAACTGAACGGCATATTCTAAATGAGGCCTGACTAGGGACTTGTAAAGGGGCAATATAATATCCTTCGATTTAAATTGGAAATTACGTGCTATGAAGCCTAACATCCTATTAGCTTTTGCGCAAGACTCCAGGCACTGGTTCCTAACCTTTAAATCCTTAGATAGGCGTACGCCTAACTCTACTTCCTCGTCAACGCTCGCCAACTCCCTATCATCCATCGTGTACGTGTAATTATTGTTACGAGAACCTACATGCAAAACTTTACATTTGTCTACGTTAAATTGCATCTGCATTATCCGTCCACTCCATAATCCTATTTACATCGTCTTGGAGCCTATTTCTCTCGTCCTCGTTAACAACCTTACCGCCTATTTTAGTATCGTCCGCGAATTTTGACACGTTACTAGTCAATCCTACATCTATGTCATTAATGTAAATTACGAATAGCAATGGGCCTAACATTGAACCCTGTGGGACACCGCTACCTACATCCAACCACCTCGATTCACTACCATTAACTACGACCCTCTGCCTCCTAGCACGAAACCATTCTTCTAACCAGTTAGCTACCTGACCGCGTATACCGTGCGCTTTGACCTTCGCAATTAATCTCCTATGCGGAACTATATCGAACGCCTTTTTAAAATCTAAATAAATAACGTCAGCCGCTCGCTCTATGCCTATCGTATTCGCGCACTATTTCGTTGTAAAATTCTAACAAATTAGTTAAACAAGACCTTTGGCGTCGAAACCCATGCTGACTACTATTAATCAAATCTCTACTTTCTAAGTGATCAATGATACGATCCCTAACTACGGATTCCAAAAGTTTACCGACAATTGACGTTAAGCTAATGGGCCTATAATTGCTAGCTACTGCGCGGCCGCCTTTTTTAAAAATAGGCGTGACGTTAGCTAATTTGAAGTCTTCAGGAATAATCCCCGTTTCGAGTGACTGATTAAAAATCTTCGTTAAGGGGCCTACGATAACGTCTTTCAAATCTTTCAAATGTTTGGGATAAAAAGCGTCAGGGCCTAGAGCCTTGCTAACTTTTAGCCTATCGATATAATGCGCAATCTCAGCCTCGTAAACAGATATTTCATCCAAAAAATGATAGAGTGGACCTAAAACTTTTTGTGGGATCCAAACCACTATCCCACCAGGGACGACCCAGAGAGACACCTCAATCGATGAAATCCGAAATTCTATATCCCACAGATTAACAGTCCGGTTCTTTATCACAAGGCTAACCTGCCGTGCTGATGGGTCTTATTAATGGCTTATTAAATATTTCTTAAAAAACCTATAAAGTAAATTATGGTATTTGAAAATCTCCTGTGGTAAGCTATGAATTTAAAGGTTAAAGACAATAATTACTAATACAACAACATTCATTGCCTGACATTACACACAAAAACAAGAACTTAGATCAATCTTCTTCAGTGAGGAAAGTTTACTGTTTTTGGATAATATGAGTATCGTCACGTTCAGAATATTAAAAGCAAATATAATTATAAAATATTAAAGCATAATTTTCTCATCATTTTGATATAAGTCACTATGTTCGCAGATGCGTCCTTACCAAATTATGTAGATTTGAATATTATGACATTTTTAGAGTGAATATTTCCTGTTTTAGCTATAATGTACTTTTTTTCATAATATATTTTTCCTGATTGGGCTATTTTTTCGCCACTCTGCGACTTATTTAGTTGGTTGGTTTCTGTTCTGTCTATTTTCTTTTCTAATTGGATTCAGTTTGGTCGTGTTTGTGATAGAATTATGACGTGCTGTCCGTGTGGTTTCTGACTTTGAGAACTTGATTCGTCATGTGCCCTAGATGAGGAGAAAGCATTGGATATTTTTATCAATTACGGCGTTATTCTCTCATCCTTAACTTGCCCGAAATGTGACAGTGAGTGCCTAATACGAAAAGATCAGAAGATATTTAGGTGAAATAACTAATACTAACCTGTTAGGCCAACTGAATGCCAGGTTAGGCCAACTGAATGCCCGGTTAGGTCAACTGTACACCCTTGATGATTGGTTAGGTTAAGTAATGATATTTTAGTAAGTTTTAGGCTTTTTAGGTTACTACTTCCACTTATGTTAGTTTTAGGGTTAGGTTAGGTTAGGTAAGGTAAGGTTAGGTAAAGTTAGGTTAGGTAAGGTTAGGTTAGGTTAATTAATACCAAAATACATTTTTCTAGTAACACACCCCATTATAAGCCTTAATAAATTCGTTATTACAGGAGCTATCTTAAAACGGTTTGCGGCAATTAATAACACAACTCAAGAAATTTTTTCTTTATTTCGCAGAACATCCACTAGGGGCACAATGGCGACAGTGAAGGAGAAAGCAATGTGTGTGTTGTGGATGTGGGAAACCAAATCTCCAATTACTGTACAGAGACGTTTTCGGGAGGAATATCAGAAAACTCCAACAAAGCAATCACTCAAGCGATGGCTGAGACAATTTCAAGAAACTGGCAGTGTGCTACATCAGAAAGGAGCTGGAAGGCCTAGTGTGTCTGAAGATAAGATAGCAGGAATTCAGGAGGCGTTTATCCGAAGTCCTACCAAATCCATCTGCCGAGCAAGCCGAGAACTGCAAATACAGCGTTCAACAGTGCATAAAGTGGTTCACAAGAGGTTGAAACTTTATGCCTACAAATTGCAAACCTTGCAGAAACTTCTACCAAATGACAAACCCAAACGGGTACAGTTTGCTGTTGACATTCTTCACCGTATTGATGAAGATGAGCATTTTCTGAACAATGTCGTTTTCAGTGATGAAGCGACATTCCATCTGTCTGGTAAAGTCAACAGACACAATTGCCGTATATGGGGATCAGAAAATCCACATGAATTTATTGAACACGAACGCAACAGTCCCAAGATAAACGTTTGGTGTGCTCTCTCCCATAACCGTGTGATTGGACCATTTTTCTTCCATGAGAACACTGTGAAGGCTACAAATTACCTAGATATGCTTGAATGGTATGCTGCACCTCAGCTTGAGGATATGCAGCCCCGTGTGTTCTTTCAGTAAGATGGGGCACCGCCACACTGGGGATTAGAAGTGCGGAGGTTCCTCAATGAAAAGTTCCCTTCTCGTTGGATCGGGCGAGATGGCCCTATTCCATGGTCTCCTCGTTCCCCGAATATCACGCCTCTGGATTTCTTTTTATGGGGCTACACAAAGGACAGAGTGTATGCAAAAAAGGTTAATAACATCACAGAATTAAGACACCGGATTGAAGAGACATTAGCTTCCATCACGCAAGACATGCTTCTTAATGTTTGGAACGAAATCATTTATCGCCCTGATGTTCTGCGTGCTACCAATGGGGCTCACGTAGAGGTTTACTGAATTAAAACAAAAATTTCTTGAGTTGTTATTAATTGCCGCAAACCGTTTTAAGATAGCTCATATAATAACGAATTTATTAAGGCTTGTAATGGGGTGAATAATTTATGGACACCCTGTATTTCATGTGTTTTGCTTAGATTTTGACCTCCATTTCCCTTGAAAATGAACCAAACTTCAAAGTACTATAACTTTGTTGGATCTCATTTCCGAGGGAAATGGAGGTCAGATTTGAACAAATCACATCAAATACTACTAGAAAAATGTATTTTGGTGTGTAAAATGACTGAACGTGTCTATATACATAATTACCCTGTTTTTACTCGTTTTATTCCAAAAAGAAATTTTGTAAACTTTAAATTCTATGATTACGAAGTTGTGAAAATAGTGAAATGAAGTCATCTTTCAAAAGTCGTAACGTATTTGTTATGAAGTTTGCCAAATATCAAAATGATTTTAATGCAGAAACCAGACTGCCAGCTATACAAGAACTGGGGACAGTGCCCATAGCTTTGTTGGTAACATCGTTTCACAGACACTGAGGTTATAGGTTTGACTTCCGATGGTGCTGGTAATAATAATGGAGGAGTTAGCGCAATGGGTCTTATTGTTCGGTTTGAGCGCTTGTGCCATTTTGACCTTTATCATTGATTACACTGTTCAACAAAGATTCTGTTCCTCTGGTAGTGTTGGGTGTTCCTTACTGACTTTTTAGTACTGATTTCAAAAATAATAGTGAAATTTTTCAATCACCCACAGTTTTTGGTAAATATTTGGCTGGACACAGGGGCTACATTTTTTATCAAAATTACATTTTTCTAGTGTAGTTTTCTCTGCTTTGTTCGAATCTGATACCCATTTCTTGTGCAAATGAATAAAAACTTTTTTTTTCCATTCCAAAATACAGTGTTTCTACTCATTTGCACAAGAAATGTGTGTCAAATTCCAACAAAGCAGAGAAAACCTAACTAAATTAACTAACTTAACCAACCTAACCTAACCTAACCAACCTAACCTAACCAACCTGTGCAAATGTAAACCTGTGCAAATGTAAAGAAATAAGAATTTTTTTACATTATTTTGGAGTCATATTTCGTTATATTTGCACAGGAAATGAAGGTTATATTTCAACAGAGCACACCAAAATACACTAGAAAAATTTATTTTTTATTTCATCTTCAAGCCATGTCATTTTCGTTTTCGTCATTTTCGTTTAAACTAACAAAAATATCATTACTTAACATAACCAATCATCAAGGGTGTACAGTTGACCTAACCGGGCATTCAGTTGGCCTAACCGGGCATTTAGTTGGCCTAACAGGTTAATATTGGTTATTTCACCTAAATATCTTCTGATCTTTTCGTATTAGGCACTCACTGTCACATTTCGGGCAAGTTAAGGATGAGAGAATAACGCCGTAATTGATAAAAACATCCAATGCTTTCTCTTCATCTAGGGCACATGACGAATCAAGTTCTCAAAGTCAGAAACCACACGAACAGCACGTCATAATTCTATCACAAACACGACCAAACTGAATCCAATTAGAAAAAAAATAGACAGAACAGAAACCAACCAACTAATTAAGTCGCAGAGTAGCGAAATAATAGCCCAATCAGGAAAAATATTTTATGAAAAAAGTACATTATAGCCAAAACAGGAAATATTCGCTATAAAAATGTAACGTAGTTTTTTCTATAATCTTGCATTTCCACAAAAAATGATTAGTAACATCGTAAAGAGCATGAAAAATAGTGCTAGTGAAACACAACCTCTCATTTCTCGTTAGCCCCCTCTGTCCAACCAAATATTAACTCAGTTTTTTAGAAAATAATATTTTTTATTTTACAAAAAATATGAAAATAAGGCCGAGTGGTACTATTATAATATTACAGACTCGCCTAAAATTTCTTGCTTGATAATTATAATTTACGCTTATATGATACATCTTTGGCTTCCCTGGTGAGCATCCAACAGTAATCTGCAAGCATACTAAGATTCCACTTGCCTTGATACCGCTTTTCCATTATAGAGATATCTTGATGGAATCGCTCTCCGTGTTCGTCGCTGATGTCTCCGAGGTTTGGTGGGAAAAATCCAAATGGGAATGCAAAAAATGTATTTTAAGAGACATATTACAGCCCAGTATTCTGTAAGTCTGAAGGAGTTCAGCAACCAATTCAGCATAGTTTGGTGATCGACAGTTACTTAAGAAGTTCTGAGTAACTGCTTTGAAAGCGGTCCAGGCTCTATTTTCAAATTCATTTAAGGTTCCATCAAAAACAGTATTTTTCATCAGCTCAATGATCTGAGGATTAACAAAAATACCTTTTAATTTTGCTTCTATGATACGAAGGAATTTTCCTTTCAAATACTGGAAGCCAGCTCCTTCCTTGTCCATGGCTTTTCCAAAGTTCTTCATTAAACCTAATTTGATGTGAAGAGGTGGCAAGTAGACATTTTGGGGATCAACCAGATTTCGATGCGTAACGTTTTTTCGTCCATGAATAAGAGCTAGAGGCCGTGACCAGTCCTTAACATTGTAATGAGAATGCTTTGCTCGGCTATCCCACTTGCAAAGGAAACAGCAGTATTTTGTGTATCCGAGTTGCATACCTAGAAGTAGCGCAATTACCTTGAGATCTCCACAAATGTGCCAGTTATAATTTGCATATCCGATTTTGCGAAGAAGTAATTCCATATTTCATACGACCCTTCATGTGGCCTGCGTGGTTATTTTAGCCAATTTCAGTGCCACAGTACCATCTTCGGTCCCAGTACCTCCCGAAAAGTGTAGTTCTAATGCTGCCAATTATACCTACAGTACATAGTCCTGTTTTTAAAAAAAATTCAAGTTCAATTTCTTCAAAAACTGTGGGTGATGTAAACGTTTCGCATCCATATTCATAATGTGCGTACAAAAAATCCACCAGAATCACCCTATTTTACTTGAGGAACAGGAAAAAGTTCTAATTTTTTGTCCATTGTTATTATTAGGACGGTAAAATTAATTTTATGTAATTTTTACGTCTACTAAAACGATGAGTAAAGTTTGAATTTATCATAGAGTTAATAATTCACTGGCCAACAAGTATTTTCCATCAGATATAATTATGGGTGGGCTAGATAGCTGTTGGGACGCTGATTCCAAATCTGTTTTCGGTTTTCCTCTAGCACGTCTAGTTTTCGAGATGAGACCGATCATAATATATAATAAATATAATATATATATATAATAATTATAATACTATATATAATATAATATACAGGGTGTTTGAAAACTTTCCGTACAAATTGAAATGGGGATAGGCAACACCAAGACAAACCCTTTTCGTCTATAAGTGTATGTCCGCTGACGTCACCATTCGGCGCGAGAGGGCGCCGCTGCAATTGGCTAAAAGGTAAAGTGGGCTAGACTCGCGCTTGCCGCGGGCATTCTTAAATCGGACGTAGTACGCGTAACATGTTTATTTAAAGAAGGCATATTTATTTAAAGAAGGTGCTGAAAGTTGCGACCGGTAGCAACAATGCATGCCCGACAGCGTCGAAGCATTGACCGACGTACACGTCGAAAGATTCCCGGCATTTCGGGAACAGTTCCAGCGGCGACAGCGATTCTTGCTACAAGGTCTTCTTCTGAGTAAATGGGAGTCTCGTACACGAGGTTCTTCATGTGTTCCCACAGGAAGAAATCGAGGCATGTTAAATCGGGCGATCTCGGTGGCCGGGCTACGGGCCCACCCCGGCCTATCCATCGGTCCCCAAAAGTGGAGTTCAGATAATCCCGCACATCGTTGCTGGAGTGTGCTGGGGCCCCGTCGTGTTGAAACCACATTCGTCTACGAATAGCCACGGGAACATCTTCCAGCAGTTCCGGCAACGTTTCTTCAAGAAATATCCGATAAACCCGCCCGTCGAGACGGGCAGGCAGCAGGTACGGCCCAATCAACTTGCCATGGACGATACCCGCCTAAACATTGACGGCGAACCGTTCTTGATGAGCATGCACCCGTGTAGCATGTGGATTTGCGTGCGCCCACACGTGAGAATTGTGCATGTTAAACACACCCTCACGTGTGAAACAGGCCTCATCTGAGAACAGCACATAAGCCGGAAAATTAGGCTGCACCGCTGTCTGCTGCAGAAACCAGCGTGCGAATTCCACACGAAGAGGGTAATCCCAAGGTTGTAATGCCTGGACTCTCTGACGATGAAACGGATGTAACTGCTGCTCATGCAACACTCTCCAGACCAGGTCGTGGTTCACACCGAGGATACGTGCAACACCTTGCGTGCTTGCGCTTGGATTGTCCTCAAATCGCCGTAGGATTTCTTCTTCCATGTCAGGAGTGCACACGTTTCTCTCCCGACCAGTGTCATGCATGTTTGCATGGAATGTTCCAGTTTCTCGCAGTCGCCGATGCAAATGCGCAAACGTTTGGTGGTTTGGCACACGTCTGTTTGTGAAGCGCTGTCGGTACAACCTCACAGCAGCTCTTCCGTTTCCATTGGCAGCCCCATACACCATATGCATGTCAGCCATCTCAGCAGTCGTGAAGCGCTCCATGTTACGCGTACTACGTCCGATTTAAGAATGCCAGCGGCAAGTGCGAGTCTAGCCCACTTCACCTTTTAGCCAATTGCAGCGGCGCCCTCTCGCGCCGAATGGTGACGTCAGCGGACATACACTTATAGACGAAAAAGGTTTGTCTTGGTGTTGCCTATCCCCCATTACAATTTGTACAGAAAGTTTTCAAACACCCTGTATAATACTATGTATACAATATATAATACGCGTCCTTTATACATGTAGCGGAGTATTTTGTCGTTGCAGCTTAGTTGTAGGTTTTTGTTTTACCGTTTTTGTACCCTCATGTACGATGTATGGCATTTTGGCGTTTCAACTTAGGCTTTCCGCAGGTTGTCTTGTGGTATTTTAGGTGAGAGCAGTTACTGCCCACAAATTTACAAACGTTGGACATGTACCCTTTTATTCTTTGGCGTAACAGTCACATGTCTAGTTGTGTGTTGTGTTTTGTTTTGTTTTGTGTCGCCCACTTACACACTTATTTTTTTAGGTGATTTACATCAACCCACTCACCGACCATCATGCCTCGAAAGTGTAAAAATCACCCCGACAATTTCTGTTACGTGTGCGGCTCGTTCGCGACTTAATCACAACGGTGTACAATCACGATGGATCTTCTGAAAACTTACCGGTTAAACTTCGGCTATCCACTAGGCGACCAAGATAAGGCGTGGGCGCCACATGTTATCTGTACCGCTTGTTGGAATGGATTACGTGATTGGTTGAACCAAAGGAAAAAGTCGATGCCGTTCGCTATACCCATGATATGGAGGGAGCAGAGAGACCATCATGGCGATTGTTACTTTTTCAATGTTAACATAACTGGATTCCCCGTGAAGAACAAGCATAACATCGTTTATCCGAACGTAGACTCCGCGGTCAGACCGATCCCTCACGATGACACGATGCCGATTCCGGTACCTCCACGGCATTGACTCGATTCTTTCGAAGACGAAAGGGAATCCGACGAAGGTGCGATTGGCAGAGATGCGGGACCTTCGGCCGATCTTCACTACACACCTGACGAAGAGCGATCGGAGCCGGGGAGGCTTACCCAAAACGAGTTGAATGACCCTCTCCAAAGAGAAATCAGAACTTCTCTCCTCAAGACTCAAGCAGAAACACTTACTTGAGAAGAACGTCTGAGTGTGTCACTATCGAAAACAAAACCATGATTTTGCCGCATTCTTTACAGTAGACGGTCCGCTCTGTTATTGCCATTATATCAATGGCCTTTTCGAGAACTTGTCACAGGTACACACACCACCAGAGTGGCGCCTCTTCATTGATTCCTCACAGCGAAGCTTGAAAGCGGTTCTCCTGCATAACGGGAACTTAAAGCCGTCCATCCCGATCGCCCACTCCGTTCATCTGAAGGAGACGTACGATAACATGAATATACTACTCGAAGCAATCCAATACAGCACTCATCAATGGAATATCTGTGGTGATCTCAAAGTCATTGGTACGTTATTGGGCATGCAAGAAGGGTTCACGAAATACTGTTGTTTCCTATGCCTATGGGACAGCCGTGCTACCGCGGATCATTACATCAGACGTGACTGGCATCAAAGAAGCACATACGAGCCAGGAACGGGCAGTGTCCAGCGTGTTCCTTTAGTTCATCCAAAGAAGATTTTCTTGCCACCTCTCCACTTAATGAAAAATTTTGTGAAAGCGATGGCTAAGGCGAATTCGAGAGGGTTTCGATACCTTGTTGAGAAATTTACAAACATCAGTGCCGCGAAATTGAAGGAGGGAATCTTTGTGGGGCCCCAAACCAGTGAGGTTCTGCAGGATGAAGGCTTTGAAGAAAGCCTAAATGCCTTAGAACTAAAAGCATGGCAGGCTTTGAAATGGATTTGTGGAAACTTCTCGGGTAATCACAAGTCTCCCGCATACAAAGATGGCGTTCAGAAACTGTTCGATGCATACAGTGACGTGCACAGACTTTCAGAAGTGCAGGGGCTCAGTTGAAAAAAGGGCACTCCCCTAACATTTTTAAAAATGAAATCCGCAATGCCATATAGGCTATATATATGTATACACACACAAAGAAAAATTTTAAAATTGTATGTGGTAAATATTCTTAAATTCCATTAAATTCAATGCATTATTTTTGTATATAAAGCTGATTAAAGAAAATAAATTAAAATTTGTTGTAAAAAGGCATGTTTTTATTGCAAGATTTTCAAAAGATATGAAGATATTGAAATATTGGAGTGTATTTACAATTATTATTCAATTTTACTTATATTGACTTTTAGCTTGCTCATCATATAAATTACAGTATTCTGCTGTATATACATTTAAATATGGAATAATATGAAACTATAAATTAAAGATTTATAGAAATATACTGTGGGCTATTTAATATGATGGCCACAGCTCTTAAGTAGCAATAGAAAAATATTGATTCTTATCAGGAAAATACAAAAGCAAAAATTATATTCTTAATCATCTACAATGAAATGCATACTGAAGAATAAGGAAGCCAACATGTTTAATAAATCATAATAGCAGTCTCCTGTTGGACATGCGCTTGAAAATGTTTATCACTTCTTCATTATCAACAGGGATGTCTTTCTCAATGCTAAGCAGCATGAGATCGGAGAGTCTTTCTTCTCCACACAGGCTCCGCAGTTTATGCTTAACTAACTTGAGCTTGGAAAAGGAGCGCTCCACAGTTGCTGTTGTTACTGGAAGTGTTGCATAAATTTTAAGCAACTTTTACATAATTGGGAAGACAAAATGGGCATCGTTTTCCTTGAAACAATTGAGGGTGGATCTCAGATCATTTTTTGGCAGTGAGTAGGCTGAGTGAAATATCCTCAATTCTGTCAAAAGTTTGTCTTCCTTTTTTGGAGTAATGTCACACTGCTTTGGATTCCAACTTACCATAATTATCAGTGAGAAATCACTAGTTAGCTTAGGTTAACGTAAAATAAACAAACAGTAAACAATACACCCACATACCCGAGAGACGCAATCAACAGTGAACAGTTGCAGTCAGTGTTACCGCTAGGGACGCCCTCCCTGATTGACAAAATAATAGTAACGGTATGTTAAGTTTATTATTCTAATAAAAAAATCATAGATCAAAGTAATTCCAGTTTTGAAAATCTGTTGAAGTAGCAGTAACTAAATAAAAATATAACTAATTAATTCAAATTTATGTCGAATCAATATATTTATGAATTTTTACTAAAAGGGCACTTTTGATATGAAGAAAAAGGGCAGGGGCTCAAGCACCCCAAGCCCCCCCCTGTGCACGTGCCTGGATGCATATCAAGAAATGGGCTGTTACATGTCTTTGAAAATACAATTTTTACATTCGCATCTAGATTTCTTTCCTGAAAACCTTGGCGCGGTGAGTGACGAACAGGGGGAACGCTTCCATCAAGACATCCAGTCAATGGAAAATCGCTAACACGGTTTCTGGGACGAAAGTATGCTGGCAGACTACTGCTGGATGTTGTACCGCGATGATCCGGACAAGGTTTACAAAAGGAAATCGTACTAGCAACGTTTTTAGGTTGGTGTTATTCATTTTATGAATAAAGTTGTACTTTTACGATAAATTGTGCTAAAATTAACCCAGTCATATCGTACTCGCAACGTTTTTAGGTTGGTGTACATTTCTTTTTATGAATAAAATTGTACTTTTACGATAAATTGAGCTGAAATTAACACTAGTCATATTATGATAACTAGAGGAAGACCGAAAACAGATTTGGAATCAGCGTAGACAACTGGTCTAGCAGTGTGTATACAAACTATACATCTTTGATGAGAGGAAAAAGTTAGATTTTGTCGACCACTGAATTAACTGTTTATACTGGCTAATAAAATGAAAAATGAATTAAAATTATAACAATTTTTTTTTAGTTTCTAGTTTTAAACTAAATCTATCTATAAATAAAAAACTTTGAGTGGAGTTGAGCGGAGTAATAAATATCTCTTTCGCTCAGTCGCCTGTTATGAGTGGCTGACTCGCGTAAAGTGGGTGGAAGTAGTGTCTCTCGCTCAGTCGCCCGTTAGGGTCAGATGTATCAAGATGAGCTGGCGTTAAAGATCACGAAGTAATCACAAGCCCTATTCGTTGGGTATGGAGCCGAAGGTGCGGCTTGTTTAGTTAAAATTAAATTAATAACTTAAAGTATCTCCACTGAAATGATAGGTAAGTTTTAACTAATTTTATTTGTAAGTACAGAGTGACCACAAAGTCCCTTTACAGTGAAATTACAACATATTTGTATGTTACCTTGTTTTTCATGCAAAGGGACTTTGTGGCCACACTGTACTATTAGTTGTTGTTGTTGTTGTTTAGCCGATCAGCCCACCCTGACCGAGCAAGCCGGCGGCACGCAGGTAACCGATTGCCCTCTCCGGAGTGGAGCAGAGGTTCAGCGCACTAGTGATGTTGTGTTGTGTTCGTTGTTGTGCTAGAGTGGTGCAGTCTGTCATAATGTGTTCAATTGTTTGTGGTGTGTCCTGGCACAGGTGGCAGGTGTCGTCTATGGAGTTGTCTAGTCTGTGTTTATATGTCCGTAAGTTGGGGTGATGTCCACATCGGAATCGTGTTAAGTTAACTCGATCCGATCTGCTCAGGCTGATCTCTGACCTGTTAATAGGTGGCGTCTTCGCACCTAAGACCGCATTCGGACCGAGTCGTGTCAGTGCTATGTGGGTTAGGTGTGTGTGTATGTGTTTTCTGTATTGTGTGATGTCTGTGGGGCGTGGTATGGAATGGACTATTTGGTTATAATGTCTCTCTGGTGTTACCTTAATGGTGCGAGGTGTCGGTGCATGATTGTACATGTAATGGCAAGGGTGTTGTGGGTTAGTTGTTGCTGCTGCCATGAATTGTGTTCCATTCATGTCTAAATGTTCCCTAACTTTCAGTATTTTTGTTTCTGTGTGCAGGTGTCTATTGGTGTTGTTTGAGTGCATCCTGTAATTATACGAAGTGCGTTGTTTTGTATTGTCTGTAAGGTGTTTGTGTGTGTGTTTGAGATAATGGGTGCCCAGCATGGGCTAGCATAGTCCATAACTGAACGAATATATTGTTTGTATATGAGTGATGTTGTTTCCTGCTGGTGTCCAAAGTTTGTGCCTGTTAGTACCCTCAGCATTTGTTTTTAATGTCGTGAATGTGGTTTGCAAAAGACAATGATGTGTTGTATGTGACCCCAAGTATTTGGGTCCTCTGAGTGTGTGGAATGTTGGTGTTGTTTTGTGTCAGCTGTGGAGTTATCTGGTGTTCTTTTGTATTGCTTGTAAGAAAGGTGATGGTTGATTTTGTGGGCGCTACTTTGAGTCTATTGTGTGTGAGCCAGTCTTGTATACTGTTTATGTATGTTTGTAGGTTATTTGTAGCGGTGTCGATGTTGTTGTGGGTGGATGTTAGAATGATGTCGTCTGCATATGATGATAAGGTAAGCTTGTTATCTATGGGTGTTGGAATGTCATGCATGTATAAGTTGAACAGTGTTGGTGAGAGAACAGAGCCTTGAGGGACTTTTTCGGAAAAAGCTTGTTTTTGGATGACTTGCCATTAAATGTGACATGTGAGTATCTTCCTGAAAGATAGTTGTTCAGCCATCTTTTAGTGTTATTGTGCATGTTTGTGTTAAGTATTTTGTTTATGAGAGGGAAGCGTGGGATAGCATCAAATGCTTTACTAATGTCTATTGTTGCTAATAGTGTACGTTGAGCTGGTCGTTGAGCTAGTCGTTTGGAGTTGATGCCATCCATGATGTGCTGCGTGAGGTTAGTGAGTAATGTCGTGGTTGAGTGGTGAGGTCTGAATCCATGTTGAGTAGGCGATAGTGGTATGTGTGGGTTGGTGATTTGTAAGATTAGTCTTTCTGTTACTTTGGAAGGTGTGCATAGTAAAGTAATGGGTAGGCTGACCATATTTCCTTGAGACAAAAACGGGACATTGAGATGGCAAAAAAGGGACGGGGGTTATGTAATATTCTGTATTCATGAAAAAGTAAGTACATAAACATATTGAGCTTACAATTATTCTTCAGTGACAGAACCCATAAAAAAAACGGTACTGTCCCGTTCAAAACGGTACGTATGGTCAGCCTAGTAATGGGTCTATAGGAAGCTGGTTCTGTTGGATTTTTGTTTGGTTTGAGTAGTGTAATAATTTTACCTTGTTTCCATATGTCAGGAATAATACAGTGTTGGTATGAATATGCACTGATATTTGTGAGAGCTAGTATTCATTGTGGGTCCAAGTGTTTAAGGTGTATGTTAGATATGTTGTCTGGAAATTCTTAATGTTTTTGATGATCTTGGTGGTCTGGTCTGTATTGAAGGGTGTAATGGTCGTGTCGAGTATGTAGGTTTTCTTGTGCCTGGCTGTTTGTCTGTCTGCGTGTTTCTGGTTGTTGTCTCTGTTTACTGTAAGTGACTTATCTTTGCGTAGTGATTAACTAGAATGTTAGCTTGTTGTGTATATATTGGGATATTATTTTGGCTGCGACATACAGCCGCGTGTGAGGTGTGAATGCAGCTGTTAGAATGGGTAATGCTGTTTATCGTCTTGTATAGCCTTGATGTATCTGTGCAGTGGTTTAGTGTTGTTATGAATTCCCTAAATGTTTCTGTTTGTTTTTCTTTGAGTATGTTGTTTATTTCTGTGTTAAGCTGTTGTATCTGCTGTTTTATGGTTTCTGTGTGTTGTGTTTGTGTGTTATGTTTGAGGTTGTTACGTTGCCTTATGAGGTGGGCTATTTCTCTAGTGTAATTTGGGTTGTATTTCCTAATGTTGCCCTTGGGTATGTATTTGTTTGCATTATTGATGATCTGATTAAATGTCTTGAGTGTTGTATTGATGTTTATGATGGGTGTGCTGTTTAATGTACTATTAGTATTGTTGCATGCTTAGTTGCATTAATTACACATACTAGCTAAACAGGGCCCTACAGGCCCATTTATCTAGGCCTGCGGTGCTGGGGCCTTCGGGCCCAGTAATTGGGGGGAATGTGATGCTTAAGATTTTCATGAATGCGTTCTTTTATATAGTTTTAGTGACCTAATAATTGAACAGACAGTAATTGGGGGTTCAATTATTTGGTCAATAAAACAATAGTCATGAAAATCTTAAGCTTCACAAATCTTGACACAATGTGAAGCTCAAGATTCTTTTCTGCAGTTCTTTTCTATAGTTTTTGTGCGGTGCTGGGGCCTTCGGGCCCAGTAAGTGGAGTGGGTGGGGGCTCGTCACACACATATTTTTGTTCATTACTCATCACCCCCATCCACCATACGAAGTTTGGTCGAAATCGGCTCAGAAACGTAAAAGTTTTTTCTGCGGACAGATATTCTGTGAATTATTGTAAGAGGCCCTACGGGCCTATTTAGCTAGACCTGCAGTGCTGGAGCCTTCGGGCCTAGTAATTAGGTGGTCTGGAGCACATATATAATAACAGTTGCTTACTGGGGGTTCAATTATTTGGTCAACAAAACTATAGTCATAAAAATCTTAAGCTTCACAAATCTTGACACAATGTGAAGCTCAAGATTTTCATGGATGCGTTCTTTTCTATAGTTTTATCGCGGTGCTGGGGCCTTCTGGCCCAGTAATTAGGGTGGGGGGATGGTCACACCAACTTGATTTTCTTCATTCCACGAAAGTGTGTGAAAAAATCTCCTTTCTACGGGAGGGATATTCTCTAAGCAAGTGAGAGTTGGACCGCGGTGCTGGGGTCTTTGAAAACTGTAGGAACAAATTTTCTTTTTTATTATTATTACGGGCGGCAATGTGAAGCTCAAGATTTTCATGACTGCGTTCTTTCCTATAGTTTTATTGACCTAATAATTCAACTAACAGTAATTGGGGGTTCAATTATTTGGTCAGTAAAACTATAGTCATGAAAATCTTAAGCTTCACAAATCTTGACACGATGTGAAGCTCAGGTTTTTCATGGTTGCGTTCTTTTCTATAGTTTTATCGCGGTGCTAGGACCTTCGGGCCCAGTAATTGGTGGTGGTGGGGCTGGTCACACACATATTTTCGTTCATTACTCATCACCCCCATCCCCCATACGAAGTTTTGGCGAAATCGGTTCAGAAACGTAGAAGTTTTTTCTGCCGACAGACAGACAGACAGACACATTTTTGGTGAATTATAGTGGTAATTATCTAAGAATCCATTTGCCATTATCTATGATAGGGTTACCATACGTCCGGTTTTTCCCGGACATGTCCGGAAAATTTGAATATTTATAACATTAATTTTTGAGGCCATAACACTTCTTATTATTTATAAATACTCAACATAGACGACATGTAGCGCATAGTATATATAACGCATTAATACAACGTGAGTTGGTAGATACTGATACGGATACACCTCCCCCTCTCCGGAGTGTCCTCTTTTTTGAAAGTTCAAATATGGTAACCCTAATCTATGAGTTGGGTGCGACTCCTGAACTCGGGACCTTAAACACTTACATCAGTTACCCAAAGAACAAAGAAGGATACGTTGGGATCTTTATCGGGAATAAATTACCACCCCCAAAACTTAGCGGCTCGGTGTTGCCTTTCATGCCAAGTTTGGAGGTCAGCAATTAATTTTCTCGATAGCGTTGTTTGTTACTCTTTACTCTACGAAGGTCCACTACAGATATTCTTTTACAGATTGTTTTCGTAATGTAGCCGATATTATTTGACCGAAATCAACGTAAAATCACCAATTTTTAATCTTCCGAATGAGAAGCTAAATTTAAATTTTATTAATTAAAGAAGAGAAAAGTTTGATTTATGTAGAGTCTATCGAAATGTCAAAGTTTCTCAATATTTTAAACCAAATCCTATAATTAAATCAGTGTATGAGTTCATTCCAGGCGGTCTGCCTATTGGTGACCCTTGCTCTAGTGGTGCATCAGATGCGGCCATTATATCTACTTACACAACTCACGAAATGCTTCCGTTCTTTTCTCTTTCTTGTTATCTCTTGTACTACACTGGCTACGTCGCGGCCAATGTCCTAACACCACTTCCTGTTCATCAGCGAAGTTAAGCGACATTTGGTCTGGCTGGTAGTTGGAAGGGGAACCGTTGTGTATCTAGTAGTGATGCACCGATTAATAGGCATCGGCATCGACCAAATTTAGCTGATTCTCTCACCGATTCTTTGAAATTTTAAAATTTTCATTACAAAACAAAATCTATTCTTCTCTTCTTCTTCCGCAGCTTATTATCCCATCTTTACATGGGGTCGCTGTATTTGGTTCGTCTTCTCCACTCTTCTCTGTCGTATACCACGTCCTCCTCCAAGTCCTTCTCCCTGATGTCCGCCACCACACAGTCCCTCCATCTCGTCTTCGGTCTTCCTCTTCTTCTCCGTCCCGGCAACTCCATCTCCAGCACTCTGCGCCCCACATACTCCTCCTCTCTCCTGACGTGTCCATACCACCTCAGCCTGGCCTCCTGCACCTTCTTAGATGCTTCCGCCACCTTCACTGTTCCTCTTATATGCTCATTTCTGACCCTATCCCTCCTCGTCACTCCACACATCCATCTCAACATCTTCATTTCAGCCACATCGATTTTTCTTTCATTACTCTTCTTCATTGGCACAGTCTCCATTCCATACAACATTGCCGGCCTCACCACTGTTTTGAATACCTTTCCCTTCATTTTCACTGGGACCCTCTTATCACAGAGCACCCCTGATACGTCTCTCCAGTTCTTCCACCCCGACTGTATTCTACAGTTTATCTCTCTCTCTGCTCCCCCCTCTGCATCCACTGTTGATCCCAAGTATTTAAAATACTCCACCGTCTTAACACGCTCTCCACTCAATGTCACTTCCCCTCCTCGGTCCTGCTGCACATCACATCTCATATATTCGGTCTTCTTTCGGCTAATTCTCATCCCACTACTTTCCAACACCTCTCTCCAATTTTCCAACTGCTGCTCCACCTCCTCTTTCGTCTCCCCACTCAACACAACATCGTCTGCATACATCATGCACCACGGCGCCTCCCCTCTAATCCTGTCCGTCAACACATCGAATACCACATTGAAAAGGAAGGTGCTCAAAGCTGATCCTTGGTGCAGCCCAACTTCCACCCCAAAGCTCTCTGACACACCCACGCTACTCCTCACCTTAGTTGTTACTCCCCTGTACATCCCCTTGATCAGTTTAACATACTTCTCCGGTACCATCTTTTCCCTTAAGCATCTCCAAACCTCCTGCCGTGGTATCCTATCATATGTCTTCTCCAAGTCAATAAAAACCATGTGCAACGCCTTCTGCCCCTCTCTGTACCTCTCTGCCAACTGTTTCAATGCAAAAACTGCATCTGTCGTTCTCCTTCCCGGCATAAATCCAAACTGTTCCACTGAACATATTATGGAAAATTGAACAGACAAAAAACGCTATTTATGATAATTTATACTCATTTCAAAGTATAATTATATAAAAATATTTTACATTCAAGGAAAAGGCAAAGCTTAATAAGTTAAGTTGCCCATAAATTTACATTTTCTCTAACTAGTTAATTTCTAAATATCATAAACTATAGTTTATAATCTATATTATAATGGAGCTAAGTGCGATATATATATGTAACCAAAAAAAATTTATAAACTTTAAAATGCATTTTCGCTGCTGTTCTTCTGTATAATGTTAAAGTAAATCCTATTGAACATTATATTGCTGTAACTGTATAAAAATGAAAATTTGAAGCTAAAATATATATCGCACTTACCTCCATTATAATATAGATTTACCGAAAATGTGTGTGTGTGTGTGTGCGTGCGCAGAAAAAACTTTTACGTTTCTGAACCAATTTCGATCAAACTTCGTATGGTGGATCGGGGTGATGAGTAATGAACGAAAATACATGTGTGACCAGCCCTCCCCCCTCCCCCCACCAATTACTAAGCCCGAAAGTCCCAGCACCGCGATAAAACTATTTAAAAGAAGAAGGCAGCCATGGAAATCTTAAGCTTCACATTGTGTCAAGAAGATTTGTGAAGCTTAAGATTTTCATGACTATAGTTTTATTGACAAAATAATTGAACCCCCAGTAATTGGGGGGCCGCAGACTCCGCAGTTACTGTCAGTTCAATTATTTGGTTAATAAAACTACAGAAAAGAACGCAATCATGAAAATCTTAAGCTTCACATTTGAGCTCATTGTATCAAGATTTGTGAAGCTTTAGATTTTCATGGCTGCGTTCTTTTCTATAGTTTTAGTGACCAAATAATTGAACCGACAGTAATTGGGGCGCCGCAGGCACCCCAATTATTGAGGCCCAAGGTGAGAGGGATAGGAATGATGTTCAAAATAAAATACGCCGTAGGCCCACAATTCGATTCGGTTTGGGCCGAATGCCCAAGTACCGCAGATCTAGCGAAATCGGGGCGTAGCGCCGATCTTTTGCTGAAAGTCCTGACAGAAAGAAATGAAAAGGGAGTATTTGTTGACAATTATGTCTACAAGGAGATTCTTCAGTAATGAAATAAAGATAAGTTTATGATGAAGTGTTCTTTTTTATATTTTATAACAGGAAATAATACCTTGAGGTAAGAAAATTCATTTCCCAGATGAAGTAATTGGCCGAGGGCTCCAAGCCTTCCGCAGGAAATAGGAAAAACCGCCCGTAGGGCGGTATTTTTGCTAGTATTTATAATATTTATAATATTTATTTATACTATAATATATATAGGATGTCCCATAAGTCTGGAACCATAGGGTAAAATAAGTAATTCATGTTTTTCCGTTTACGTTTATGCAAATGCCCATGATGTCTTTGAGTAAGGAAGAACGCATCCAGGTAATTCTGCTCGTAGGAAATCGGAGTCAGAGGGAAGTCGCTGAGGAATTTAACAGATTGCATCCGGACCGCGCGCGCGCCCATAACACACAGCTGTGTCGGCAAACTTGTAGCAAAGTTCAAGGAAACGGGATCCATAAGAGATAAACCACGCAGTGGGCCTCCGAGGACATCCACCGACGATGACAGCTGCTACCATCCTCGCTCATTTCACAAACAGTCCCCAAAAGTCTCTTCGGCGGTTGTCCGCTGAGACAGGAGTGTCGAAAAGCAGCATCCACCGCATTCTTCAAGCACACAAATGACATCCTTACAACTTCAAATCTTGTAGAAATTAAGCGAAGATGATCCAGACCGACTGATGGAATTTTGTGAATGGGCTACGGACCAATGTGCTCAAAATGCCAATTTCCCGTCCACCATTCTGTTCAGTGATGAGGCTGTTTTTTACGCAAATGGTGAGGTGAACCGACAGAACACCCGCTACTGGTCGCAAGACAACCCTCACTGGTTTACTGCTTCAAAGGAACAAGGTGTCGCTCGTGTGATGGTATGGTGTGGCATTTGAAAAGACCGTATCATAGGCCACTTCTTTTTTGATGACACTCACAGGGAACGCCTACTTGCGTATGCTCAACGAGGAAGCATTCCCCAGTGTCTTGAATACAGATGGAGGATTTCCCAACATGGTTCCAGCAGGATGGTGCTCCTGCCCATTACAGCATCCTGGTAAGAGAGTGGCTGCACCGACAATTTCCTGGTCATTGGATAGGACGTCGAGGGCCTGTGGAGTGGCCGGCGAGGAGCCTCGATCTCACCCCGTTGGATTATATCTCTGGGTTCACTTGAAGGCGTTAGTCTACGCGGAGAAAATTCAGAGTGTTGCACATTTGCGGGAGCGCATCATCGACGCATGTAACACCATCACTCCTGATACCATTCGCCGTGTGTTTGCTGACTGGATATCTCGTCTGCATTCGTGAATCAATAATAATGGTAGACACATTGAACACGTTCTGTGAATAAAAGCAGTTTTCATTGCCGTTTTTATAATTTTGCCTTATGGTTCCAGACTTATGGGACACCCTGTAGTATATAATACATAGGCTGACCATATTTCCTTGAGACAAAAACGGGACATTGGGATGGCAAAAAGGGGACGGGGGTTATGTAATATTCTGTATTCATGAAAAAGTAAGTACATAAACCGGGACAAAATTGACATTTTTATTAAAACGACGGGACGGCCAGGAAATATTAAAAAAACGGTACTGTCCCGTTCAAAACGGTACGTATGGTCAGCCTAATAATACAGGGTGTTTCAGGTCGACCCTAGCAATATGGAAATTGGCGGAATTTGTAGTTTGTATTTGGTATTTGAACCTATGTGGTATAGTATAGTACGTAAACAATAATAACAATAAAACAACATATTATATACTTCGTCGATTCTTATAGGTTCAACCTGAAACCTTGAATTACTCCCTATTTGCTACAGTAGCATGGCCGCAAAATGGTAGGGTGCAGATGCAATTGCAATTTTGATCAAATGAGTGCGAGTGTCACCCCCCCTTGTTGCAACATGCGAATCCCCCACCCCCAGGGTGCAAAAAAACGGGGGAATTCCCCTAGCTGCAATAAGCTTAGGGAGTCCACCTAACCTAAGAGAGAGAGAAGAGACTTTGGGGAAGAAGGTGGGACGGCACCCCCAAAAGGGTATACTTAGGAAGGTAAGAGAGAGAGAGAGAGAGGAGAGAAGAGAGAGAGAGAGAGAGCATCCTTCGCCAGCGAGCCACAGACGCATAATGAAAGTTCTTCAGAGCATCATCTGGCTTAGAACTCGAAATCCGCCAGTTGGCTTAGAAGACTTAGAAGGCATAAATGCTTATTTATATTAATAACCTTCTAGCGAATTTAAAGTGCACACAAACGCACATACACTCCCCGACTATATATACGCCCATAGATCCCCTATTATTATTACACACACACGCACACCACACACACACACACACACACACACACAACGTATATAAACAGATGCATGTAAAGTCCCATTAACAAAATATATACGAGCATGCCGAAAAACTACCACACAAAAAGAATACCCTCCCACAACCACCAATCGTCTAAGTATAGACTTTTAGGAGCTCATCCCATCAACACCACGTAGCCGAGATGGAGGCTACAACCAATCGTTCGGACCTTAAGACCTCTCAGCAGTAACACAGTATTACACAATCGCCGTACCTACGGCATTACTTACCAACACCTGACCAAAGCCGCCTTACCCACGGCTTTTACTTACCATTTCCTGGTAGACCACAAGGTCTCTAAATACGACCCAATTAATTGACAAGTTATTAAGCATAAACAAATACGTTTATAGGGACAGAGAATAGACCAACAAGGTCTCAAAAAAGGGCAACGCTACTATTACAGCTTCTCATGGCACAAAATCACCACAAGGCCAATTTGATGTTAGGTAGGCGATCTTTTAAACAAAGAATCGAATATGATAAACGAAGTTTAATACAAAAACAAATTTTCACCTTAATATACAAATTTATCCTTAAACTATAACATAAAAAGCATTCATATGATTTTTAAAACAAAATAGAAATTAAATTAGGGTAACTTATTCATTTTTCCTCTTTTACCCAATTATTTTCGCATTTTAGCCCATGTTTTAAGATTAGATGCCAGAATACAAATTTATCTTTAAGACACAAATATATCTTTAAACCTTATTACAAAAAATATTAATATAACTATATTAAAAATAGATTGTATTTCGGGGTAACTTATTAATTTTTTTCCTCTTTTACACAATTATTTTTCGCATTTTAGTCTATCATGTTTTAAGATTTGATGCCAAATTGTGCTATGCATTGAATTAATTCTGTCATTTGCACAATTTTGTACAAGAATAATTCGAACTAACGCAGCACCAGACTTATTTTATTTTACACTAAATTCTCCCAAACTCTAAAATTCAGCATTTTAAACTAAAACAAATATAATACTTAGAATATTCTAAATTATTATAGTTTTAGTAGGGCATGCCCAATAAATATCGTTTAAATACGCGTATTTATTAAAAAATATTGAATTTATGGCATAACGCATTTAATTGCACCTTCTACAATTCAATAAATAAAATTAATATAGATTTACTCTCTGAGCATATACAAAAGGTTGCCTACTAATATAAAAATACTCGCACTATCAATTATATTAATATTTAATACGCTATAAAAGGTTGATTCTTTTTATATTAGGATCCCTAAATGTTAAATAATATTTCATAGGGAAAACTTAAACACCCAATAAATATGGCATGTACCAAAAAAGTTGCCAAAAACCTCCAGTACTCATTTACAATCAATTTAAACTTAAATAAAATTTATTGGAAAACATCTTTGCCTTATGAAATGCTTTTTGCTTTTTCCGAAACTCCCTTAAATATATACACTGAAAACATCTCTCTCTCTCTCTCTCTCTCTCTCCGTCTTGCGCAAGCGCAGAGTTGATTATCGTAGAAAAGGCTAAACACCACCCACTGTATGTCCAATCAGGAAGTCAGCAAGCTTATGATTGCCTTTCTAATCTCTGGGTACAAATGGCCGTCGTACCACATATAAAAATGGGACTCACGAGCAGATCGTACAATAACAGTTGCTATTTCTACCTGCTCTGCAGGGGCAACACTCGAACTTTTCGCAGCAATTGATGGAGGAAACCTTCTATCGACACAAAACGTTAATGATATCTGCAATGATCCTCCGTTTGAACCAGCAGAAGACTCTACCGTCGAGATGTGAGTATATGAATTTATGTACCCGTATTTCTACTTTATTTTTGTGTCCTATATCTACTCGCGAACTTGTTATTTATTTTAGTGTTCCTGAGAATACCGTTAAGCAAAGCTCTCGAACACCATTCTGTGTTTCCTTCGTGGTTATTTCATCATATATATATATATATATATATTATGTGATGAAGGTGTCCTTTGAAAGTGAAATTTTATTACGCGTTTGTTTCCCTGTACGTGTTAACTTAAAAATTTATAGAAAGTTCTACAGGTAGGCTTTTAAAATTACTAAAACTTTAAAGGTAGGGAATTCCAACGGTCCTGGGTACGAGACCCGGCGTCGGAAGGCGTCGCGTAGTACCCACAGATAATCTTCCTTTTGAGCCCGGTTAGACTAGTTGCTTGATGTTTATTATTTGATCCGAGTACCCTATTCTGCATTTTCTCCTCTCTCTATATATATATATATATATATATATATATATATATATTGTATATATGTGTGTGTGTGTGTGTGTATGTGTGTGTGTGTGTTCCTCTGTGTATTTTTTATGAAAACCAAACGGATTTTAATTAAAAAAGATTCAATATGGATGAATCGAATAGGTTAATTGTTTAGATACCCAGGGGCTCGAGACAATGTGACGGTTGGCGGGGCTTAGTAAACCAGCTAGTCATCTTTCCACACAATATGGCTATTATTATAAAAATGTATGAACTGTCAAAACAATTTTCTGTCTACAGCCGTATCCTTTCTCTTATAGGTCCGACGATGAACTGACACGTGCAATAGCTACTTTTCGTAACACCTCTGAAGAAAAGCAAATAGACGACGGCGATTTCGTGGCTGAAGTTTTACCGCGCAGTCAACCAAGTGAACTGAATACGGAGGTCGAAGTATTGGCTCACACCCGGTCCATCTAATGCCAGATCGTCGGGAAACTAATGTAAGCTTTTTCTTTTTATTTCGGTTAGAACAAGACTGTATTTTCATAAATTTATTATATGATAGAAATCATGTTTCATAAATTAGTACAACTTTACATCCAACTTAAATTAGTTACAGAATTAAAATAACAGATGTACTCATTTTACAGAGTACAAGACTAACATTATTGGGGACATCTTATATTTTACACAATATTGTTGCAATTATACACTTTACATGTATGCGTAAAATATCAAATACATCGAGTGCGCACAAACGGAAATCATTTTTTTATCTGCATGCACACCATTTCATCATTCACCTCAGTTTGGTACGGGTCGAATAATTTTTAAAAATTTGTAAAGCCTTTTCCATGTGACATGTGCAAGAGAAATGAAAGGTAGTATATGCCGCAAGTATTACTAAAGTATCCCTGGAATAGGTAAGGATTCCAGACAATTTCGGGGATATGCAGCTGTTCGAGAAATTTGACAATAATAGCATCGTCCCAAGGATAACCGCCCAGTAAATTTAAATAGAACAATCTTTCCCTATTTTTAAAGTAGATGGCCAACCAATGAATCGCTTCGCCGCCAATAACGACCGTGTTTACAGTAATTGCTCCGCAGTCTCTCGTAGATGACAATTTCAATGTTTCATTCTTCGCAAACACACCGATAAATTTGGAGCATGTGATTCGGTCACTTTTCATTACTCTCTGGAGTGTATTCGTGTCCATTTTAAAAGTCAGTGACTACACTCCTGAAGCGGTCAATTTCTACTAGAGCTTGTGACTCGGGGTATAATAGTACACTTATAGGCGCGTCTATCGGCTTGGAGAATTCCAATATGACTGAGATGTTCCCACTTTGTTGAGGACTTAAGTTTGTATTTACACTAGCAGATACGTCAGGAGTGATATCAAACGGATAAAGGTTAAATTGTTCGATGAACTCTTTCTGCGTTACCCCAATCCCAAGCTCATCACAAGCACCGGCAATATGGGTCAGATTGCTATAAGCCTTCGCGCGAAGCGGGAACACGGCGTCTGATGCGTAGTCCGTATACAATGTCCCTCCCAGCGCAACACCGTTAACGTATAGAGTTATGTTTTTAATGCCGAAATTCTCGAATTTAAAGCGTTCTTTTTATATTTTCTACTCACTGAAGCGTGTCCCTGCAATCCAATTAATAGCCTTTTTGGTAGAGCCCCCAGGGGGATGTTTTCTATCTGCTTCGAGGCCAACCCTGCGGGCACCCTGTATAGTTTGAGCTGTACTCTGTTAATTGTGTATTTTACTGTGGCATGTAGTACATTTTTTTCAATTTCCATTTGTTTTGGTGAACTTATTTTCACTCGCCGTACGCGAAGGTATGTTTCCATAACACGAACCACAACGGGTTTTGCGCCCTCTTCTTGATCAGCTCCCAGATTTACGCAGCTCTCAGGATTCGTGCGGGTGAGCTTTATTTTCATGTCGATGCCATTCATAAGCAGTTTCTCCTGGAATGTGAAGTCTGTATGCAGGTGTTCAAAATATTCGTATATCTTCTTTTTAGAATTTGTAAATTTGTCCTTTATACTACTTTCGTCTTTAGTCTGATAATAGCCCTCAGCAGTTAAAAAGGTATCCTTCGCTTCTTTTGAAAAGTTGAGGACATTTTCCAGATAGGCTCATAGGTGATAATAACCCGTTCCTGCAGAGATGTTGACCTGATTTAAGTACACATCATACTGGCTGAATATGGAGTGTAGAAAGTTTATTTCGGGAAATACAACATATTCATCATCGCAGTCCGTTCCATCAGAATGGGCTATACGTAGTTTAGCGTACATGTGCGTGCAGCTTGGATCAAACAGTAAGGGCCTGAGCTGGGCAACACGAATTCTATAGGGGCACTTGGGGAACTAATTGTGTTCAACGGGTTAATCGTAATAAGGTAACTGTGCTCAATAGAAACTTGTGTTGGGGGCATATCAAAGATGGACAGCTCCGATTTACAACATTGTGAGCTACACGGATGGATGAAGTATGACATGACGAGTCAAAAATAGTGCCACCTCTCTCGACAAGTAATAAACATCCTATGATTCGTGAGAGCAAAGTTCTAAGCTTATATCAGTTAAAAAAATTATCAACCATAGGTTTCATTCGCTTGGAACAATTCTTCTTTTTTGATGTCCTTTTACGTTTAACGCCACGTGCTGGTAACCCCTTCTTCTTCTTCTTCCGGACGGCCCTCTTCTTCCCAACACCACGCATTTTTCTCTGCATATTTGATGATTTTGTCCCGTGTACGCTTTAAGTGTTTTTTAGAGCTTCTTTAGGTCTAGCTCCCGCCATTATTCCTTCTAACGTGTTAAAATCTGATTGTAACGCCTTCTTCCCGAGGTATCTGGCGCCCCTCTTCAGCAAGGCGACAGCCGTACGTAGTATGGTTGAAAAAATGGATCCAAGCCCACTCCCACGCTGGTACCTCACCCCTCGATAGGCTGTGAAAGGCCTTCGAGTCATTATAATTCAGTGCGACGAAAGTGGAGCTTCACTGTTAAGCTCCCGTCACCGAATGGGAAACTTTTTCCCTCAATCATTCTTATATATATTGAAATATTGGTTAATAGATTAGTCGCAACATTCACATAATGGGCTTGTCATATGTAATGCTCAAGCTCTTCCCTCTATGGTTGGGTATGTGAGCTGCACCATAACGACCCGGGCCTAGTGTTACTACTGTAGTGTAATACAGTGCCTCCCCAGTCCAGGCGGCACGCATATTACCCCTGCCTTTTCACACTCATCACGATTCTAAGAACCGTAAAAACGGGTTCTTTATAATCAATACTTAAGAAGCTGGTGGATAGCTGAATTTCGCATATCCCCACCTCACACGAATCACGTTCCAATTCAATGGGGCCCATGGAGTTCTGTTACAAAGTTGGCCAGGGTGTTGTAAGGATGGACAAAGAGAAGAAGAGGACGGTAGTGTGATATAGAAGTGATTAGGTGTCATGTCGTTACATTTAAGCTTCATTATTGCAGCAGCTTTTATATAGGAGTTGAAGCTTTCTGGGTAACCTAGCCATTTCACCAGGTACATTTTTCTCTTTCCTGAGCCTTTGCTGCCTAAAATTTTTTCAATTTTAAACACATTTTTTCCTAAATTAAATGTCACTTTCTGCAACTCCGCGGAAAAAGCGGTGGGTGTGAACGGTTTTATGATGAGGCCAATGATTCCAGAATGTTTATATATCTGTATGTGTAAAATAGCGATGCATGCGTTCCTTTATGGTACGTTGAACTCTTTCAGTTAAAGAGGCCTTATGTATAGAATTGTTAGTGTAGTAACTGATATTAAACTCTGCCAACATGTTCTGAAAAGCTCGGCCTATAAATTCTTTCCCCATATCCGTACAAACATAGCCAGGAACCCTGTTTTCTTTCAATATCAGAGTTTTGGTAGCTTTAGCAACTGTTTCATGAGATTTATTTTTCAGGGGAATTCGCCACAGATATCTAAAGATTACACCTGTTATGAATAGCATGTAACGGTAGCCATAATTATACACTGAATATCTTTGCATGTCTGTTAAATCCTCTTGCCAAATAGAGTTAATCGAAGCCGCTGTTGTCTTGGCTGTTTTAAACCTTTTTCTCAAAGGCTTATGACCTGTATAAGCATTCTGCCCCCGCAAAAACCTCTCAACATCTTTTTTCCCTACTCCATCATTGCAAACACCTCTGTACAGTCAATCAACACCGCCGTAGGTGGATGGGTTAAAAATGTCATAATAGCGTTTTCTTAATATGTTAGCCATTTGCGTATTTTAAAGGCATGTGGAGAGGGTGGGCCGTTGTTGTTTGGTATCTTCTTTCTCCTCTTCAGAGATGCTACCGTTGGGGGTGATGGCGTATTCAGTTGTGGCAAATGCGAGGCTTGCTCCAAGTCTTTTAACCTATTCAGATTTCCTATCAATGTTTTGGGGACATTTATTTGTTGTAGTGTTGCTTTAATATGCTTCCATCCTGATGGTGATGGCCTGTCCCACTTTCTCACCAGGTCATGGACAATGTCGACGATGTTCGAACCCTGTACCCTTGTTCCTTCAACAATGACCTCGCCTGTATCGGTCCATTGTATGATGGGGTCCTCACTCAATAGATTATAAAGACTTAAGCCTTTATTCCTCAATGTATGTGGGAGGCTGCTTTTTAGTAGATGTTCGATATGTTGTGGGGGCGCACCGTTATTCTTTGATTGGTCATCTCTAACGTCGGCCCCAGGTTCTATGTCGATATGCTCATCGTTGTCCGTGCTGTGCCTAATAACCACGGAGATCTCTGTCGGATGCTTATAATCTTCGTACTCATGAAGAAATTTCTGCAGAGCCTCTTGGCATAAGATTCTTTTTTCATCAGGTGACTTTTCACTGTTTAATAGGTCTAACACTTCGCTTTCCATTCCTTTGAGCCTACTTTTACGGGGTTCTAGAACTGTGTCTGGACTCTCTGAACTTTGCAGTGACGCATGCATACACCTCGTGCCCCAAAACTGAAAATAAGATGGGGAGGAATGGTCCCCACTTCGTACAATAATCCGATTTTTCTTCCCGACAGTTTGACTTTTACGAGCGAGCGTACGTATCAAGTTCTTGTGAAGACGTAGGCGAGCCTTCTGAGGGGGTTTCATTGGTGCATTACATTTTATAATATTAAGGCAGATTTCACAGATGCATTTTAAAAAGTCCGAGTCGATATTTTTAACAAACATCTGCTGCAATGCCAGGGGCAATCGATGATAGGTTTTTATTAATTCATGGTATTTCTTTAGCCTATTTGTCATTCTGGAATATACACCGTTTCAGGGTCGTTTTGGGATATATTCGTTCTTAGAAGCACCCTAAACGTGTTTCGCTGGTGAAGGTCACAAAGCAAATATCCGTAACGTCAACGTATAGCTTCTTTATAAACTTCCGAAAACTCCTTACGCTGATTTGGGAACATTTGATTGGCTAATACCCAAATTTGTGACATCTCTACGCTGTGTGAATAAGAATAGATATTGTGTATTTAACGACACATCGCGCATGTATCTATTTTTGAAAAATATATTCTGAATGATGAAGAATACGCTTATGTTTAGATGGTGGGAGAACACTGTAAATGTTTCGGCAAACTTTTTATCCATTTCTAATATGAGAGATCGTCAATTACAATGACTGTATGCTCATTTCCCTTTAATGAATTAACGTCATATACGCCTTTTTGGAACAAAATATCATCTTCATACTCGTTGAATACTGACTGGTACGTCGAATAGCACCACATGACTTTATGCACATATTTTGAGAACATCTCCCCCTTATCTTTAATAATTTTAATCATAAACACAGTTTTACCACATCCTGTAGGGCCAGATATAAT
This sequence comes from Bathynomus jamesi, assembly GCA_023014485.1. Lineage (NCBI taxonomy): Eukaryota > Metazoa > Arthropoda > Malacostraca > Isopoda > Cirolanidae > Bathynomus > Bathynomus jamesi. Next base: position 2,941,511 of record JAJOZX010000004.1, on the reverse strand, counting down.
ATATGTGGACGGGCTCGTCAACCTTAATTTTTCTACAGATTCCATCTCTAACACGTCACACCCCTAAGTGGAACTTTTACAAAATATAATAAAAATTTAAGTGATGTTCCTTATATTCTACAGTCTTGTTTTTCCTTTTCTTCCACAGAACCGTGAAGACGACGAGGTACAGCATCATGTTCACATCATCGATATTACAGACGACCCTGATGACAGTGTAGTTGTGGTTACAGATTCCATCCCCGCTGACGAACCCACACCAGCAACACCTGTAACACTACCTTGTGACAATTCAAAGCGGAGGCATGATGAAGAGCCTTCCACGTCAGGTATAAAACGTGCCAGGAGTGCACCGGCTGTTAGACCCCCAGTAATAGAGTCCCAGCCCTCTACTCTAACGACACAACCCCCACACTAGCTCCTTCCTCAAATAAAGTTGTACTCCCTTATTCCTGTTTAATTCCGGAATTTATCGAAAACCGATAAAAGATAACATATGCGCTCTAGTGGACGCTAACGACGCTTTGGCTTCCGACGCTCAGGCGATGGCGGGTATTTTTAACAACTTTTTTACGACAGTTTTTATCGTAGAAGACGTAAATAATGTTCGCGACGTGGACGATAACGTTCCATTTAGTAGCGAGACTATTTTGAATGAAATAACTGTTTACGAGGGTGAAATTGCGCATTATATTGATAAGCTAAAAGTTAGCAAGGCTCCAGGCCCTGACGCGCTTTATCCTAGACATTTGAAAGATTTGAAAGACGTTATCGTAGGCCCCTTAACAAAAATTTTTAATAAGTCACTGGAACGGGGATTATTCCTGAAGATTTCAAATTAGCTAACGTTACTCCCATTTATAAAAAAGGCGAACGCACAGTAGCTAGCAATTATAGCCTATTAGCTTTACGTCAGTTGTCGGTAAACTTTTGGAACCCGTAGTTAGGGATCGCATCGTCGATCACTTAGAGAGTCGCGATTTGATTAATAGTAGTCAGCATGCATGGGTTTCGACGCCACAAATCTTGTTTAACTAATTTCTTAGAGTTTTATAACGAAATAGTGCTCAAATACGATAGGCATAGAGCGGCTGACGTTATTTATTTAGACTTTAAAAAAGCGTTCGATACAGTTCAGCATAGAAGATTAATTGCGAAGGTTAAAGCGCACGGTATACGCGGTCAGGTAGCTACAGTAATTGGTTAGAGGAATGGCTTCGTGCCAGGAAACAGAGGGTCGTTGTTAATGGTAGGGAATCGGGGTGGTTGGATGTAAGTAGCGGTGTCCCTCAGGGTTCAATGTTAGGCCCATTGCTATTCGTAATCTACATTAACGACATAGATGTAGGTTTGACCAGTAACGTGTCAAAATTCGCGGACGATACTAAAATAGCGGTAAAGTTCTTAGCGTGGACGATAGAAATAGGCTCCAAGACGATGTAAATAGGATTATGGAGTGGGCGGATAAGTGGCAGATGCAATTTAACGAGGCAAATGTAAAGTTTTGCATATAGGTTCTCGTAACAACAATTACACGTACACGATGGACGATAGACAGTTAGCGAGCGTTGACGAGGAAGTAGATTTAGGTGTACGCGTATCTAAGGATTTAAAAGTTAGGAACCAGTGCCTGGAGTTTTGTGCAAAAGCTAATAGGATGTTAGGCTTCATAGCGTGTAATTTCGAATTTAAATCGAAGAATATTATATTACCCCTTTACAAGTTCCTAGTCAGGCTTCACTTGGAATATGCCGTTCAGTTTTGGTGCCCATATTTGCGTGAGGATATTGATTGGTTGGAAAGGAGTCAGCGACGCGCCACGAAACTAATTCCGTCACTACGCAACAAGTCTTACGAAGATAGGATTAAAGAGTTAGAGTTGCATTCACTCGAAACTAGGAGATTAAGGAGGGAGCTTACTGAAGTTTTCAAAATCATTAATAAAATCGATAACGTAAATTTTGACAAATTGTTCATTTTCGATAATAGCAATACTCTTAATAACGGATTTAAATTACGTGGCAGACGTTTCATTACTAACATCGCTAAAAACGTTTTTACGTTTAAAGTAGTTGATAAATGAAATAATTATCTACCAGCGTTAATATGTTTAAAAACCGTTTAGATAAGCATTTTAAAAATATTAACGTCGTTTAAAATTATAAAACAATTAGCAACAGGAGCTCTGGGGGTAATGGTCGAGATTTAAGTCTGTTGACGATTAATGCCAGCGTGTGATATGCCAGCAATGAAATTATATTAAAAAAAGTTAGACTAACACGAACTTACATGCAGCTCGTAGCGTAAACTAACCCACTTTTTGTTATACTCTTCATTCTTTTTTTCCTTTTCTTTTCCTCTCTTCACTCTCATGTCTGTAGTTTGCATGGTATGACAGTGTTCCTTGAGTTAAGACTGTGGTTGCATGGTTTGTAAGCGTTCTTATTTTACTTCTTTTCATCTTTCACCCCTTTCCTATTCTCTTCGACTATTTTTCCGACTTGTCGGCAGTGGCCGGCGGATGATGATGGTGAGTCTTTCTCTCTCTCTTTCTGAATGAATGTTAGCCCACGAATGATAGGTTTTTCTACTTACTTAACCCCTTATTCTCTTCTTTTAACCCCCCTACTTTCTTCTTTCTCTAGGGCTAACCTTAGAGTGAATCTTAGGGTCTTTGTTAGCCTTAGCTGTAGATCTGTAGATCCTCCACAACAGCTGCAGCTTCTCGCTCTGTAGAGGATGGCATAACATTCGAGTTGGTTGCACAGCTACCCCCACACCGGCCCTGACTAGAAATCGGTGTATAGTCAGGGTTGATTGACCATGGAACCCTGTATAGCAATGGTGTTGAACACGGTCCGCGACGCGTAGTTGAAGTTATTGTAGAGTTTGCCCTTCAAAACAGCGACGAACGTGAAGTCAGGACGAGGCTGTCCTTCGGGTTCGGGTCAGATGACGGGGATGTAGATGATATATGGGTAGTAATACCATTCAGACGCTTAGCTGTTGTAGATATAGAATATATCTTGGGCCGTATAATGCAGGCCTCAAAGTAGTATACCCTTCAATATGGACACCTCACGAGATATTGACTTCCGTGTTGCGTGTCATAGTTCCACACCTTATACTCTTACCTTCAATTCTCAGGCTATTTACAGACGGCATATAAACACCAATCGTGGTTGCGGGTTTATAGCATTAGTCTTGGCCCATATGTTTACTGTGCTAAATGCACGGGCCAAAAAAATTTGGTTGCCTACGGTTGTGCAGCGTGCTCGTAAACTGGTTCAGATTGAAAGCTTGAGTTTGATTGTAATATGGGTCCTGAGGAGTTGAGAAGGGTGGAGCAGGAAATGAGTGTTCGTATAGTTGTATTTGGAATGGATGATCGTCGTAGGACCGTGTAAATCTTTAAAAGCAGTGTGAGAGATCGTACAAGACCCCTACTTATTTTAGGGCTGTGAAGGGCCACGTATCTCCCCATCTGTAATATAAGGGACCTTTACGTGTGTTATGATAAAAGTAGAAAATATGGAAGGCATCATGATTTGTGTAAGGGATGTTGCGAGTTTGCGGATGATATAGTGAAACATTGTAAGGAATGACACATGGTATGTGAGCAATGTAAAAGCTCCAAATGTGAAAGCCGTGTAGTTGAAGCTGGGAAGAGGGATTGTAATGTGTGTAGACGCACATTTTTCAATAATAATTGCTTTGCGCTCCTTAAGTCAATTGGCACATGCAGGAAAATGAGAATCTGTGAATTTGGTATGTTTCATATGATGGATAATTGGGGGAAATTCACGCATAAATGTGATGAAATTCACTGTCCTACATGCCATGAGAAATATAAGGTGAATGGAGTAAAAGCATGTTATATGAAAGACGCTAAGCCTAAAAATAGACCTTGTATAACTGTGTACTACGATATAGAAACATATACGGCTGCTGAAACCAAAGAGGTTATCCCACATCTAAAATAGATTAAGTTTAAACTAGTCCTACTCGGTTTAAGCATAAATTTTCCGAAGGTTATATCTAAGAGGAGATCTATCGTGTTTCGCTACATACTTTACAGACTTTGACCAGTGAAGACGTGTGTTTTGCTTTATGTGAACCCCTCATAAACATGGGGGTATCAGAAGAGCATATCAGGTATATAATGCTTTACGAGTTCAAAAAAGGGAATAGTGCTACTGAAGCAACGCGAAACATTCAGGACGTTTATGGCAACGATATTCTGCATGTGAGGAAATGTCAAAGATGGTTTCAAAAGTTTAGGAATGGTGACTGCTGTTTGACAGATGCAGCACGCTCTGGACGCCCTGCTGAGTTTGATGATGACCTGCTGTTAGCCGCACTTGAAGAAGACTGTTCAACAACTGTCGAAGAATTGGTCCAGAAACTCAATTCATCCCCGTCCACCATCCATCGACATTTGCAACAACTCGGGAAAGTGCCTAAGTTAGGAAAATGAGTGCCACATGAACTGTCGGTCGACAATCTGAGGGTGCGGGTAAACATTAGCACAGCTCTTCATTCCCGTGAACTTCAAGACCCGTTTTTGCACCGTTTAGTGACTGGTGATGAAAAGTGGATACTGTACCAGAATGTTAAGCGCCGTCGACAGCGGGTTTGTGCCGGAGAACCAGCGACACCACAGCCAAAACCAAATCTTCACCCTCGGAAGGTGTTGCTTAGTGTTTGGTGGGATAAAGGTGGTGTAATACACTTTGAAACCTTACCACACAACCAAACAATCACCGCTCAAGTCTAGTGTCAACAACTGGATCGATTGAACACTGCACTAAAAAAAAGAGACCTTCTTTGGTTAATCGGAAAGGAACCGTGTTCCACCACGACAACGCACGTAATCATACCGCTCGGATCACTTCTGCAAAAATTGAGGAGCTTGGGTGGGAAAAACATCCACATCCTCCATATTCTCCAGACCTTGCGCCTTCAGATTATCATTTCTTCAGGAGTCTGCAAAACTATCTTGACGAGAAACAGTATACTTCTTTAGATGACTTGCACACCAGTCTTTGTACGTTTTTTGCCTCAAAACCGCCTGAATTTTATAAACATGGCATTTAAAAACTTGTAGGACGTTGGCAGTGTCATTGATTCTGATGGAAAATATATACTAGATTAAAAAGTTTCAGTTGAGTTTTTTTTTTTGTCCAAATTCCGATCTAAAAAACGACATTACCTATGGGATGACCTGATACATCCATGTCTTCGGTATTTTCTCTAAATTCTGATGGTAAAACATTGATGGCTTCAGTCATTTCTTCTTGCGCTTTTATTTGATGGTTTTGTGCTTCTTGGGCTCTTGCTAAAGATCTCTTATTTGTTGAACTAGCTATGCGATCAATTGGTCCTAACTGATTTTTTTCTTTGTTTTCGACCCACAAAAGACTGCCATTCTGCCATTAGTATTTTATCCTTACACCTGCAAGATTTCCTATCAATTCCCTTATCATAGCATTCACAAGAAGATAATATCAAACATTTCATCATACTGAGCTACTTTTAAGGCAAAACTTTCATTTCTTTGATGTAATGGCACCTTGTTCAATTTTGAAGCTGCTTCTATTAGTCGACTGACTTTAAGATAGATACCTTTGGTGTTAATCGTAGGAAAATAAAATTTCATCTAAATGTCTTCAATATCTTTTACAACAACCCTGTAACAATCATTAGCAGTTGCTGATCCTTTTCATTTAGCTTCTTCACGACGGCGCACAGAAAGGTAGTGTCTCACAACATCTTCTTTTGAAGGAGTCATGGCTGCTGGGAATTCCGTAGGATACCCAAAGGCTGCATTTGAGGACTTGCTTCTAGTAGTCATAGTTTATATTCAGAAGTAAAATCAAATTATATGTAATTTATAATTTATGATAATTCAAATTATAATTAAAGCAAATGCAAATTATTTCTATTTATCTGAAAAATTATTTCTATTTATCTGAAACATAAACATATCAAGCATTAAACAAACAATTTATCATGTAACATATAACAATATTAAACATATGCAAATATGAAGGTAAAAAGGGGAGGAGTGGCATGTGATAGGGGTAGTAGGGTAGCACATGCTTGATATTTTAATATTTTGTTAAGATGATAAAATGAAACTTCTCACATAGTGTACTTTTTAAGAAATAAAAAAATTTCCCATTTTCGACCCGGCCTAATGTATTGTACATAGATCGATTCAACTGCGACCCGGTGCAAGTCGCAACCACGATCGCATCATTGTGCTTTACTGTGTTCAAGAACAATTTCATGCCTAAAGACACCTTAGCCGTCATTCACAGAAACAACCCTCGCAGTTATGAGCATAAGGCTATTTACTGGTTCATACACCTACAACAGCAGACATGTCTACACATAAAGCATGCCCGCAACGGGCAAAGTACCCATTAAGATCAATGGTCGTGTTTTTTGGGTTGATGGCCTAAGCGAAGACTGTGGCACTGGTGAAAAGACTGTGTACTCCTTTAACGGTTGCTGGTGGCATGGATGCCCACGTCCTGAGTGTGGAATCGTAGGAGATATCCACGGTAGATCTCCTGCCGACAGTCTTGAATGGACCCGCGTACACGATCAGCTTATAGGCTCCCAGTTCACTCACAAGATCTTTAGGGAGCATGAGTATGATGCACGGATGGAAACAGATGGTCACTACCGTGAAGAAATAAACACGATCATGCGTTCAATGGTGTGGAACCTCTGAAATGCGGTGATAGCTTGTTCGGAAGGCGTACAAACCCATTCAGGCTATAGTTTCCGCCTGCTGAGGGCGTGAAACTCCATTATTATGACTGCTGTTCTTTATACCCCTACATGATGAAGAACAACCCGTACCCCGTAGGAGCGCCTGAAAAGCTGGTGGGCCCAGCCCTCCCCACCATCGACGAGTTCTCAACAAATTTGAACAAGAAATATTTCGGTCTTTCTTTCGTAGACGTGCTCCTCCCTCGCGATTTATGGATGCTGATCTTACCCGTCGTTGTAGACTACATCTCATGTTTCTCCTGTGCGTGAAGTGCGCAGAGGAGAAAAATGGGGCTTGTAATCACATAACTAACCAGCGGAAGATCAGAGGCGTATATACAAGCCATGAGCTGTTTCTACCCGTTCGCCATGGCTACAGAATATTGAAGATATATGAGGTGTGGACTGTATAAATGTATACACATGGTTTGATATTTGGAACCCTTCTATTCCTGTATTATGTCATTGACCTTCATAACTGCCATAACGCAACCAGTATTCAGTATGCAGATGACACGACACTTCTCATATCTGATAACGACTTAAGCCCTTATCACACGCCGTTTGTTGCCGTTTTTCACTGCTGAATCGTGCACCGATTAAAATAGATTGTAGCCATTTATACATTAATCGGCAGCAATCAGGATTTGAAAATGTATTGAATGTGTTAATTGCCATTCAACGATAAGAGTCTCAAATTTTTCAAACCCGGGTTGTTGCCGATTAATATGTAAACGGCTATAATCGGTTTTAAGTGGGGCACGATTCATCCTCGAAAAACGGCAAAAAACGGCTGTGTGATATGTACTTGGAGTACATATCCGCATCATTTTTAACATCCGCATCCGCACTTCTGACTGCGGATGTTATGCGGATATTACCTCTAATAAATTATGCAATTTACAATTAAATTAGCTTATAAAGTAACTTATAAGGCTCAGTCATGCACATTTCCTGTAAAGTATTAATTATTAATGAACAAACAAATATATGATATAAACCTCAAAATATAAATACCTGTGTAGTGAATACTCTTATTTTAGTTTTAAGATAAATGTTAATTTTACAGTCTTGAATTTCGGAATAGTATAAATTCATTTTAAATTAGTTACCCCATTATAATTCAATTGTGAACCACATTAATACTAATTTTATGTATACTATATTATTTTATTGTATGTAAACATAATTAATTATATATCACAATTGTCAGTTAATTATTTATATTCAAATATTTATTTTAATCTAATGCCATGTCCATTTTACAAATAATAATAGAAAACCAAAGGTTATATTTTCCACCTTTGGTACTGTCGTAGTTTCGCCTAACGGACTCAATACGGCTAGTGAGATAATCACTGGTTGGCACTTAACTAGCGGCAGTGCTTATGGCTACATCATCCAGGTTAACCTATACCGGATAGATGCGCTACGGTCCCAAGCCGTAGCTTGCCTAGGCCGACGACGACGACGACGTAAACCAACAATTGATGACCCCGGAGCTGGATTACCCCTTCTACCCGAACGACTAGGACTAGACTGTAATGTCGTTCGTGCCCATCACCCCCTTCACCCGAACGACTAGGACTAGACAGTAACGTCGTTCGTGCCCATCACCCCCTTCACCCGAGCGACTAGGACCAGACTGTAATGTCGCTCGTGCCCTCTGCCCCTCACCCCTGCCCGTGCGCTCTGTGCCTGCGCTCGTCTCAACCTCCACTCCTTCGTTGGTAACTTGTCGTCTTGCTTGTACGTCAGCAAGCATAGGAGAAGATGCCTGACGACGCTGGTGCCATCTCCCACTTGAGCGTAAAGCTCCCCGTCTTCTGGCCGGGTGATCCATTTATTTGGTTCCACCAAGTGGAATCACAATTCAACTTGGGAAGGATCACCACTAGCAGGACGAAATACGATCATGTTTTGTCCTCTCTACCAGCGAGCATCATCTCTGAAGTCCGTGACGTCATCGTGTGTACTTCCACGAGTGAGGACCCATACAACGATCTGAAGTCTGCCATCCTGTGCCGCACCACTGTCTCCGAGCGTGAGAAACTACATCAGTTAATCTCAAAAGAAGAACTTGGAGACCGTAAGCCCACTCAAATGCTGAGGGCTATGCAGTGCGCTCTAGGCGAACGCGCACAAACCTTCGATAAGGACATCTTTAGACAGTTGTTCTTGCAGAAACTTCCTCCATCAGCTCAGCGTGTCTTGGCCACTATGGATCCTGCTACTCCAGTTGATAAACTAGCAGAAACTGCCGACAAAGTAGTGGAGATTGACACAGCTCCGGTCAACAACGTGAACACACAATCGGAACTGGAGTTGAAAGTGAAAGAGTTAAGTCAACAACTCAACCACGTTTGTTCTCTGCTACAAAATCAACGGCAAAGAAGCCATTCTCGGTCAAGATTTACGAAGAGGTATCGTTCGAGTTCCGGGAAGATCTGCTTCTACCACTCGAAATTTGGAAAGAGGCTAGGAAGTGCATCTCCCCTTGCAATTTTTCGTCGGAAAACCCCAGCAGCGAGTCCTAATGGCGTCTAGTACTCGCACTGCCAACCTGTTATTCATAAAGGACAGGAACTCTGGTATCAATTTCTTGGTCGATACCGGAGCGTCAGTCAGTGTATTCCCTCAAAAATCTGGTCATACGCACTCGGAATCTCCGCCTCTATACGCTGCTAACGGTTCACGCATACCCACGTACGGTACTCAGTCGCGTGAACTAAACTTGGGCCTTCACCGATCCTTCAAGTGGATTTTCATCTGTGCTCAAGTGCGGCATCCCATAATCGGCGCTGACTTCCTCCAGCATTTCAAACTCCTGGTGGATCTTGACAAGCGACGCTTATGCGACCAGGCCACACTGCTTTCTGTTCTTGCCAAACAGGTTGCCCTTCCGGACGCCTCGAACTCTGCACTTTCCCTCGTTCCCCCTAATTCCATGTACCAGTGCCTTTCCAGCGATATCCAGGAATTCTTCAACCTATGCAGATGGGTGATACCATTAAGCACACCATTACCCATCACATTACAACAAAAGGTCCCCCTGTGTTTGCAAAACCCAGACGTCTTGCCCCGGACAAACTGAAAGCTGCCAAATCGGAATTCCAGCTTATGATGGATCTTGGGATAATAAGACCTTCCAAAAGCAGTTGGTCCTCTCCCCTACACCTGGTCCAGAAGAAGTCAGGAGACTGGAGACCATGTGGGGATTACCGATTTTTGAATTCGACAACCATCCCGGACCGATATCCGGTACCAAATGTCCAAGACTTTACTTCTCTTCTCCACGGCAAATCTATCTTCAGTAAAATAGATCTCGTTAAGGCTTTCCACCACATTCCCGTAGAGCCTTCGGATATTCCCAAGACTGCAGTTTGTACACCATTTGGGTTATTCGAATTTGTGAAGATGCCGTTCGGGCTACGGAATGCTGCGCAAACCTTTCAGAGGTTTATAGATGAGGTCACCAGAGGCTTAGACTTTGTTTATGCCTACATCGATGATTTGCTTGTGGCCAGCTCAACGGAAGAGGAACATAAGGAACATCTTTCACTCCTCTTTCAACGCTTAGAACAATACGGTGTTACTATTAATGCATCTAAGTGTGTGTTTGCACAGCCAACCTTGGAATTTCTTGGTCACACGATTTCGCAGCACGGAATTACCCCCCTTCAGGACAAGTGTGAAGTGATAAAAAATTACCCTATGCCAAATAATCAGCGTGAGTTACGTCGGTTTCTAGTTTGGTAAATTATTACCACAAGTTCATTAAAAACTGTGCTAGTGTTCTTGCTCCTCTACACGCTATGATCACACACAAACGCAAGGTAACGAAATTGGTATGGTGTAGCGATAGTTTACAGGCGTTCGACAATGCCAAAAATGCTATCAATAGTGCATTGTCTCTGTCATTTCCTATCAGTGATGCCCCCCTAACTCTGACGGTCGATGCATCAGATGTTGCGATCGGTGGAGTGTTGGAACAAACCATTAACGGTCAACAAGCACCCATCGCGTTTTACTCGAAAAAGCTGCAGCCAGCCCAAACGCGTTATAGTGCTTTCGGACGTGAACTTCTTGCTATTTACTTAAACGTGAAGCATTTTCAACATTTCCTTGAAGGCCGAGATTTTTGTGTTTTTACCGACCACAAACCTTTGATCACTGTCTTCAATAAAAACAGCTGTAACCACTCTCCCAGAGTCATCAGGCAACTCGATTATATCTCGCAATTTACCACAGATATCCGCCACATCAAAGGTGTCTTGAACACTCCAGCGGATGCACTTTCAAGAATAGAGATTACTTCTGTTACCCTCAGCTCTACACTGTGGAATGCTATTGCACAGGATCAAGATAAGGATACGGAACTACAAGACCTGCTCAGAGAAGACTCCACTCACTCACTTTCCCTCAAGAAAATGAGTATGCCAGGATTGTCTGTGCCCTCTATTGCGACGTATCAACAGCTGCTATTCGCCCTTATGTCCCTCCATGTCACAGAAAAGCAGTCTTCACGGATCTTCATAAGCCCTCCCATCCTGGTATCCGTGCTTCGCAACACCTGGTTACCTCTCGCTTTGTTTGGCCCTCGATGCGGAAGGATGTCAAACATTGGACCAAACGTGCCTTGCCTGCCAGCGTGCCAAAGTCCAAAGGCACACCAGGTCCCCCTTTGACGCATTTCCGCCCCATCCCAGCGATTTGAGGTAATTCATGTAGACATTGTTGGCCCTCTTCCAGTGATTCAAGGCCAACGTTATCTGCTCACCTGTCTCGACCGCTTTTCCAGATGGCCTGAAGCCATCCCACTTCCTGATATCCAAGCGGACACTGTTGCAAGAGCCTTTCTTCATGGATGGGTATCAAGATTTGGATTGCCGACAAAAGTCATCACTGACCAAGGTCGCCAATTTGAGTCTTCGCTTTGGAAGAAGTTTACCAGCTTGTTGGGTACAGTACATGCGCATACCTGTGCGTATCATCCGCAAGCTAACGGCCTCGTCGAACGCTTCCATCGCCAGCTGAAGTCATCCCTTATGTGTCACGAAGACTCCCATTGGATGGATAAGCTTCCACTCGTTTTGCTTGGTATTCGCTCTGCATTTAAGAGTGATCTGAAGACTACAGCGGCTGAACTAGTCTATGGAACAACACTGCGGCTACCAGGTGGCTACTTCACTGCAGGGGATAAGTCATGCGATCCTACGGAATTCGCTCAAACACTTTCCTCTCACATGCAGTCCCTTCAGCCTGTTCCCCCTCGATTGACTAGCCAACAGAACATCTTTATTTCCCCAGCCCTCCAGTCTTGCACCCACGTTTTCGTTCGTGTACCTGTCCCAAAACGGCCTCTCCAATGTCCATATGACGGACCCTATGAAGTTCTCCGACGTACGCGCAAATCATTCCTCATCCAGCGCGGTTCCAAGGTCGACAAGGTTTCTATCGATCGTCTTAAGCCTGCGTTTTTGGAATCAACCTTAAGTGAGGTACAAGTAGCTACCAAAAAGGTTCAGCGGAAATCTGTGTCGTTCGGAACTCTTTGAACTTCCTCTCTGGTGGGGGAGTGTGTAGTGAATACTCTTATTTTAGTTTTAAGATAAATGTTAATTTTACAGTCTTGAATTTCGGAATAGTATAAATTCATTTTAAATTAGTTACCCCATTATAATTCAATTGTGAACCACATTAATACTAATTTTATGTATACTATATTATTTTATTGTATGTAAACATAATTAATTATATATCACAATTGTCAGTTAATTATTTATATTCAAATATTTATTTTAATCTAATGCCATGTCCATTTTACAAATAAATAATAGAAAACCAAAGGTTATATTTTCCACCTTTGGTACTGTCGTAGTTTCGCCTAACGGACTCAATACGGCTAGTGAGATAACCACTGGTTGGCACTTAACTAGCGGCAGTGCTTATGGCTACATCATCCAGGTTAACCTATACCGGATAGATGCGCTACGGTCCCAAGCCGTAGCTTGCCTAGGCCGACGACGACGTAAACCAACACCTGGTAAAACAGAAAATTGAATGAAACTTGTTTCATTCAATTTTCTGTGGCTGAAACGCTTGAGAAAGTTATTATTTTTATCATAATGAAAATATTAATATTAATTTTAATTCTTATGCATTGCCTGCCATAATAGTAATATCACGAAATTTGAAAAATTGTGTCATATATTCATAATTCTAAATTATATTGATAGATTAACTAAATATCCGCATCCGCGGATATTGAAATTAAAAATCCGCATCTGCATCCGCAGATGTTGAAAAACTGACATCCGGTCCACCACTAAATATATATATACATATTGTCAACTGGGGTGCCTTCGGACGCTGAGTGACTTCGGACATAATCTCGGGAAAAGTATAGTATCATCAGTTGCACCAAAACGAAATATTAAATAAGAAAACAGTTTCGCCACGTATTCTTATGCCATTTCCTCTTGGCGTAATTTACGATTGTATACTTTCCTCAAGAATATGTTTGAAGACACCCTGCGTCCGAAGTTACCCCTTGTTGATGGCATACCTAATTATTATTTAAAAAATTAATCTAAATTACTGTAAATAAATATTGAGCCTGTTTACGGTAGGACCTATTATTAATGTAATTAGATTAAATACTGACTGTTTATTAGCTGGATTGTTTTCTGTCGAAGGGATCATCAAAATGAAGGTGATTAAGAAAAAGGATAGATTGGGCTGCGTTTTTTTAATTGACAAAACAGTAAGTAAATGTTTACAGTCAGTGATTAACGTTACAATTGGTTGACCTAAATGTGCAGTGAATAGGAATGGATTGTTGATATTAAATTTTATTACAACGGAAGACAATGCACAATACCTGAAGGTGCCGTTTCAGGAAATGCTTGAAGGTGCTCTCTATAAATGTCATGATCCTACGTATTTAAATTGTGTTTAATTAATGTATATAATTAATTATTGCCATTATTGCCTCATATTCATAACATGTAGGACAGTACTTAACCCTAGATAGGTAAACTGGGATATAAACGACCCCATGCTTCCATTATCTTCAGTGAAACCTTTTTGATGATTACCTACCTAGAGTTAAAATTCTATGTCCTCAATGAAAAATAAAAAATGTACCTTTATTCTCTCTGCACTCCCTTTTGAACAATAAATTTGAATTTGAATTTTTTTTGTACAGTATGTGCGGAAAGTGGCGTGAAAAGTGAAGGTATGTCATAACGCTATTTCCCAACCACGAGAATTTTGCTTTAAATTTCACCATTTTTCCCCAAAAAAATATTTTCTTCGGCGACAAATTTCCACCACTATCATATATGTAAGAGTATAACAAACATATACATGATACATTATATGATATTTATATTGACTAACTGAGGTTTATGTTTTACTCTTTAATGAAATTATATATTTACGGGCACCCGGTAGCTCAATAGTTAGAGTGGCAGACTCGAGTTTGAGCGGTGTGGGCTCCTCATGGTTTCACTCCCGCCTGCTTGCTCCTGGCTCTTGGGTTGGATTGAGTTGGCCGCTGACCCTATCACTGCTCCCGCACACTCATCCCCACACCTCGTGGTGAGTGTGTAGGAGTGTGTGTTTGTTGCTTATACTGAGTATGTATGAATATAAACCATTCTTATGCTTTGACCATTTTGGAAGGAAGTTAGACGATCTAAAATGCGATTAGGAAGAATCACTTTCTGGATTAGTGAATTTCATGAAAAATATTGCAGTCTACAAAATTTTAATAAGAAATTATTTCAAATTTTATTTGAAACGATGGAGAATGGAGTTGGTTAAAACAAAGTGACTGCAATTATGCACATAAATATTTTTTTAATCCATTTTGGATCATGGCAGTAAAATCCGTCGATGCGCATACCTGCCTAAAACACATGAATGAAGTCCCTTTCCGTTAATAAAGGGTGATCCAGAGAAATGGGACCCAAAAGAAACCCCTGTAACTCTTAAAGTATAAGTCTTTTTATAAAATCATACGCATCATTCGAAAGAGGATAGTTACAAGTTTGTACAGGATTGTATAGGTTTTGACAATACAAGACAAGATAAGATACAAAACAAAATAAAAGTATTAGTTAAAACTAACCCTTCAAGATGACTGCATGGACTGTGGAACAGCTGCGTTTCATAACTGAGCAATATTATGAGCATGGAAGAAGTGTAGTTTCAGCTCAAAGATCTTTCAAGACAAATTTTCAGATGTCAAAATCACCTTCTAAGAAAGTAATCCGTCGGTGTGTCAGAAATTTTTCCCTAACTGGCAGCATTGGAAAAAGAAAACCAACTGGAAGAGTGCGCACAGCAAGGATAGACGAAATCATTAACAGAACTCATGAAATTGTACAGGATAATCCTAACATAAGCATCAGACGTGCTTCTCAGCTGTTAGGAGTTGGATATGGAACAACACACAGTATATTCAAGCAAAATTTAATGCTCTTTCCATATAAAATTCAAACAGTGCAACAACTAAACGATGGAGATTTCGCACGAAGACGACAATTCTGTCAATGGATCCAACAGAAGGTAAATGACACCACCAATTTTCTAGCAACTTTGATTATGTCAGACGAAGCCCATTTTCACTTGAATGGAACTGTAAACAAACAAAATTGTCGTTTCTGGGCAACAGAAAATCCATTGAATATTACCGAAGTCGCGTTCATAGTCAGCGTGTAACTGTTTGGTGTGGTCTTACTGCATCTCAGATCATAGGGCCGTACTTTTTTGAGGATTCCACCGGAAACACGGTCACTGTAAATGGTGATCGCTACGAAAAAATGTTGACCGATTTCCTTATTCCTAAATTAAGAGATCTTTGTCTAGAAAACCACTGGTTCCAACAAGACGGAGCTACCTGCCATACCACGAGGAACTGCATGGCAGTTTTGCGTCAAACGTTTCCAGGCGAGTTAATCTCAAGATTTGGAGACGTTGAATGGCCCGCAAGGTCTCCGGATTTTTCTCCCTTAGATTATTATCTCTGGGGATATTTAAAGAGTAGGGTCTACAGAAATAACCCAACGACCTTGCAAGAATTGAAGGCCGCCATCACAAATGAGATACAGGCCATACCACCGCACACTCTTGCAAAAGTGATGCAGAACTTACAAGCGAGAACACTGGAATGCTTGGCAACTAATGGAGCACATTTGAAAGGAGTCATTTTAAAAAAATAAATATTTCATAATAAACTTGTAACTCTACTCTTTCGAATGATATATAGTTTTTATGAAAGGAATTAAATATTAAGAATATTTGGCTTTTTTTTATGGGTCCCATTTATCTGGATCACCGAGTATATAACCCGAAAATAAGTGAAAACCCTTGTTCGTTCTCTGATTCCATCTACGAGGGTCACTCAATATATTTTGCCCCACTTTTTTTTTCTTTCCAAGTTTCCTTTTAAGTTCCAGAAATTTTGTACACAAGTAGTTACATACCTTTTATACAAGCTTTTATTTTTTCACATAGTCTCCATCCTTTTCTACGGCTTTCCTCCATTTCGAAACAAGGGCCTTTATTCCTTGCTGATAAAAGTCCGCTGGGTTCCGCTGGAGCCACCTCTTAACCTCTTCAACAACCTCATCGTTACTCTGAAACTTTCTTCCACGAATAGCATCCTTCATTGGCCCAAACAAATGGAAGTCTGAAGGTGCCAGATCCGGGCTGTATGGAGGGAGGGGTAACACAGTCAAGCGCATTTTTGTGATGGCCTCTCTTGTTTGCAAACTGTTGTGTGGTCTTGCGTTATCGTGCAAAAGAAGGACGTCTTCCAGTTTTCTCTCCTGTCGAACTCGCTTTATACGTCTCTGGAGTCTCTGTAGGGTAGCAATATATGCCTCTGAGTTGATTGTTTGTCCTTTCTTCATAATGTCAACCAGAATCACTCCTTTCATGTCCCAGAAGATGATGGCCATAACCTTCCCTGCAGAGGGAGCTATTTTGAACTTTTTCTTGCGTGGGGAGTCTGCGGGATGCCACTCCATGGATTGGCGTTTTGTTTCAGGTTCAAAGTGGTGTACCCAAGTCTCATCCCCAGTCACAATTCGTGAAAGGAAGTCATCCCCTTCTGTCTCGTATTGAACCAACGACTCAGAAGCAATTTCTTTTCTTTGGGCTTTGTGATCTCAGTCAGTTCGCGAGGAATAAACCGTGAACACACTTTTGAGTATCCCAATTGCTGAATTATCGTATTCACACTTCCTTCACTAATTCCTAGCTCCAGCGATAGCTCCTTGTATGTGACGCGCCGATTTGATCGAATGATGCTGTTAGCACGTTGCACAGTGTGAGATGCCACAGCCGATGCCGGGCGACCGCTGCGTGGCTCATCATCGAGGCTGGCTCTCCCTCTCTCCGATGATCTCACACGTTTCGACCAGCGTCCAACTGTGCTTCGATCAACAACAGCATCTCCGTAAACGTTTTGTAGACGTTTGTGAATATTTCCAACTGTTTCCTTCTCTGCGGTTAAGAACTCGATAACAGCTCTCTGTTTACGACGCACATCACTGTCAGACGCCATTTTCGAACCTGCTTTAACCATCGGTTTTATACAAAGGCGTTTAAAAGCGTTTTTATACAAGGAGGGGAGGTTCAAACTGGAAAAATCCGGTTATGTGAAGCGCAGAAAGTTTAAACTTACGGCCCAAAAGACATTTCAGCCCCATGGCCTATTATTAGCTAAGAAAAAAGGGTGGGGAAAATAGATTGAGTGCCCATAGTAGTTTTCAATTTTTAATTTATTTTTTTGTTTTAACAGTACGCAACTGAAAATTATTATTATTATTTATCCTGTAAGAAAGTTTCATTAAGTTCTGAGAATTAAGCTTGCGAATAATATACGTATATGTACAGGGTGTCCCAGAATTAACTATCTATTTCAATGAAATCGGACAAATTTTTTAAAAACACACTTTTATTTATGTTTATCATGTTTAATATGTGTTAAAAATGTATAAATTTCTAAATTTTTTTCATAATTTTATTTTCATAATTTTTTCATAGTTTTTCATAGTTTTATTTTCATTCTCTTTCAGAACCCTATTAATAATGAATACACAAGAACGCATCTTTGTTGTAACATCCCGTATCAAAGGAATGCAATGTAATGAAATCAGAGAAAAATTTACAAGAAGATTCCACAGAACCGGTCCTACAGACAAAGCGATTCGTGAACTTGTGAACAAATTTAAAAGAACTGGATCCATACACGACGAGGTGGGAAGAGGACGCCCAAGGACAGCACGTAACAGTACCGAACAGGTACGACAATTGTTTGAGGATGAACCAACAACTTCGGTTAGGGAGGCCGGTCGAAGACTCAACATAGCCAAGACAACAGTTCATAGAATCTTGCCTTCGACACTGATGAAAAAGGCTTATCACATTCAAGTACTGCATGCCCTAAATGAAGAGGATTATCCAAATCGAGCAGCAAGGTGTGCAGAAATTGTGGATCAAATCGAAAATGAAAGTTTATTGGATAACATCTTATTCAGTGATGAGGCGACTTACCACACGTGTGGTAAAGTCAATCGACACAACTGTCGTATCTGGTCCAATGAAAGACCGTCTGAAATCATAGAATGGCAAAGAGACTCTCCAAAAGTTAACGTGTGGCTTGGAATGACCAAATCCAAAATTTATGGCCCATTCTTCTTTGCGGAAGCAACTGTAACAGGTACCGTCTACCTTGATATGCTTCAGCAGTTTCTCGAACCACAGCTTCTCGATGATGGCATTCTTGATAATGTTGTGTTTCAACAAGATGGAGCACCATGTCATTATGCTCTAATTGTTCGAGAATACCTCAACAGACGCCTTCCGAATCGGTGGATTGGACGTGGAGGACCTCGGCCTTGGCCTCCGCGTTCTCCGGATTTGACACCCCTGGATTTCTTTGCATGGGGTTTCATAAAAACAAAGGTTTATCGCCAAAAGATCAATAGTTTAGCTGAACTTAAAGAACGCATCCAGTTGGCAGTGCGGGAGATAACACCTGAAATGCTTCAAAATGTGTTTCGCAGCGCTGAGGATAGATTTGAAATTTGCAGAGATACAGACGGTGCACATGTTGAAACTTCTCAATAAAGTTTTGACTTATGATTTATAAATCTATTTGTTTTTGTATCATAATTTAGTAATAAACACAAAATTATGTCAGTTTTTATTAAATTTGTCCGATTTCATTGAAATAGATAGTTAATTCTGGGACACCCTGTATTTAATTCAGGACCTAAGTTTCATATTTGCTTAGAATCCAACATATTAGTTAAATTCCAAGCAGCTTTCGACTTTATACAGACAGATAGACACAGAGAGAGAGAGAGAGAGTGAGAGAGAGAGAGAGAGAGAGAGAATATGAATATGAATATCCAAGTCGAGCCAAGAATCTCATCTAATCCCGAAAGAGTATACGTAAGGAGAAGGTAAAAATGCACGCTGAAAATTAATTCCAGAATTGCAGTTATGTTTTTGAAAACCGTTTATAAACTTGAACATTGCATTGCACAGGAAAACTAATATTCGATACCTTCAAAATGCGTTCTGGATGAAACCATTCACATGGAAATAAACTTCAGGGAACAATGAAAACGCTGCCACAGTTATTGCTTTTGAGTTAAAAAAAGTATTGGTCAGCTTTAATAATAATAATAATAATAATAATAACATGGATTGTTTCTCACAATATGCTTCCTAGTAAATTATGTCCTTTAAAATGAGTATTCTGGTTTCGATGAAAACTGGGTGTCGTTGGCTTTTTTTTTTTTTCCCTTTAACAAATGTTCGGGATCGACCTGTGCTCGATCCCTCTGCAGTATTTCGACTTGTTTAAGGGATTTTTATTATAGTACCCATTCATCTACTGATCAAAGGAAAGAAGAAAAGTTAGTTTGGTTGGGCGCCACCTGCCCGCGCGGGAATCAAACCCAGGGCGATGAACTCGCAGTCAGCGACGCTAACCACGACCGCCGAGGCGCATTAACGCTGGTGAACTTTAAAAATCTTTGAAAATGCTGCGTTTCTGTTTTTTGTCTTTTAGGCGAGTATGGGGGACAGTATATATATATATATATATATTAGTGATGTACCTATTCCAAAATTTAGCCGATGTTGATACCGATGCCGATGCTGATTCTTTGCATATATTTAAAAAAAAATCAATTCCCTTCAGAAATTTTACTAACTAATGTGAAAACTTTCAATTTTCATATTTTTACATTTCAAATTTGTTTAAATGCTTTTCCTTAGCTCACTCCACAATATACAGCACCAAAATTCGTTACTCAGATACCGTAGCTAAGATAATGTGAAAAAGTTTTATTACTCAGTAAAATGATAAAATAATTCTATTTTAGTTTCATAAATTGAATAGGTACCAGTATTTAAAGTAATTCTTTTTCCTTATGCTCAAGGTATTTTCTTTCTTCAACAATGTAAACAACAACAACATTTTTCATCAAAATTTCAAGTCCCTGGTGCCCAGTTCGAATAAAAAAAATAGATCAGGATGAGTAAAATAAAAGTGACCCCTTAGAGGTAAACCGTCATATTAAAAAAAGTAAGGGGACTAGAGCTCCCAAACTTCATAGATGCTTACCTTAGCATGTTGTTCGTCTTAATTGAGAAGTTGCTCAATGTGTCCCCCTTCTTGCTCAACGCAGGCCTCCAAACGTGGACGCCACTGATCAATACACCTGTTTACATATCGTTGAGACACCTTCTCCCAGAATTCTTTCGCGTAGTTCATCTATGTCTCTTATATTGGTACCAGGTATGTAAACTTTGGACTTCAGGGCTTCCCAAACACCATAATCTGTGGAGAAAGATTGTGGCTACTAGCCGGCCACATATTGGGTTCGATAAAATCCGGTTTTTCGTTCTCAAGGAATGTGACAGTTTGGCGTGCTCTGTGAGCAGGGTCTCCATCTTGTTGGAAAGTATATCTTTCACCACTAATTCGTCGAATATCAGTTAGATAGAGTGAAAGATATACTTTCCAACAAGATGGAGACCCTGCTCACAGAGCACGCCAAACTGTCACATTCCTTGAGAACGAAAAACCGGATTTTATCGAACCCAATATGTGGCCGGCTAGTAGCCACAATCTTTCTCCACAGATTATGGTGTTTGGGAAGCCCTGAAGTCCAAAGTTTACATACCTGGTACCAATATAAGAGACATAGATGAACTACGCGAAAGAATTCTGGGAGAAGGTGTCTCAACGATATGTAAACAGGTGTATTGATCAGTGGCGTCCACGTTTGGAGGCCTGCGTTGAGCAAGAAGGGGGACACATTGAGCAACTTCTCAATTAAGACGAACAACATGCTAAGGTAAGCATCTATGAAGTTTGGGAGCTCTAGTCCCCTTACTTTTTTTAATATTTCAGTTTACCTCTAAGGGATCCCTTTTCTTTTACCCACCCTATATAATTTGGATGGATCACCTGAAGATCAGGGCCCCCAGCCTTCTTTAGTTAGCTTTATAAGGCTAACTAACGAAAATATCACGACTTAACCTAACCAATCGTCAAGGCGTACAGTTGACCTAACGATTGGTTAAGTTAGGTCGTGATATTTTTGTTAGTTACCCTTATAAGGCTAACTAAAGAAGGCTGGGGTCCCTGACCTTCAGGTGATCCAGTTGGGTTTATAAAATTATTAAAATACTTAAAATAAAGTCAACATAATAAGATGGTTTAATATATAAATTATAAAGTGCAACTTAATAAGAATTATTATTAATATAGAGTAGGAGATTACAATAGTTTATAATATTTAGAGATTAGCTAGTTAGAGAAAATGTAAATTTATGGGCAACTTAACTTATTAAGCTTTGCCTTTTTCGTGAATGTAAAATATTTTTATATAATTACATTTTCAAATGAGTATACATTATCAAAAATAGTGTTTTTTGTCTGGTCAGTTTTCATAAATATAGATTTTGTTTTGTAATGAAAATTTTAAAATTTCAAAGAATTGGTGAGTGAATAGGCTAAATTTGGCTGATGCCGATGCCCAAAAAATGACGATTCTGCCGGTGCCGATGCGATGCTGATGCCGATTAATTGGTACGTCACTATATATATATATATAATTAAACAGAAAATAAAACAGTTTCTAAGTAAATCGTAAGTTACTAAAATAAATATTATAAATAAATTTCTTGTTATCAGTTATTATAATCTGAATTCCATGTAGCACTACTGATGGGGCAGTAAGCTATTTCAACACTGTCAACTTAGATGCATGGTTGATTGTGAGGGGAAGATGGTAATTTAGTGTTGTGTTAACAATGAATTCGAAAAATGATTAAAAGCTGTGACATTTATTTTTTCCACATTGACTCTTAAATCAGTGTTCAAGGCTGAAAACAATGTTCGAATGTACGATGTTTTATTTTTTAAAATTACTGTGACAAACACAAGATGTTTAAGCGCTGAATTAAAACATTTATTTTCAATTTCATACGGAATGAAATTAAATTTTGGTTAACAATCTTTCGACACGTTACTAACCACTTATCAGTGTTGTCGTAGTTTAAAATCTTAAAGAACTTCTCTCAATGTTTAATAAAGATTGAGAGCGATAACTCAAATAATTGTTGTCGTGTATTGATATTTTTTTAATAAAGAATTAATAAAGAAGATAATAATGTTAATAAGAAATTTAATGAGGTTTTGTACGTAAATAAAAATTTAATAAAATTTTGTATGAAATTAAGAATATAAAATACTAGCTGGCAACATCTAAAATGTGCTCAGGCTGGAGGCTGAAATGGCCCAAATGAGTCCTCGGACAGGGTGTGTCCTAGTTAGGTGGTTTCGTATTAGTATGTTATTGTGAATTTAAAATATTTAATTGTAACTCTCTCGGTGATGAAAGGTTAACGATGGATCCGCACTCGTGTCCCCCGTTTGTTCAATTGTTTCGGCGTAAATTACAAGTCAGTAAAGAGTAATAATAGTGTGTAATTTATCCCGATTCATTTATATTGTTCGAAATTTTAATGGCGGCTCCTGCCCGGCTCAAGCGGTCTACCCCGTTTATAAAGTACAGCGGAGCGAGGAGTGTAAAGAGAAGAAGAAGCAATGATAAAAGGAAAGTAATGAAGTAAAGTAAATAACGAAAAAATGTTAAATTGTTCACTACATTGTTCAGATTAGTCACGCTTAAAATTTTATTGACAAAAGAGTTTAGAGCAGATTTCAATATCGAAATCTTTTCCAAACTGATTTATCAGTTTCAACGTAATAAACTAATATATATATATATATATATATATATATATATATATATATATATATATACAAGGGTAATTCAATAAGTATCCGCACTTTTTATTTTCACAATTATATTTTCATATTTGATATCATAGATTATAAACATATCACTTCTCAACATAGTCTCCCTCTTTATCAATACACTTCGTCCAGCGATCTACAAGCTTCCTAATGCCATCACAAGAGAAAGTTTTTGGCTGTGTGCGTAGCCAGTCATGCACCGCCTCCTTCAGGTCATCATCGCCTTGGAATCGCTGACCTCTTAAAGCTTCTTTTAGTTGTCCAAACAGGTAAAAATCCGAAGGTGCCAGGTCTGGACTGTAGGCTGGATGGTCGAGAACTTCAAATTTAAGTCTTTGAAGGCATTTTCTAGTCTGTGCAGCGGTATGAGGGCGCGCATCTCCCGTTGCAAGGAAGTTCAAAGCGCAGCCGTCAGCAGGTAAAGTTATGCTAACACTGTTTTGGGATACACGAGGCACTATCCTTGAATATTATCTAGAGCGTGGAACTACCGTAACAAGTGCATCGTATTCTGACATGCTTCGGAATGAGTTAAAGCAAGCAATTCGCACAAAGCGGAGAGGGAGATTGTCGGAAGGTGTTATTCTGTTACACGACAATGCGCGCCCTCATACCGCTGCACAGACTAGAAAATGCCTTCACGAACTTAAATTTGAAGTTTCGACCATCCAGCCTACAGTCCAGACCTGGCACCTTCGGATTTTTACCGGTTTGGACCACTAAGAGACGCTTTGAGAGGTCAGCGATTCCAAGGCGATGATGACCTGAAGGAGGCGGTGCGTGCATGACTGGCTACGCACACAGCCAAAAACATTCTTTTGTGATGGCATTAGAAAGCTTGTAGATCGCTGGACTAAGTGTATTGATAAAGAGGGAGACTATGTTGAGAAGCGATGTGTTTATAATCTATCAGATGTGAAAATAAAATTGAAAATAAAAAGTGCGGATACTTACTGAATTACCATCGTACTGTGTATATATATATATATATGTATATATTTTTTTTATTGTGGTTGTTAAACCTCCTTCGCAACATCTAAAGTCATATGACGGAGGGGACCTACAGCTTTACGTGGGATCCGAACCACGTGTCGCTACATAATCTGGGCGCAGAGGACGGTCTCCCATCCAACTACTATCCAGACCCAATGTCGCTTAACTTCGCTGATCTGCGGGAAGCGGTGTTACGACATTGGCCACGACGTAACCCACTCTATATATGTATTAGGGTGGTCCTTATTTTCGAATGTCTGAATTCTGAATTATCATGCTCCCAACCTCTTATATGGTGCAATTATCACAAAAATAATCCTCATAAAATATTTCTTGAAAATATCAATTTTTACAGGTAGCTCAAACGAACAGAATTTGCGCGTCAATTTGCCATTGCCCCATATGCACGCTGGTTAAATATGAGAAGTGTTAACCCTCTTCAGCTCGAGTTGTTTTTTACACAGCTAATTAAAACTAGGTTTGTAGATCACTACGGGGCTCCACTGTACTATCTCAGGATGTTTTTCAATAACATGACATGAAAGTCATTAAAAAAAATGTTTAGCATCTTTGTAATTTAGCATTAATATGCACAATTCTACTATTTGTTGTAGGCGATAGATGGCATCCCATTACTCGTGGTATGTATGCGGTGCCTGACATACAGCGCAATGCACTACAGTTCAGTGTCTCTCTTGCTGCTACGTGGATACGAGTGTTGTGTAGCTGCTGCCACTTTACAAGCGTATCTGCTCAGTGCTTATCTGAGATAATAGGGTTAAGCGTTCATCATCCTTTGAACTTTGTTTTGCAATTTCATTAATATTTTAGGGATAGTGAATCGAAATAACTTCTGTATTTATTTAGCAAATTGTACTGTAATGATGGCAAAACACAAGCGATCAAGCAATGCTGCGCTTTACCTTGTGGACAAAACGTTGGAGAAGCTGACAGGGCAAATGCTCCCATCCATCGGAGAGGTCCTTGCAGTCTTCCTCCACAATCCTCTTTCGCTTCATAAACCAATTCGTGAAGCAGCCACTGATGTGATGAATGAAGTTTTGGAGTTTTGGGCCCGCGCTCGAGTCCCCGTAAAACGGAAAGATCACATTGTTGGAAAAATAATGAAGTTAAACAAAGAATGGCAGCTGCTTCTAAAAAACAAGAACCAGCGTTCAGAAACCCAAATCAGGAAGGAAGAAGAGTTCAGATCTCAGATGGAGAACCTTTTCGACATCGCTCATGAAAATGCTATTCAAATGATCAAAAACGAAGAGGATCGCCAATTCCTGCTAGCCCAACAGGAGCCAGGCAGACGTGGGACGATGGGTTCTGTGGATACGGTACTGTCAAAAATGGAGCAAAAAGTTGCAAACAGAAAAGCATCTCAAGATATGCAGCTACGGAAAGCCAAAGAAGAAGCGGAAGCATCCTGTTTTATTGGAACGCTGGCGTCATCAAGTAGCAGTAACGAACATTCTTCAGAAGCTGAACCACAAGAAACCTCTTCCAAAATGAAGCCGTGGAGTGAGTAACATTTTGACTCCGGCACTTGCTTCAGCTTTAGACCGTTCTTCAATCAGTGACAGAAAGGCAACAATTGTAATAGCGGAAACTGCCCGCAGTCTGGGACATGACTTGAGAAAACTGGCCATTAATCGGTCATCAGTGAAGCGAGCTCGGGAGCGTTATCGTGCCAAGACAGCAGAAACTTTGGAAAAAAAATTAGCAGACGATGTTCCCTTGATTATTCACTGGGATGGCAAACTCCTAGTGAACCTCACAGGGAAAGAGCGTTTGGACCGGCTCTCTGTTCTAGTGACTGGACTGGAAGTGCAACACTTCTTGGAGTCCCCAAAATTCCGTCTGGTACTGGAGAACACCAAGCACAGGCTGTGCGGGATAAGCTGCAGGAATGGGAATTGAGTGACAGAGTTGTTTGAATGAGTTTTGACATTACTGCATCAAATATGGGACATCACTCCGGGGCTTGAGTCCTCTTAGAACAAAAACTTGGAAGAGATCTCCTCTACTTGCCATGCAGACATCACATCATGGAATTTGTTTTTGGTGCATTTTTCCAGGCCTGCATGGGACCAACTTCTCGGCCTGAAATCCTCTTGTTCAAAAGATTTTAGCGTTTCTAGCCTCAACTGGATACGAGTCAGTTTTCATTGGTATTGATGACCAGGAAGTTGAAGCATCTACGAGAGAACAACGTCCCAGTCTGATCAACTTCGCTTTGTACCAGCTGTCACAAGATTATGCAAGGGATGACTACAAAGAGTTCCTAGAGTTAGCTCTTCTTTTCTTGGATCGAGCAGAGTCCCACGGCTTTCATCACTCTTTAAAGCTCCTGGCTACAACAGCCAAAGACCACTTGTGGTATCTCTCTGAGAGCTTGGTTGCATTAGTGCTGTTTGATCCAGAAGTTTCTGTGGCTACGAAGAGGGCTATAATCAAGGTTATGGAGTCCAAAGAAAGAGATGAGGATGCACGAAAAAAGTTCAACAAAACAGCTTTCAAGCCGACAATGACCCTGGATGCCTTCGCCTCAAAACAATCGAAGAAGCTATTCGTTTATTTCAACCTGCCGCAGGATTTCTTGGAGAAAGATCCTAATGACTGGAATTTCTTTCCCTCATTCCAAGACGCTACAAGAGATGTTTCTAGCATAAATATGATCAATGATGATGCTGAACGCGCAGTAGCTCTCATACAAAATTTCAACCAGAGGCATACAAAAGATGAAGAACAACTGCAGTTCCTTCTTCAAGTTGTGGCTGACCATCGCCGAAGCTTTCCCGACAGCAAAAGGAGACCTTGATTGGGCAACAGTGAGTGGTTTGGCAACCATGACACCCACGTCTTGAACGGCTAATACCCAACGATATAGTTGGAGGGGACCCAAATGCCACGGTCTCATAGGGATATAGAGTAAAACTTTGAAGTCCTTGAGCTACCTCTAAATATTAATTGATTCAAATGAAATTTCTATCCAAGCGTTTTTACATTATATGCCACCATTTCAGGGGTTGGGAGCTATCTCTTTCCTAACCTCAAAATTAGACATATAAATAAGGACCACCCTAATATATATATACAGGGCTATTCAAACTGATTCACCTGATTTCAAATGAGAATATTTTTTAATGTTACAAATACAGAGTGATTTGTGATACATCAACCAAAAGAAAAACTGTCCAAATTTTGTCTCTCACCTCATAAATGCTCTATGTGACTTCCCCTAGTTACACGAGCAACGTCGACACGATAGTCGAATTCCTCCCATACTCGCTCCAGCATGTCCGTTGTCACTGACTCTACGGCAGTAACAATGCGAGTTCGGAGCTCATCCAAAGATGTGGGCAACGGTGGCACGTACACAGTATCCTTAACGTCGACGAAACTCACGCTGCACTGTGACTACCGATTTACAGCTCGAAAACTGCAACACACAAAACGCCTTCTGCTGTGCGGACGCCATTTTCACACTGACTGTTTGTTGCTAGGCTAGGCTACTGCCTGATTTTGGAGCCCTCTCGCGGTGATCTTGTAAAACTCGGAGATTTCCTCTTTCATGTGGTGTATGCCCAGTTGATGCACGGTTGATAGGTACGGAAGTATTCTCAGTTGAAATCGGATGAATCATTTTGAATAGCCCTGTGTATATATATATACACACACACACACACACACACACAGTGTGTGCGTGTGTGTGTGTGTGTGTGTATATATATATATGTATATGAAAATTATTTCACGAAAATAACTGAATATTATTCATGAGGAAAATAACCACGAAAGAAAATTAAAATGAAATAGTGCTTAAGCGCTTTCGTCTTAATAACATCCTCAGAAACAGTGAAATTAATAACAAGATCGATACACTATATACAGTTCATATAGAATAACAAAAATTATAATTGGTGAAGAAAATATTGGAGGAGGAGCATACAGTCCAAGTCGGGAAGCTATCAGAGTTTTAGCACCTTGCCCTTCTTATCTAAATCTGATCTGAAATAATTCAAAATAACAGGATCGAGCGAAAAAAGGTCCTGACTAAGGTTGAAATTGTTTGTAAGTTCAATGTTGGCAGACTCAAGAATGTTTCCATAAACAAACCTGACGAATTATTCCAATCAATACAGTACAATGAGACAATTCTGACAAATATTTCGGGTTTTAATTTTCCTTCGTGATTATTTTCATATATATATATATATATATATATATATATATATTATATATATATATATATACTGTATAGTTTTTAACACATTTTGTTGAAGATTAAATTTTAGATAGAAATTAAAGACCACTGTATTTTACAAAGCACCGCCTCGGTCACACACCCATTCAAGATACTAGCAGTTTGCAGCATTATTGCCAAGTGTATGGAGGTCATTGTACTACCGAGGCTTTAGGACGTGGTCCATCACCACTAGAAGCAACGGGCCTTTTCCGAAATTTGGACTGTTTCCTATTTTTTGAAAATAAGATATGCAATGTAGATTTTGACGCTGATTTAAAAAATGTAAGTCTTTTTATGGAGAAATTATTATTTGAAAAGTTACACGGTGTTCTAGTTTACGTATATATATATTTTTTTGCTACCCGCACGAAGGGTATAAAAAATAACTGAATGCCCGGTTAGGTCAACTGAATACCCGGTTAAGTTCATTGAATGCCCGGTTAGGTCAACTGTACTCCCTTGACGATTGGTTAGGTTTAGTCGTAATATTTTCGTTAAAACTAACGAAAATATCAACTAAACCTAACCAATCGTCAAGGGCGTACAGTTGACCTAACCGGGTATTCAGTTGACCTAACCTGGCCTTCAATTAACCTAACCGGGCATTAATTTATTTTTTCCTATCCTTCGTGCGGGTAGCAAATATATATACATACTAAACTAGAACACCGTGTAACTTTTAAAATAATAATTTCGCCAAAAAACGACTCACATTTTTGAAATCAGCGTAAAAATCTGCATTAAATATCTTATTTTCAAAAAAATAGGAAACAGTCCAAATTTCGAAAAAGGCCCGAAGCAACAATGCTTTGAGTTGAGAGGTATTGTATTTTTAAACCGGGATTACGACATCTGATCGACTTGACATTTTACCGTTAGGTTAGTATAGGTCAAGTTAGTTTTTTAAAATGTCGATGTTAAAATCTTGTAAATCCGATGGGTATAGGTCGTTATATATACACTCGCATGTACTTTTTTGTTCTAAACGAAAAATTAAAAAACGGTTTGTTAGTTTCAACGTCGTATTCATACTTTTATTATTACGTTATATCATCGTTGTCTCGTGAGTTTTCATGGTGTATGAAGAAGACAAACCCCGTACCTAAGCGTTGCATTCGGTGAAGCGTCACATTTGTTTGCTGATGTCGTTCGCAAAGTTAAAACGTCGGTTCAATAATTCTAAAATCATTGTCGATGGTCTGTACAATCCCATTAACCCGAAGTCAGTAAATGAAACTATACAAATTTCTGTGAAAACTGCTCAAAGGTGGTCTGCCAAAAACCTTGAAATCCTGAAAAAAATTACGACTTTTGCAAAAACCTTTATCAAAATCAAATCCCGTGAATGGTTCTTCATAATCGGTAATCATATATATATATATATATAAGCTTATATATATATATATTATATATATATATATATATTATTATATATATATATATATATATATTATATATATATATACAGTATATGATGCAAATGCAAACCCACAAGAAAAAGGAAAAATGATTCCAAGTCCTTTCGTGTATTCAGAAGTACACGTCGTCAGGGAATGCTGGAGAAGGCGAGATGACAAAAATATATGCCTATGTGCAACGGGACAGAAAAATAAAAAGATTAGCACATGTTTAACAAGAGTTAATTAGAGGAAAAAGGCATTTTAACAAGACATTGTCAATTTTATACATTTTGCACTGTTATTGAAATTATTTTTAAAATGGATACCTAAATGCACATTCTAGAATATTCCTTTCAATTATGTTTGTATTTTTAACGAGTACTTTAGAACTATCCCACTTGCTACTATGATTACATCTATACAGATGGTTAAACAATGCGTTAGAATTATTTGCTGTTTTACGGTATACTCATATTTATGCTGTTTTACCCTAATGTCTAATGTTTCACCCGTTCGGCCTATAGTATATACTGAGTTACATTGTGTACATCCGATCGAATACACACAACCAACCGCATTATCCGGAGTATTCTTTATTAGGCGTTATTTAACAATATTATTATACTTAAACACTACATTCATACCAATTACTTTAAGTAAAGTCGGAAGATATTGAAAATTAACATGGTAAGGTAGGCTAAGGATATTTTTACGCGCAAATTCCTTTGCAGTTACACTATTATAATACCTATTCTTGGCTTTCCTAAGGCAGTTATTTAGAAATGAAATAGGATAATATAATTTAGTACCATTATTCATGATATTGCATATCTCGGAATCTGAAAATTCAGGACTGACAACTCTCAATGCTCTAAGAAACATAGCAGAGAAAATAGAAGATTTAATCGAGGGATGATGGTCAGCATAAAAATGCACATAAGAGTTATTATTAGTAGGCTTATGAAAAACTTCAAATTTCAACTGATTCAAGCATCTCCGAATTTTTAGATCCAGAAAAGACAGACTTCCATCATTTTCTTTTTCAACCGTGAACTAAATAGATGGGACTAAATTGTTGAGCCTACCAAGAAATAAGCCAACATCCAAATTGTTAGGCCAAAGGCATAAAATATCATCTATATTAAATTATGTTATCCTATTTCATTTCTAGATAACTGCCTGAGGAAAGCCAAGAATAGTATTATAATAGGGTAACTATAAAGGAATTTGAGCTAAAAATATCCTTAGCCTACCTTACCATGTTAATTTTCAAAACTTCCGACTTTACTTAAAGCAATTGGTATAAATGTAGTCTTTAATTATACTAATACTGTTAAATCACACCTAAAAAAGAGTAGCCCGGATAATGAGGTTCCTTGTGTGTATTTGATCGGATGTACACAATGTAACTCAGTGTATATAAGCCAAACGTGTAAAACGTTAGACATTTGGGTAAAACAGCATAAATATGCGTTAATAAAAACCCACTCTAATAGACAGAGTTTATTTCCACAACAGTTTCGATGCCCACTGGCATCCTCTTCGGGTGGATACTGAAAAACGAATGAACCAAAAACAAGAGGGAAAACAGTCCAGGGACCATTAAGAAATCGCACCTAGGTTAGATCCCGTTCCCCCGACACCAGAAGGGCATTTTATTAAAGGGTCCCGCTTATAAGTGCATTCGCACAAATTAAAACTATTTTCTTGTTCTATACATACAGATTCTATTATTTTGAAATAATTACTGCATTTATTATTGCATTTACGTTTTTTAACATTTATTATTATTACCTTTACACTTATTATTACATTTATTTTATTACCTTTATTATTACATTTATTGCATTTACATTTATTTCCACATTCATTAACGAAAGCGGAAAGCCCAATTTCACGGTCTATAGAAAACCTACTCATTGTAATTCGTAATTCATTATTTTTCATATCATGATGAAGGGGTTAAAAGCTCAATTATTTCTTCCATGTTTCTAAGAGCACTCAGGATTTGTAGCCCACATTTGCTGGACCCGGAAAATTCAAAGATTTGGAACATTTTTGAGGATTTAAAATATCCTGAGTAGTTTATCAGAAAGGCGTATTTTAAAGCCAGAAAATCTTTTTATGACCCTCGGGAACCTTCAGTTAACCAAAAACAATATGTGAGTTTGCCTTATATTGCCGGCTTAGAAAGAGTAAAACCGTTGACGAAAGATTTTAAGTTTGCTTTGGCGTTCAAATATTCGCCCACCGTAAAAAGTAAATTGGTTAGGAATAACGTTGCAAAACAGGAAGAAGCCTGTGTCTACAGCATTCCCTGTAAAAGTTGCGATTTAGTATACGTAGAAGAAACTGGAAGATATATTGAAACCCGTATTAAAGAACACAAATATGCCTTCAGAAATTGTAATACTAATAATGCAATCTTTTATCACGCCAGCCGAAATGATCATGCTATAGATTGGGAATCAAGTAAGTTACTTTATGAATACAATAATTATGTCAAACGAAAAATAATAGAATCTGTATGGATAGAACAAGTGGATAATTTTAATTTGTGCGAAGGTACTTATAAGCTGGACCCCTCTAATGAGATTCTTGGTCAAAAAATCCCTTACGGTGTCGGGTGAACGGGTTCTAACCTAAGTGTGAATTTCTTAAATGTCTCTGGATTGTTTCCTTACTCGCTTTTGGTTCATTCGTTTTTTCGGTAAAATGTAAATGGAATAATAAACGTAACTGTAAATGTAATAATGGAAGTAATAAATGTAGAAATAAATGTAAATGCAATAAATGTAATAATAAAGGTAATAAAATAAATGTAATAATAAGTGTAGAGGTAATGATAATAAATGTTAAAAGACGTAAATGCAATAATAAATGCAGTAATTA
This sequence comes from Bathynomus jamesi, assembly GCA_023014485.1. Taxonomy (NCBI): domain Eukaryota; kingdom Metazoa; phylum Arthropoda; class Malacostraca; order Isopoda; family Cirolanidae; genus Bathynomus; species Bathynomus jamesi. The sequence goes on along the minus strand of JAJOZX010000004.1, from coordinate 2,908,825 downwards.
TTTCAAAATAATAGAATCTGTATGTATAGAACAAGGAAATAGTTTTAATTTGTGCGAACGTACTTATAAGCGGGACCCTTTAATAAAATGCCCTTCTGGTGTCGGGGGAACGGGATCTAACCTAGGTGCGAATTTCTTAATGGTCTCTGGATTGTTTCCTTCTCGCCTTTTTCATTCGTTTTTCGGTTTATAATTTCTGTATAATAAACAACAATGCAATAATCAATGTAATAATAAACTTATAATTTCTGTAATAAATAATAATGCAATATTAAATGTAATAAATATAATAAATGTAATAATAATGTAAAAAAAAATAAAATAAAATAATAGAATCTGTATGTATAGAACAAGAAGATAGTTTTAAATTTGTGCGAATGTAAAGTACTTATAAGCGGGTCCCTTTAATAATAATAATAATAAAAAAAATGCCGTTCCGGTGTTGGGAGAACGGGATCTAACCTAGGTGCGAATTTCTTAATGGTCCCTGGACTGTTTTCCCTCTTGTTTTTGGTTCATTCGTTTTTCTGTATCCACCCGAAGAGGATGCCAATGGGCATCGAAACTGTTGTGGAAATAAACTCTGTCTATTAGAGTGGGTTTTTATTATCATATTTTGACCTTCACGTAGAAAAGTGAAGTTTTTTGCATTTATAGATAAGCGTGTAGACCAGCAAATAATTCTAATGCATTGTTTAACCATATGTATAGCTGTAATCATAGTATCAAGTGAGATAGTTCTGAAGCGCTCGTTAAAAACACAGATATAATTGAAAGGAATATTCTAGAATGTGCATTTATCCATTTAAAAAATAATTTCAATAACAGTGCGGGAATGTATAAAACTGACAATATCTTGTTAAAATACCTTTTGCCTCTAATTAACTCTTGTTGATCATGTTTTAATCTTCTTATTTTTCTGTCCCGCTATACATATGTATATATTTTTGTCATCTCGCCTTCTCCCTTCATTCCCTGACGAGGTGTACTTCTGAATACACGAAAGGCCTTGAAATCATTTTTCTTTTTCCTTGGGATTGCATCATTCATTCATTTCACGTGTTTAATTGTGAAATTCATCGCATATATATATATATATATATATATATATATATATATATATATTTTTTTTTTATATATATATATACAGGGTGGTGCAAAAGTCTGGACCCAAAGGCAATTTACTATATAAAAAATATCTTTCGATTTTTATAATAGTTTTTATAATTTAATTTTTGTTTATAATTTTACTAAATATTTTTCAGATTGTTACCCTATGGCAGACAAGTTAACAATAGCAGAAAGAATAGAGCTTGTGCTTTTGTACGCAAAAGAAGGAGCCACCTCACGTTCAGTCGCAAATTTCCTTATGCCTCGATTATACAAAATACCATTACACTTATTGTAAATTCTGAACTAGAACGTTAAATTTAACATAATTTAGTCACTGGTGTATGGTTAATTAAATTTCATTTCATAATAAACTTCCTGCAGGCCACACTTTTTTTCCATATAAACCGCCTATGGGTCCAGACTTTTGCACCACCGTGTATATATATATCGGCTATTGAAAAACGCAGTTTAATAATAAACAGGAACACCAGAGAAAAAATAAACATCTTTCAAGGTTTAATAGTACCAACGTTTCGGAATACACTAATTCCATCTTCAGGGCTAAAACAATAAAATGCCAAATCACATACAAAATACAAATTGCTTAATAACAATTTAAAATAAAGTTAAAAATTATAAAAAGTAGCTAAGAAAATGTAAAACATTAAAACTAAAAGGTAAATAAATGTGAAGTTAAAAAGTTACAATTATAAAAAGTAGCTAGGAAAAATATAAAAGCATTAAAACTGAAAGGTAAATAAAATAAAATAAACTAGTACCTTAACCAAAACATAGCAGATCTACCGATGATTCGTCAGAATTTAGGTCTGGTTTTAGTTTATAAATAAACAAAGATTCCATAATTTTGAGCTTAAGGTCAGAGCTTCCGGCAGCAAGTACGGCGAAATTAGACTGTGAAATTGGGTGGTTATTGTTGTGCGAGTGATTACGTATGAGAGAATTAGCTGGTTTGCCAAGAGGTAAATTTGTACGGACCGATTTACCGAGATGTTCGTAAATACGGGATTTTAAATGTCTTTTAGTTTTACCTATATATGACCCCATACAGTGGTCACACTTGTATTGGTAAACTATGGATGACTTAAGAAGTGTAAAAATAACATCCTTGTATATAAATAAATGGTAAATCGATTTAGACGGGGTGAATATAATTTTTATACATAGTTGTCGGTAGAATTCCTTGAGCAATTTTAAAAGTTTGTTTCTAATGTTAAAACTTGAGGTTCCCATAAAAGGCAAAGTGAAATACAGGATATCTTTGGGGACTGTAATTAAGTCTCTAGTTGTAGGGTTTATTAGTCTATTTAAGGTTCTGCCTATTGTAGTCTACACCAGTCTAGAAGGGAAATTATTCTTGGTAAGGAGTTTTCGGATGAAATCTAGTTCATCGTGTAGTTTAAAGTAATCTGAACAGATATTGAAAGCTTTATTGGTCAGAGTCGAAATTAAATTTCGTTTGAAACCTAAAGGGATAAAGGAAGAAAAGTTCGCAGTAAGATTGGTGAATGTCGGCTTTCGGTAAACGGAAGTTTCAAAAGAGGAATTAGTTTTTATTATCTTATTATCTTAATGTCCAAAAAGGACAGAACTATTAGATTCAACTTTGAAGTAAAGTCAATATTAGGGTGCTTAGAATTAAGGTAATTATGAAACAAAGGGATATGGTCTGGTAATTTGAACAGGAGAAAAGTGTCATCAATATATCTTCTATAAAACCCGGTTTGAAGTTGGAAGGACACTCATTCAGCCATTTGACTTCATGATGACAAAGAAACGCGTTAGCTAAGGTGGGACCAAGAGGCAGACCCATTTGAACACCTTCAGTCTGTTTAAAATATTCACCGTTGAATATAAATATAAGGTCTTCCACGGAAAATTTTACTAGTTCTTTCATTTGACCTCTATTAAGACCCTGCGCAGTATCAGTATTAAAACAGGAAGATAAAATTAATAGGTATCTTAGAAAACTTAAATCTAATAATATAATCTCAGACACAGTTTTTTCTAAATTATTTGTTTCTGGATCCAGCCCAGGTATTATGTATGGACTCCCTAAAATACACAAACCTAATTTCCCACTTAGGCCAATTTTATCGGCACTAGGAACTTTTAGTTATAACCTTTCAAAATTCTTGGTTCCCATTCTATCACCTATAACTTATAATTTGTATACAGTACGGGATTCTTTTTCTTTCCTTAGAGAAATTATCTCATTAAATAATAATTCTTACACAATGGCTAGCTTCGATGTAAAATCTTTATTTACCAATGTGCCTGTTGCAGAAACTATTGATATATGTATTGACAATCTTTTTAATAATACTGATACTGTGCAGTGTTTTAATAGAGGTCAAATGAAAGAACTAGTAAAATTTTCCGTGGAAGACCTCATATTTATATTCAACGGTGAATATTTTAAACAGACTGAAGGTGTTCAAATGGGTCTGCCTCTTGGTCCCACCTTAGCTAACGCGTTTCTTTGTCATCATGAAGTCAAATGGCTGAATGAGTGTCCTTCCAACTTCAAACCGGTTTTTTATAGAAGATATATTGATGACACTTTTCTCCTGTTCAAATTATCAGACCATATCCCTTTGTTTCGTAATTATCTTAATTCTAAGCACCCTAATATTGAATTTACTTCAGAAGTTGAATCTAATAGCTCTCTGTCCTTTTTGGACATTAAGATAATATAAACTAATTCCTCTTTTGAAACTTCCGTTTACCGAAAGCCGACATTCACCAATCTTACTATGAACTTTTCTTCCTTTATCCCTTTAGGTTTCAAACGAAATTTAATTTCGACTCTGACCAATAGAGCTTTCAATATCTGTTCAGATTACTTTAAACTACACGATGAGCTAGATTTCATCCGAAAACTCCTTACCAAGAATAATTTCCCTTCTAGACTGGTGGAGACTACAATAGGCAGAACCTTAAATAGACTAATAAACCCTACAACTAGAGACTTAATTACAGTCCCCAAAGATATCTTGTATTTCACTTTGCCTTATATATGGGAACCTCAAGTTTTAACATTAGAAACAAACTTTTAAAATTGCTCAAGGAATTCTACCCACAACTATGTATACAAATTATATTCACCCCGTCTAAATCGATTTACCATTTACTTAAATACAAGGATGTTATTCCTACACTTCTTAAGTCATCCATAGTTTACCAATACAAGTGTGACAAACATCTCGGTAAATCGGTCCGTACAAATTTACCTCTTGGCAAACCAGCTAATTCTCTCATACGTAATCACTCGCACAACAATAACCACCCAATTTCACAGTCTAATTTCGCCGTACTTGCTGCCGGAAGCTCTGACCTTAAGCTCAAAATTATGGAATCTTTGTTTATTTATAAACTAAAACCAGACCTAAATTCTGACGAATCATCGGTAGATCTGCTATGTTTTGGTTAAGGTACTAGTTTATTTTATTTTATTTACCTTTCAGTTTTAATGCTTTTATATTTTTCCTAGCTACTTTTTATAATTGTGACTTTTTAACTTCACATTTATTTACCTTTTAGTTTTAATGTTTTACATTTTCTTAGCTACTTTTTATAATTTGTAACTTTATTTTAAATTGTTATTAAGCAATTTGTATTTTGTATGTGATTTGGCATTTTATTGTTTTAGCCCTGAAGATGGAATTAGTGTATTCCGAAACGTTGGTACTATTAAACCTTGAAGGATGTTAATTTTTTCTTTGGTGTTCCTGTTTATTATCATATATATACATACTATATACAGGGTGTCCGAGAATTATCTGTACAATTTTTAGCTGTTATTAAAAGTCAACCATGAAGTGTAGAAATTCCAGTGTTGTCCCATTTTACAGAGAATTTCATTAAGTTTTTTCTGATACCACGTTTTGACAAGTATTTAGAAATGTACGCGGGTGACAGACATTGATGATTTAAAAGCAAGAATCACAGCTGCTATTGAGCGAATTGATGTGGATATGCTGCAGCGTACATGGCAACATTTGGAGTATCGTTTGGATATTTTGCGAATCACTAATGGTGCACATATCGAATGTTTGTAACAACGTTACTTTAATAAAAGAAACTTTTGAAAATACAGATTCTAAATAATCTTGTTTAAGAATTTTACGTGTGTTATCAAGAATTTTATTAAAAGATGAAATTGTACAGATAATGGTCGGACACACTGGAATTTCTAAAAAACTTGTCGAAACTTGGTATCAGAAAAACCTTAATGAGATTCTCTGTAAAATGGGACAACACTGGAATTTCTACACTTCATGGTTGACTTTTAATAACAGCCAAAAACTGTACAGATAATTCTCGGACACCCTATATATATAAAATCAGGAGTGTGTCTCTGCAATGCAAACTAACGACACAAGAAACGAAGTGATAATGAATTTGACCGTTCATTGAATTAATAATAACACAAAGTATTGTTGTTTTTATTGGTGACGGATAACGCCCGGATGTTTCATTCGTACGTTGAACCCTTATATATATATATATATATATATTAGGGTGATGCAAAATAACTTATCATTTCAAAAACTTGAAGACACCCTCTAATTTTATTTAATTTAGTGTAAAAACTGAACATGCAAAATTTCAGCACAATTGAAGACATTTTAGAGGTTGCTACCATCCATTGAACATTTTGTATATTGTTATTTTTCAGATTGTATTTATTGTACATTTATTTATTTTGCAGATTTCATCAAAAATGGTAGTCAGCAACATATAGCAGTCATAACAGACTCTGAACCTCTTTCCGTAAACCTTCTCATCCCTTTCATTGCTATAGACGCCGTGGCCGAACATTCTAGAATCATTTCTTTGCTGTGACGTCACTGTGGCGGCCGCGTCAGTGTAAGTGCGGCGTCACTGACTCAGTATCTTTGCTGCCTTCGCTGAGAGTGGTTGTATAGCAGTTGCTGAGTTGCACTCATGGAGCGGCATACGCGTCACAAAACAGTTGTTTGGCTCATAGGACATCCTATAGAGTCCTTCAAAGAAACCCAGCTTCCATCTAAAAGGGAAACATTAGCATTGTTTATGAACTACAAGATCAATAAAAAGCAACAGGTGAAAACAGCGGCTTTGTTGACTGCTAGAGATGTTATGGATGTGTGGGAAAAGGCACGCATCCCAACAGTGTTGAAATGTCATGTCGTGGAGAGAGTAAAGAAACTTTTCAACGAGTGGGAGAAACTAAAGAAGAACAGAAATAATAAGAAGAAGCAATCACCTGCACTACTTCAAAAACAAGAGAGCTGGCAAAATGACTTGCAAGATCTGTTTGACATTGCACATGCAAGTGCTCTTGACATGATAAAGATAGATGAAGATAGATGAAGATCGTGAGTTTTTGATGCTGCAACGACAAAAAGGAAGAAAAGGCAAAATGTCTGGAGTGGATAAAGTTTTTTCACAAATGGAAGAGATTGCTAGAGAAAAGGAAACATTGCTTGAAAAGAAAAGAAAGAGGGAAACAGCCGTTTTCGAAGCAGCAGTGCTCTCAAGTTCAAGTCCTTCAAGTTTGAATGAAGATAGTTCAAAATCAGAAGAAGAATTTGTTGCTGACCCTCAGCAGCCATCAACTTCGAGACAAAGTAGATCAAAGTCTAAGAGTGCAAAGCTTATGGATTCTTCAATGCTTGTATCTCTTGATGCTGCAAAAGTAAGTGATAGAGCTGCTTCGGAAATCTTGATCCCAACAATCAATGCTCTTGGGCAAAACCCTGAAGAATACAGTGTTAGCTATTCATCGATACGGAGATCAAGACAAAGGAACCGCAAGACAATGGCAGAAAATTTGAAGCAGGATTTCGAAACAAATTGCCCTCTCCAAATACATTGGGACGGCAAACTAATGGAAGATATTACTGGTCATGAAAATGTTGATCGACTGCCAGTTCTAATTTCCGGCCAAGGAGTTGATCAGCTTCTTGGTATTCCCAAACTTGCCAGAGGAACTGGTCAAAACATTGCAGATGCTGTCCATCAGTTAGTATTGGAGTGGAATATATCTGACCAAGTGAAGGGCATGTGTTTTGACACCACTGCCTCCAACACAGGTTCTAAGAGTGGTGCTTGTATGTTACTAGAGCAAAGATTGGATAAAGATATGCTGTGGCTGGCTTGCCGACATCATATTTTCGAAATAGTGTTAGAAGCTGCAGTTTCTGTCTCCTTGCCATCTTCTAGTGGCCCTGACATACAACTGTTTAAGAGATTCAAAGCAAAGTGGGTGGAAATTGACAAGAACAATTACCAAACAGCAACAGATGACCCTAACATTGCAGAGAAAATCTCAGATGCTGAAGAACTCATTCAATTTGCTCAAGCTCAGCTTGATGAACAGCAGCCTCGTGATGACTACAAGGAATTGCTCGAGCTAACGCTCATTTTCATCGGTAGTGCCCCCAAGTCAGGAATCAGCTTTAAAGCACCCGGAGCTTATCACAGAGCACGATGGATGGGCAAGCTAATTTACTGCATTAAAATTTGGATGTTTAAATCTCAGTTTAAACTAACTGAGAGAGAGGAAAAAGGACTGAGATGTTTGCTGCTTTTCAGCTGCGATATACATCAGATCGTGGTACCTGGCACCCATACCCTCATGCGCCCCCCGTTCAGATTTGCATTTTGTGCAAAGTCTGCAGCTCTACAAGCAAAAGGATGACAAAATTGCAAGTGCTGCACTCAATAAGTTTTTGAGACATTTGTGGTACCTCTCTGAGGAGCTTGTGGCGCTTGCATTTTTTGATTCAGCTGTTTCGCATGAGACAAAAAACAAAATGAAGCATGCTCTGCAGAAACCAGTTGACTCAAAACCGAGCAAACGAGCATCAATAAATCCTGAATCAGCTGGGCAGAAACAACTGCAGGATTTCGTTACTGCGAACACAAAAAGATTCTTTGAAATCCTAGAGGTGCCTTGCACTTTTCTTGAAAAAGATGCTGAAGAATGGAATGATGATGAAAGTTATGCGAATGCAAGAGATATCGCATATGGACTCAAAGTGGTAAACGACATTGCGGAAAGAGGTGTACGACTGATGGAGGAATACAACAAACTGATAACCAATGATGAAGAGCAGAAACAATACCTTCTTCAAATTGTTAAAAGTTACAGGTCGTCACTCTCAAACAAAAACAAGAAAACATTACTCTTGCTTCACAAAAAACGAAAATAAACATACATAAGTGGTTATGATATGCCTACTGGGGAAACTTCCACATAAAAAAAAGTTAACGCGCTATACGCTGTACCTCAGAGGGTGGTGCGGAAATCAGCGTGCCTATTATTTACTATTTTATGAGCTCACTACGTACTATAGTCTAGAATGTCATCGTTTTTTTTCAAACTAGGTTAACTAGGTACATATCAAACCGGCTCCGGCGAAAATATCAACAAAACAATATTTTTGAGCACAAACTGATATACATTTATTTTTAAAGCTTGGTAGCAACCTCTAATTTTCTCTTTTTCAACCCCAAATTTCGCATACAATGCTTTCTTAGGAATATGAATAAAATAGGAGGGTGTCTCCCTGAAAATTGAAAAAAAAAAAATTTGACCCCTTTTTTGCATCACCCTAATATATATATATATATATATACACAAAAAGACTTGCTCCTTTATATCATATGCGTTATTTCTTACCTTATATCAATATACTTTTATGATCTTGGCAATGTATAAAAACTCATCCATTGCATGAAATAGAATCACTTTGTTCTTGAAAGAAGTCAAATGAAACTCAAAGTATGAAATTGAAAGCTTATGTTAATAAAAAAAATATTTTCTTGTTGTTCTGTCTCGCTCTGCTTCTTTATCTTTCTCTTCAAAATATTTGTGTGTGTGTGTGTGTGTGTGTGTGTGGTGTGTGTGTGTGTGTGTGCAATATGAAACAGCATACCAATGTAATGCTGTAAAGGCGACGAACGCAGTTGGCGAGGAGCATTAAAAATAAAGATAAAATGTGGCACTTGGAACCTGGAATGAATAGCCGCGACAGAGTTATGAAATGGGTAAAGCGAGCTTAGTATGTTATGAAAGAGTCTTTCCTAAAACTAATAAAACCGAAATTTCTCTCATTGACCGCAGTGCAATACAGTAACAAAAGTAATAAACATTCGTAGGATGCAAAGAGGGTAAATAAGTATTTTGTCTAACCTTGCAAATAGGGAATAACCCTGCAAAGAATGGCTCCAAATATGAAATCCCGGAGGAGGAATCCTGTCAGTGTAAATGGCATACACACGACGCCCAGAAGGAGATCAGATATGGCAAGATTTAAGAGCAGGACGTTCATTGGAGTCCTCATTCTCTTGTTTTGAAGAAGAGTAACCATCACGAGAGAGTTGCCAACGACTGCCAGAAGGAAAATGGTCGCATACAGAGGAATGAGAACCAATGCTTGGTCCGAGAACTGTCGAGAAGGGGCTGCAGGTTTGGAGTTCATCTGGAATCGAGAATCGGTAGTAAATTAAAAACCATTATCATTTAATAAGTTGTATTATAATTATCATAAGGAAAGGTCGCATGGTAGCATTCACGGACAGAAATTCTATGTTCGAAATTATGTATTGAGCAATAACTTCCTTCATAAATTAAGTGACGCAGGCCTACAGTAGATGGATAGGTGACCGTTCTTTGCGTTCAGATAACGTGCGACTCATGATATGAATCCAATGTAACGTTGTAGATTCCCTTCAACATATATGACCTTTACCATTACGAAGAAGTTTAATCCTTATTTCATAACCCTGGTAAATTTTAGCAAAAGTACTTTACCCAGGTTATGAAATAACAGTTAAAGAACCTCAAACATTATTATTATATTATTATTATTATTATTAGTAGTAGTATTCAATACTTATATTTTACGAAGCATGCTTCGTGCCGGTGATGCTTGTTAGTTTTGTGCTCCCTCTTCCTATCAAAATTAGCAGTGTTTAAAGTCAGTGCTTATTGTGTTACGGCTCAAACAAAATTATAAAAGTGCCGAGATTACACAATTACAATCTCATCAGATTGGGTACATTACTTAACTAATAATATTACATAAAAAATATTATTGAATTCTTCTAGCGACCTCCGGCACTACCTTCTTAGTCCTACAGGGCCACAAATTGTGCCCGTGACCCTGAAATAAGAAGCACACGAAGAACGACTGAATTTCAACTACATATTTAAATAAAAATTTAATGTAAAACAAGAACGTTATCAAAAAATCGAATCAAATTCTCTCACTAAGTCCCCCAAAGCCCATCAACATACAGTATCTCTAAGCTTCAAGTGAATACACTTAAATAAAAAAAAAATAAATAAAAAGTAACAAAGAGAGAGAGCAAAGTTCAACAACAATGAAAACGACAATAGGCATTCCCCACTTCCCAATCTCCAGGAGTCTCCTTCTCCCTCCACATCAAGCGCTGCCTCCCTCGAAGCGATCCCCTTCCTCAATGGATTAAAGAGTTTCAAGCAAATAATAAGCGGGAATGCCAGCCGTTTACCCGTAATACTGATAATAAATAATTAATTAGCGTTATATATGTAATCCTATTTATTTTTTATCTTAAACTGTCTGACAGAAAAGGATGATTGAATAAACAAACTAGAAAAAGATACGAAGAACTAAAGCAGTGTGGTAACGCCTTTAATGAGAGCTTATCCACTATAGAAGAGCGACTACACATCCAAACACTAGAAAATGAGAGGTTAAGCAGCGACCTCAGAGACAAACTCTGTATAAGCATTCCTGAAAATGTTATTACGGAAGCACACCGAGTTGAAAAAAATAATAATGATACAGACAAAAGAATCATAAAATTCGAATTGAGTGACAGGTTGAGGAAATCAGAAATAAGAAGTGCAGTTATAAATATATATTAATGAATCACTCTGTGACTATAGAAAAGAAATTTTTGACCTATTAAAACTTAAAAAAGAAAAAATAATCCATTCCTGCTAAATACGTGACGGCATAATACATGTCCGTAAGACGTAGGACAAAAAATATCGATTCGTACTCAAAATGACTTCCACAGCTTTCAGTAGCACCTACAGTACATATAAAATTGCCTTCATCACAACCCACATCTTAAATAAACCTTTCTTAAAAATTTTATAATTTTATAATCCTTGTGATCCTATAATTCTGCTATTCCTCACAGTCCTTCAGATTCCGTAATTGCTAAGCTTAAGATTTTAGAATTATATAATTTTTAATTTAAACTCAAATTATAATTTTAACTTTATATAATACCATAACCTTTGAACTTAAAATTTTATGATCCCTATTATCTTATTTTGTTTTTCTCACAATCCTTCAAATTCTATAATCTCTAATTTTAAGATTCTAAAATGACATAAATTTTATATATGTACAGTATATGTGCATGTATGTGTATGCACACACACACACACACACACACATATATATATATATACACATTTCAACTGCAAAGAACACGCAGTATAATTAACGTAAAGAACGACGCTTGAATAGAAGAACATTCCGCGCAAGATGAGGAGGGAGAACGAACAAATGAAAAAAATGAGGTAACCACCCGGGAATCCAACCCGGGATCTTCCGATTGCCGGTCAGATATGATAACCACTACACCATGGTCCTCACTCGATCAGAAGTCGTAATTCTCCTACATACGCGCAGAAACCAATGCCCCGAGGGGGGCATCTCCCGCATCCCGCACATATATATACACATTTCAACTGCAAAGAACACGCAGTATAATTAACGTAAAGAACGACGCTTGAATAGAAGAACATTCCGCGCAAGATGAGGAGGGGGATGAATTTCACAATTAAACACGTGAAATCAATGATGCAAACCCACAAGAAAAAAGAAAAATGATTCTGAGGCCTTTCGTGTATTCAGAAGTATGCCTCGTCATTCCCTGACGAGATGTACTTCTGAATACACGAAAGGCTTTGGAATCATTTTTCTTTTTCCCTGTGGGTTTGCATCATATATATATATATATATATATATATATATATATATATATATATATATATATATATATATATATATATATATATATATATATATATTTTAGGAGATTTCAATGTTCACTACCACCTTTGATTTTCCTCCCATTTCACTGACATCCCTGGTGAACTAGCTTGCAACTTTTCTATCCTAAATGACCTAGAGCAGATTGTACAGCACCTTACTGGTATCCCCGATCGCCTTGGAGATAGGCCCAACACTCGGCATTTATTTCTTACCTCTCATCCTTCTTCTTACCCCGTGAAACTTTTCTCTCCGTTGGGCTCCTCCGATCACAATTTTATATCTGTTTCCTGTCCTATCGCTCCAATTCGGCCTTTGGATGCTCCGAAGACGAGGCGCCTTTGGCACTTCGGCGCCGCTGATTGGGAGGCCCTTAGGCAGTACTGCTGTGATTTCCTATGCAATGGTTAATACTTCCGTGGCCGGGACCCTTCTCGGTGTGCTGAGCGCATCACAGAGGTGATTCTCTCGGGCATGGAGGCGTACATTCCATATTCTATTCCTACTACGAATGCAAAAAACCTTGGTTTAACTTTACTTGTTCTAATGCTATCCTCAACAGAGAGGAGGCTTTCAGAAGGTACCGTCGCCATCCAACTCCTGACTCTCACTCAGCTTATATTTCTGCCCGAAATCGTGCAAAATCTGTCCTTCGGCTCGCGAAAAATTCCTTCATCCGCCAAATATGTAAAAATCTATCCAATTCTAATTCTTCTCGCTCTTTCGAGCATCTAGCTAAGAACCTCTTCAACAACTTTACTTCCTCTTCTTCCCATCCTCTTTTCCATTCCGATGGCACAGTTGCCGTCTCTTCTCCTGACAAAGCTGAACTCTTCACTCAAACTTTCGCTTAAAATTCAATCCTGGACGATTCCGGTGCTTTTCCTCCATCTCCTCCTCCCTCTGACCTTATTATATCTAAAATGAGAATCTCTTCCAAAGATGTTTTATGTGCCCTATCTGGGCTCAACTCTCAGATAGGGCACTCAATTGCTGTCTCTGTACAAGGGTCTTGTTCGCCCCTGTATGGAGTATGCTTCTCATGTGTGGGGTGGTTCAACCCACACAGCAGTACTTGACCGGGTTGAATCAAAGGCTTTTCGTCTCATCAGTTCCCCGCCTCTTACTGATTGTCTTCAATCTCCCTCTCTTCGCTGCAATGTTGTCTCACTCTCTCTTTACTATCGCTATCATAACAGACATTGCTCTTCTGAACTCTCTACAGTAACTGCAAGCATCCTTCTTTAAGGAGAGCACGCATTACCAGACTTTCTACACTTTCTCATTCCTTTTCTGCCCAACTATCTAATGCGAGGGTTAATCGGTATTTTCAGTCTTTCGTCTATTCAACCGGTCAACCCTGGAACAATCTTCCTCAATCCATCTTTCCTCCTGTCTATGACCTCCCATCTTTCAAACGCAGAGTGTCTAGGCATCTCGACATCCCAGGACCTTGATTTTGGCTCTCTTCTTCCATGGGAGGGGCACTTTTGCGGGCATTTGCCCTTGGCCCCACCTTCCTGCATAAAAGAAATATATGTCTGACTTTAAATTTTAATAATTCTATAATTTTAAAATTTCCAACTCTACAGTCTCACCGTAGAGACATATCTACAGACCTACAAAAGCTAAGGCTAACAAAGACCCTAAGATCCACTCTTAGGTTAGCCCGGGAGAAAGGAAAGAGTAGGGGGTTAAGAGAAGAGAATAAGGGATTAAGTAAGTAGCAACACCTATCACTCGTGGGTTAACATTCATTCAGAAAACGAGAAAAAAGACTCACCATCATCATCCGCCGGCCACTGCCGACAAGTCAGAAAAATAGTCGAAAAGAATAGGAGGGGTGAAAGATGAAAAGAAGTAAAATAAGAACGCTTACAAACCATGCAAACACAGTCTTAACTCAGTCATATAATGCAAACTACAGACATGCAAGTAAGGAGAGGATAAGAACAAGAAAAAAAAGTAGGTAAAGTTAAACAAAAAGTGGGTTAGTTTACGCTACGAGCTACATCTACATTCATGTTAGTCTAATTTTTTTTTTTTTTTTTGCTGGCATATCACACGCTGGCATGTCACAAACTGGCATTAGACGTCAACAGACTCATCTCCGATTACGACCCCCAGAGCTCCTGTTGCCAACTGTTTTTTTATTTTAAACAACGTTAATATTTTTAAAATGTCTGTCTAGACGGTTTTTAAACACATTAACGCTGGTAAAGTTAACGACTGACGCGGGAAGATTATTCCATTTATCAATTACTTTAAACGTAAAGAAGTTCTTAGCGATATTAGTAATGAAACGTCTGCCACGCAACTTAAATCCGTTATTACGAGTATTGCTATTATCGAAAGTGAACAGTTTGTCAAAATTTACGCTATCGATGTTATTAACGATTTTCAAAACTTCAATAGGCTCCCCCCTTAATCTTCTAGTTTCGAGTGAATGCAAGTCTAATTCTTTAATCCTATCTTCATAAGGCTTGTTGCACAATGACGGAATTAGTTTCGTGGCACGACGCTGAACCCTTTCTAACCTATCAATATCCTCACGCAAATACGGGCACCAAAACTGAACGGCATATTCTAAATGAGGCCTGACTAGGGACTTGTAAAGGGGCAATATAAGATCCTTCGATTTAAATTCGAAATTACGCTCTATGAAGCCTAACACCCTATTAGCTTTTGCGCAAGACTCTAGGCACTGGTTCCTAACTTTTAAATCCTAAGATACGCATACGCCTAAATCTACATCCTCGTCGACGCTCGCTAACTCTCTATCATCCATCGTGTACGTGTAATTATTGTTACCAGAACCTATATGCAAAACTTTACATTTGTCTACGTTAAATTGCATCTGCCACTTATCCGTCCACTCCATAATCCTATTTACATCGTCTTGGAGCCTATTTTTATCGTCCTAGTTAACAACCTTTCCGCCTATTTTAGTATCGTCCGAAAATTTTGACACGTTACTAGTCAAACGTACATCTATGTCGTTAATGTAAATTACGAATAGCAATGGGCCTAACACTGAACCCTGTGGGACACCGCTACCTACATCCAACCACCCCGATTCACTACCATTAACAACGACCCTCTGTCTTCTAGCACGAAGCCATTCCTCTAACCAGTTAGCTACCTGACCGCGTATACCGTGCGCTTTAACCTTCGCAATTAATCTTCTATGCGGAACTGTATCGAACGCCTTTTTAAAATCTAAATAAATAACGTCAGCCGCTCGATGCCTATCGTATTCGCGCACTATTTCGTTATAAAATTCTAACAAATTAGTTAAACAAGATCTATCGCGTCGAAACCCATGCTGACTACTATTAATCAAATCTCTACTTTCTAAGTGATCGATGATACGATCCCTAATTACGGATTCCAAAAGTTTACCAACAATTGACGTTAAGCTAATGTGCCTATAATTGCTAGCGACTGTGCGGTCGCCTGTTTAAAAAATGGGCGTGACGTTAGCTAATTTGAAGTCTTCAGGTATAATCCCCGTTTCGAGCGACTGATTAAAAACCTTCGTTAAGAGGCCTACAATAACGTCTTTCAAATCTTTCAGATGTCTGGGATAAAAAGCGTCAGGCCTGGAGCCTTGCTAATTTTTAGCCTATCGATATAATGCGCAATCTCACCCTCGTAAACAGTTATTTCATCCAAAATAGTCTCGCTACTAAATGGAACGATACCGTCCACATCGGGAACATTATTTACGTCTTCTACGGTAAAAACTGCCACAAAAAAATTATTGAAAATAACCACCATCGCCTGAGCGTCATAAGCCAAAGCGCCGTTAACATCCACTAGAGGGCCTATGTTACCTTTTATCGGTTTACGATTATTGACGTATTCAAAAAACTTTTGGATTATGTTTATTATCCGCAGCTATAAGTATCTAAATTACGCTTAGCATTCCTAACTGATCTTTTAACCTGACGTCTAAGCTCGATATATCTATTAAAGTTAGCTGCCGTGCCATTGCGCTTATTAAGTCTATACGCTCTGTTACGCTCGATTATAAACTCGCCTATTTCCCTAGTCCACCACTTGGGCCTACCATGATTTCTAGCGCGCTTGGGCCTACGAGGAATAAACTCCCTTTTAATATTCATAAAACTTTCTTTAAACGCCTCCCAATGCAAATTTGTGTCATTACCCACAAATAATTTATCCCAGTCCACTACTCTCATCCTATCCGCAAAACTATCAAAATTAGCCCTACGAAAATCAGGAACTTCTATTACGTTACTATCCTTAGTGTTTTCTATCAATAACTTAAACCTAAGAATTTGATGATCACTACATCCTAAACTCTCGCCTACTTCTAAACCTTCGACTATATTTTCGCCGCTCGTCATCACTAAATCTAAAATATTGTCATCGCTCGTTGGTTCGGTAACCATCTGTCGTTAAAAATTACTTTCTATGAACTCAATCAATCTGAAACTCTCCTCACTACCAGTAAAAGTCTCGTAATTAAAATTAGGGCAGTTAAAGTCTCCGACAATTATACTATCCCGATTGTCAATAAAGTTACCAAGAAGTGAATAAAATCTAGTATCGGTATCGAGGGGTTGAACGGGAGGTCTACAAACAACAAAATTAAAACTAATACTACGCGCCCTAACTTGAACGCATATCGCATTAATTGCTCCCGGAAAATCTATCTTAACCTCGATAGCCCTAAGAGAATTACGAATGTACAGCAAAACGCAGCCACCAAACTTATGTAACCTATCATTAGTAAGGAGTTTAAAACCCGGTACATCAAGTTTCCCCAACAAGTCCCGAGTCACGGTATTTAACTACGTTTCAGTGATAGCAACTATATCGTAGTTGCCGGAATAAATTATCGCCTGAAATTCGTTTAATTTATTTCTAATACTACTCGCATTACAATAAAAGACGTTTAAGTTATTTTTTACCACGTAACGTACGCGGCCTAGCTCCACCCTTAACTTCTCTAAATTACTCCCCATCTACTAATCTCGGACCAACCTTAACCCCTTCTTCAACGCTATCCAACCTTCTCGACAGGCTACCTAAACTAGAAACTAGGTTACGCACCTCACCCTTCAAATTACTAACGTCTTCAACGTTAGCATTGGTTCGGCTTTCGTCAACCGTAGCCCTACCCCTGCCCTCATCAAGCGTTGCAAGTCTTTCGGTTACCTCACGTACACTGCGTTTTATGTCAACTATTTCCTCCATTAGCTCGCAAAAGAAACAAACTGATCTCTCGGTAATCGCCATAGGACCGCCGTTATAACCTTTAAATTCCGAATACCACCGGTTTACCCGACACCTAACACACGACGCTTTCTGCGACGGCATCGCGCAAGTTAAATTAGTTTATAATCGTCACAAGTTTAAGTTAAATTAAGCCGGCACGCTACGAAAACTTCTAAATCGCCAAAAACTACTAATATTCAATTACTTAACTATAACACTGTGAATATAAACACAAGTATATAAAATTCAAAATTTTCCAAAAGTAAAATTCTTAGCAATATGCAAAAGTAGACGCAATATCAGAGCTCAGGAAATGCGTCCGTTCAGTACAGAGTCTGGCTGACGAATGAACATGTTATAATTTATAATCGAAGTAAAGCCGCGCCCTGATAACTATTATGTTTATGTAATTTCATTCATTCAATAATTCCCAAGCTATGTATGACTCGTTTCCTTCCGAACGGAATTCACACGCAGTGACGTAGACGGTTTCTTTGATTTCACTTGGGGAAAAACGGTTGTTAAGAAGCTCGGTTCTACAATGTTCTCAGGTGACGTCAACCACTTGCGTGGGGGCGTTGCCAGGTTCCGTTCCTTTGACTATAAAAGAAGGGGATCAGCGCCCTTACGGTAGATCCCTGTAGAGGGTCTCCGGGCTGAAAGGGTTTCGGTCCGTTAACGGGAATTGCTTTTGGAAATTGGAAAATTGGGTTTCAATTTAAGTCTGGCTGTTTATGTAGAGAAAGATCAGTAGCTTAGAAAATTATTCATATAAGCCTTGAGACTCAGAACGGACAAGGGTGTCTTAGAGGGGTTTCTGGCTTATTTCATATCTTACAATGAAGAAAAAGTAACCATATTATAATTATGAAACTTTTATTATTATTATTATTATTATTATTATTATTATTATTATTATTAACTCTCTGTTCTCTATAAAAGAAACATTTGAGTCACTCTAATCAATTATATTTATCTCGCCTATATTCAAATTAAAAATAGTTTAAGCCGTTGTGTTTTATTTTCTACTCTTTGGACTTTGATAACTGGGAAAAAGAAAATCACGGACCCACACAGTACTCGGCATGGTAGGAATACGAAGAGTAAACTATTTCTGCATCCAGGAGTGCTAAAGTAATACCCTCTCTCGAGTAACATCCTGACTTTGCTCGAACTTGAGGATAGGCGTTATTACATATATATATCAGGTTCTTCGTCCTTTCTTTAAGTACAACCGTTTTTTATTTTTATTTTATCTCATTTTATCCATATGTATATCTTTATATATATATATTATATATATATATATATATATATATATATATATATATATATATATATATATATATATTATATTAGGGTGGCCCTTAGTTGTATGTGATTTTCTAAAATGAAGTATTTTTTATCTCCCAACCTCCAAAGTTGTTCTAATCCATGTAAAAATGCTCTGTGTAAAATTTCAGCTCAATCAGACAATATTAAGATGGGCCCCAAAGGCCCTAAAGTTTCAGATTTTAACAATATTGATATTTTTTCATATAAAACCGTTTTTATCTTCTTTACAGTGTTTTATTCGAAAGAAATATAGAACATGATCGAAAGAGAATTCAATTTACAATAAATTTAGTTCTAACCATTATTTACTTAAAACCAAAATTGGACGAGATATTCACGGAAATTGAAAAGTATCATAAGTGCGTAAAAAAACCGCTTCTGGAAGGTTCTAGAAAGTTCTGCGCCTGCGGCCTATATAAGCGGCGTAATTATTTGTTGTAAATAAATTCACTTTCGATTATGCTTTGTGATTATTTTCCCAAACAAAGTTTGCAAATGAATTATAAGGTTTTATATTAGAAATACCAATTATCGGTGAATTTTGAAAATTTAGGGCCTTTGGGGCCCACCTTAATATAGCCCAATTGAGCTGAAAGTTTGCACAGAGCACTTTTTTATATATTGAAAGAAGATTAGGGGTTGGGAGCAAGTAATTTCAAAAGTTGAAAAATAAGGGCCACCCTAATATATATATATATATTAGTGGTGTGGCGGTTGTCTGCAACCGCCACCGCACATATTCTCAGCTCCGCAACCGCATTTATCAGTGGGGTTATTGCGGTTGTTTGAGGATATCTTCTTACTAGGACAACCAAATGCTATAAATGCTTGTGTAGTGGCTATAATTGCTATAAACGTCACCAAATGCTGTTCCTGCCATGCCTCATGCCTTCACTCAAGGGTGCAAAAAAGTAAAAGTTTGCTACGCCCTAATTGCGACCTGTCTAGAATTGCTACTTGGACTGGATGGATAGACGCATTATGTAATAACTTACATTTATCAACGCTAGGTGGCTAGAAATGCACTATTTTAATTATATTTAATAAAGCAATGATGATGTATAATTACTGTTGATAAAAAAGATAAAAACACTCAATTTTTTTTTTATTAGAAATTAGGCAACCTTCTCTGCCAAGTTACAAACTAAACTAAAGCACCAGCTTCAGTATCTGTTCAGACACGAGTGAGGGTGGTTGTGTTGTGCTAGCTCTCCATCGCTACGTTTGTAACGTTACGTGCTTCAACGTGTAAAGTGTTATACTGTGGTGCAACCATCATGGAGCGATCTACGAGTGCAGTGTGGAAGTACTTCTCGAGAGTGTCAAACGAAATATGGAAGTGTGTCATATGTAATAAGAACGAAAGGGAAAGAGTACCACTAACTTAAGAAAACCATCTCCGTTCACTGCACAAGAAGGAATATAATGAAGTGATATCTAGTGAAAATGAAGCTAATGAACAGTCAAAGAAGAAAAAGGAATCAAAAGTGCCTCTTACACCCCAACAGGAAATGAAGTGTGCAGTGAAAGAAAAGAATCAGACGATTGAAAGTTGCTTCGAAAAAGTCAAAATTTGGGATGCGAATCATTCCATATCAAAATCACTGACTATCGCATAGCCGAAATGATAATAATGGATGACTTGCCATTCAGCCACGTTGAGGACTTAGGTTTCATGAGACTCATGGCTGAAACAGCTCCACAGTATAAAGCGAAACAACGTCAGTTCTACACTGATCTTGTGTGCAACGATATGTATGACTTTGCTTCAAAAAAAGTGTTCAAAATTCTTGAGCCTCTAAAAGATTCGAAAGTATCATTGACAATGGATGCATGGTCAGACACGTCTGCTAGTTTGTCTTTACTCTCTTTGACATGCCATGCAGTGAATCAAGACTTCAAGAGAACCAATTTGGTGCTCAGCGTAATGCCACTTGAAGATCGCCAGACTGGAGAATACTTGTCAGAAAAATTTGAGCAGCTGCTTCAGAAGTGGGATATTGCCCAGTCATCCATCCATTGTGTAATGCGCGACTCAGGAGCAAACATGATAAAAGCTTTGTTTCTCACTGGCGTCAGTAGTATGATGGAAAAAAGCCAGAGTGCAGAGCAATTGCATAATGCTGCATAATGTTGCAAGAGTGCCAACCCCCACCCCCTTTGTTGCAAGAGTGCCACCCCACCCCCTTTGTTGCAAAAGAAAAAATTCCCCTGGGGGAGGAGGTGGGACGGCCTCACCCCACAAAGGGGCATACCTAACCTAAGAGAGTTACAAGGAGGAGTTACAAGGAAAAGAAGTACCTCAAAAGGCCTTGCGGCCCATACCGAGGAGGTACCAATGGCAACGGGTGCCAGGGAAAATTTTCTACACCCTCAAATAGTGTGCAAGATTTGGTCTAACCTTTCCTTAAAGTGATCCACATGTCACAGATCTTATAGGTAAAGTAATTCCCACACACACTACTCCTAAACCGTTTAAATCCAACTTCCAACCACTGTTGCGAGTTGGGTTATCATTTAAACTAAACATGCTTCTAAAATCGACATCTTTCAACCCGCGTCACGTAAGCGTCGATTGTAGCCCATATGCCTAACGGAAGGGATTAACTTTGTGGCATTCTTCAGCCGGTTTTCAATCCACCTACCTACTTCCCCACCAATACCCAGCACGCGCACTTTAGCCATTAGCCGGCGGTGAGAGAGAGAGAGAGAGAGAGAGAGAGATGGAGGGAATCCAGAGGAAGGGGGTTCTTCGCCTGACAGGTGTCAGACGCATAGACGCATATGAGGTCTTCAGCCGCCCCGCCGCTCTTTATAGAACCCTAATAAGCCAGTTGGCTTATAAGGCTGAGTTGCCAGATTCGTTATTTATTAAGTTATTCCATATATTAATCAGCCAGTTGCCTTAGAAGGCTGAGTTGCCAGATTCGTTATTTATTAAATTATTCCATATATTAATCAGCCAGTTGCCTTAGAAGGCTGAGTTGCCAGATTGCGCTTTGCATTTAATTTATTCCATATATTAATCAGCCTGTGGGCTTAGAATGCTGAGTTGCCAGATTGCGCCATGTACTTAATTATTCCATATATTAATCAGCCAGTAGGCTTAGAAGGCTGAGTTGCCAGATAGCATTAATTATTTAATTATTCCTTATATTCTTCTGTCATCCGGCTTAGAAAGTTGAGCTGTTAGCTTCGCTACTTATTTATTAAATTATTCCATATATTCCAGTTGGTTTAGAAGACCGATTTGACAAAAAACAATTAATTAAATATTCAGAAAACCGCTTTAGAAACCAAACAAGTGATATAATCGTGTTCAAGGAATAAATAAAACACCAATACAACGTTCTGTTTATTTTAGCTGAATTAAGAGATATACAATGGGACATATACGTATATGGTCAAATAATAGAACGGAAATATATAATCATACAAAGCATAGTATTAATAAAATATTAGTATAGGAAAATATACAGTTATATTAATTATATATAACACTGGTCTACAAATTTTGAAAAACTTTGTGCTACGGAGATAAAATGCGTTTCCTATTATGGATTTTGGGGTGCTGAAAACGAATATGACCATAAAAACAGTCGATTGGCTACAGTTTCCAAGAAAATTTAAGTTACACATTTTGCGTATATGTATACCATATATTAGTAACATACCTGTATAATGCAGTCAATTATATTGATTCAATCCGTCGCTTCTTTGCTTGTCTCTTGTATTCAACTTCTGGAGCATCTCTTGTTATTGTCCAGCAGTAGTCTGCTAACAATGATGGACTCCATTTCCCCTGGTAGCGTTTCTCCATCGCTGAGATATCCTGGTGGAAACGTTCACCATGTTCATCGCTGACTGCTCCGCAGTTGGCCGGAAAAAATTCCAGGTGCGAATGGAGGAAATGTATCTTTAAAGACATATTGCAGCCCATTTTTTGATAGGACAACAGCAGGTTTACCACCAGCTCCCTGTAATTGTCAGCTTTGGTATTTCCGAGAAAATTGGTTGCTACTAACCGGAAAGCATTCCACGCTGTCTTCTCCTCACCACCCAGGATACGGTCGAACTCCTCATCTCTAAGTAGCTCGCGGATCTGTGGACCAACAAATACACCCTCCTTTATTTTTGCTTCACTGAGCTTTGGGAATTTACCACCGAGGTACTTAAAAGCTGCCCCCGTTTTATCCATAGCCTTAACAAAATATTTCATGACGCCCAGTTTGACGTGTAGGTGGTAACAAAATTTTGCTCCATTCCACAAGTGGAGGATACTGAACATTTTTTGTTCCATGTTTCAATGAGTGTCGGAGTGGCCAATCCTTCTTGATGTAGCGAGAAGTCCTAGCCCGACTATCCCATTCACACAGAAAACAGCAATACTTAGTGTAGCCCGGCTGCAGTCCAAGCACGATAGCAAAACTTTCAAGTCACCACAAACCTGCACTGATGTTTGTCATAGTTTATGCAGTTCAAAAGTTGCTTCATGTTGTCATATGTTTCCTTCATGTGAACTGCATGACCAACTGGAATTGATGGCAATACGTTGCCAGCATGCAAAAAAACAGCTTTTAGACTCAACTTCGATGAATCAATGAACAGTCTCCACTCATCAGGATTGTGAATAATGTTGAGAGCTGCCATCAGACCATCGATGTCGTTGCAAGCGACAAGGTCACCTTCCATGATGAAGAATGGGACAAAATCTTTTTGACGGTCACGAAACTTACACATCTAAACATTTTCAGCGAGGAGATTCCACTGCTGCAATCTGGAGCCTAACAGCTCTGCCTTACTCTTTGGCAGTTCTAAATCTCTGATAAGGTCGTTTAATTCATTCTGAGTTATCATGTGCGGTTTAGAAGATGTCAAGTTATAAACAAATTCAGGGTCTTGTGAAGTTGAAGGCTCACAAGTTTCGCAGGTTCCTTCATTCTCCTCGCCCTCTGACTCCAGGGAGAATGAATGTGGGGGCTCAGGAACGGGTAGTCCTTCGCCATGAGGTACTGGGCGTATAGTAGAGGGTATATTCGGATATTGTAAAATCCACTTTTTCTTCTTGCAAATACCTTTCTTGACTGGAGGCACCATGCAGAAGTAACAATTGCTGACATGATCTGTTGGTTCCCTCCACACCATTGGCACTGCAAAAGGCATAGATTTCCTTTTCCGATTCAACCACTGGCGAAGGTTTGTTGCACAAGTATTGCAGCATATGTGTGGGGCCCAGCTCTTGTCCTGATCTCCAATCTTACAGCCAAAATAAAGGTGATAGGCTTTCCTAATCACGGCGGTTATAGCACGCTTTTGTGAGGCAAAAGTCAATTCTCCACAAACATAACAGAAGTTATCTACACTGCTCACGCAATTACGAAGCATCTTTGTTCAAATTAGGCTGAAAAAAATTCAGTTTCAAAAGCAAACACTACAAAGAGTTTGACAAGGGTGCACTGTATGACTTCCGCGAATGAACTGATGCTGTGGCGTAATATGTAGACGCCTGTGACGCATCGACGCCTTGACTCTACTGCGCATGCGCGTAGTTATATTTTTTTATTTTAATAAATTAATGTAATTACATTACATTTTAATAATTTTAAATTAAGTAAGGTTAAGTTAGGTTAGTATTCCATTTATATTAATATCAAAAACATTATGGGAAGCAATATGTTAAAATGATCCAATCTATTTTTTAATAAATAATTTACAAATACATAATGTAATAGATAAATTTAAAATTACATTTTATTGTATATATATATATATGTATATATTTACATTAATTTATTAAAATAAAAAATATAACTACGCACATGCGCAGTAGAGTCAATGCGTCGATGTGTCACAGGCGTCTACATATTACGCGACAGATGCAGTCCAGTTAGTAGGGTGCAGGGTTGCTTGATATATTTATAAATAGAGCCAATTGGCAATTTTAGGCAACATTTTCGTATTCAGTGACCCAAAATTAGTAAAGATTGACTACTTTTATTTCCGAAGCATTTTGGCTGTAGACCAGCTGTAATCATACAAAATATAGTATTAACAAAATATTAGTACAGGAAAATATATAGTTATATCAATTATATATAATCATACAAAACATAGTATTATCAAAATACTAGTACAGGAAAAATACACAGTTATATTAAATATGTTGAAAATATACAAAACATAGTATGATCAATATATTAGTACGGAAAAATATACATATATATTAAATTATATTCGAAATATACAAAACGTATAATCATATTATTACAGGAAAAATATATATTGTCTTTACGTTCTACGGTGCAAAACGGTAAACTCTCATTTGATAGAGTCTATATCAACATCGCCATTACTTTGTACGATGTGGCAAAGCCGCCCAAGCATCACTTCACCGTTTAACTGATGCGGCGGTCTATACTCGATATAAATGGCTTTCATATCGTTCAATACTATTTTTGCACCCACTTTACACTCGGCGGGCAAGTTATTTTTAAGCACAGCTAGAACACAATCAAAAGCACGCAAAAAAATGTCATCGTTAACCACAACATTAAATACAAGTTTATAATCATGCCTTTCCAATCGGGTTTTTTTTCTTAACGTCCCGAACTTTTCAATCGTGAACTCTTCTTCACTCGGCATAGCGACAATTGAAATATACTACCAAACCGTAACGACACATATCCACTATATAGAGGTACAGTTCTTCAGGGTGAACAGTGTAGGCGAGCTCAGCTCTGTACCTCTCAAGTGCTTTGTACCAAAGCTCAGGATATTTCGAAGAATCTAAACCTTTTAAATATGCATCCAGATCTAGACCATTCTCCCCCTGTTCATTCCTACATTCAACAAATCCGTCGAGCAGAGCGGTGTAAGCGTATTCAAGAACAGTGTCAAAATAAATCATATCCGTAACACGCGCATCTAATATAGGCTTCAGCTTACGGAATCCGACGATCTCAAACATTCTTTCGAGGATGAAACGGTTTCGTGTAGGAACAAGAACGTCATTATCAGCTGTGTTCTTCCACATCAGTCGTATATCAATGCGTGGTTGTTCGTTATTTACACTCAATGTACAAACAATGGTATATGAGGAGGCGTCACTAATCGTCTCTCTTTTTGTACCTACGTCAGCTGGTATTTTATAACGGTTCTTAGCCCACCTCTCAACTACCACGAAGATTTAATGCATCTCCTCAAGACTTAAATAAATAACGTTACGTTTGCTTGCATGCCTGCAGATCGTTTCAAGCACACAGTTAATGGTGCCGGTTTCTCGCCTGAAAACGCGCAATGACTTCGTCACGGAGACGTCGTACGAGGCGTTGAGAATGCTTCTCAAAGGGAGTTCCATCGTATTCGCACTTTCACACGGTTCGAGATGACTATGGCACGTCCACTCGGCGCAAGCTCTGAGATGACTATGAGCCACAGGAGGCAGGCAGGCAGGATCGGCTCGACGGGCGGGGTGAATCATCCTCATGAAACGTGAATGGGTTTGTTCGAACTCGTATGCTCCGGGAGGAGTGAGTCACACCATAATCTAATGAAACGTGTACGGCGCTGACCCAACATCAATCGTTGTAGCCCATTATATTGGGCAGGTGTTTTGAGAAATTTTCCGATACAAGAATTAATTTCGGTTTTAATGTTTTATCACTACCACTTCCCCGAATACGCACCAGACATTTTCCTTCAGGGTAATTTTCACGAACTAAACACATTTTTTAAGTGTTTTATCTCTCCTAAACATCTTCACAAACCGGTGCGCTATTAGAGAGAAACATATGTTCATATTTATCCATTTTGATTAACAGGCGATACTCATCTCTAAAATCTGTTAAAAACTCACACAGCCCATTAGCCACACCCTCACTACAAACCTCATCATGATATATATTAATGTTGTGGTAAAAATACTTAACCCTTTAATGCCCACTGTGTGAAATTTTCATCGTTAACTTTGGAAGCAATTTTAGACCTTCCAGTTCCCAATGTGTGAAATTTAACACATTTCGTATTTTATTAATTATGAACAATAAAACGTTGAAAAATATATTTTTCAGTTATTTTGGGTCCAATTAAACGATTTTTATATCCCAATTTTTTTTTTTACTTTTCGACTTAATTTGGGTATGAAAGGGTTAAGATTGTCCATGATGACAAGATTTACATTTTCAGCCGTAGGGACGAGTAATCGGTATGGTGTAACATGATATAATACCGCTTATCACACCACTCATCCACAAGAGTCACTACCCATAACTGTTGTTTATCTTCTGAGGGTGTCGCTTCTTCTACCACGCGGTATATGTGAGCCTTTATAAAGCTTAGTTCTATAACATACTTCAGTACATCGTCTGTACTGCGAAATCCTACAACCCCCTCGCCAGAATATCCGTAGAGTATTTGAATAGCCTGACCCTTCGCACGATTCAATGCAGCCTTAAAAGAGGCAAAGGAGGAATAGGGAGTTTTTCAGTATCCACTACATCTACACACTTAGCAGAATACCACTTCATAAATGTTGAACACGCGATATTAAAGGTAGCCATTACTATTTTCTTCTATGCGAGAGAATACACGTCTGAGCTCAAGGGTATACAGAGGTCAACTGAGCACGCAGGGAAGCCCAGGTTGCGGCATGACTCACGCGCTGGTCTTACAGTGGGCGGGGCTTAGCTTTTTACTGTACACACACACACACACAAAGTAAAACGCTAGTTGAAACATGATTTATTTAATAAACGAAATATTCAGGTGTACATATATTTACAAATACGTGTAATAATTAAGTTAGCAATAGACATATCAAAGATTATGGTATCCAAAGGGCACGGTGTCATAGGTACCAGGCACCTGGTAGCGTTTCCTGTAGGTGTTACGGCACACCTTTGTACCCCTAAGTTCCTTCACGCCCCCAGCTTCTGCGCCCGAAAATTGTGGGTGCCTACAGTCAGTTGGGGCGGCCGACCACCCATCATCATCTTCCAAGCACACTACTCCTTCAGCGAATCAAAGTTGACGACCCGCCGATTCGCTTGGTTAAGCGTGATACCCTTAGCCTTCACGATATACTTCGTTTCATCCCCTATCCTCACCCGTACCCCATAGGTTTTTGGCCCTGTTGACACAAACGAGTCGGCGTATGCGTTGTCCCCATACTCATCCTTGATCTCGTCAGTTAGCTCACCGAGGAACTCCCCAATAGCAGGCATGTATTCACCCCTCCTCGCTGTGAATATCACGCTATCTGTATCGGCATACAAAACCCGCCGCCCAAGAGAATGCAATAGGCCCCAAAGTTTGATGCGCGCGTAGGCTGTTGTGAAGCTGGCTACAGGAATGTTTGTAACCCGTGAGGTATCTGTGGCCAATTCAGTATTGTTGTACTTTATTATGTAAGTATTACCTACATTCACAATCTCCATGACCTCTTTATCGGGTGCGTTGGCGTAATCCCAGACTTCACTATAACTTTGCGCCAAATGAACGTTCCCTTTACCGGTATTCTGTGCAAATTTTCCCCAAAGACTGTTTAGGCACAATTTTGCACTAAAGCGCTTGCCAGGATTCTTTACAATTTGGGTACGATCAAGTTGTATACCTTCGTGGTCACGGTAACGCTGAATATAAGACGTTTTTTCATCTTCGGTTTCAACCCCTCGCGGATATCCTGACGCCTCAACCTTATCCTTCAAAAAGCGTTTATATATGGTGTGAAAAGGTTGGGTAGCTTTGAAACCTCCACACCTCATGTATCTTCATTATTCTATACCCATGGCGAACGGCTAGGGCCAGCTCAGGGCTTGTGTATACACCTCTGATCTTACGCTGGTGGGTGTATGGCCACAATCACCATTGTTCTCTTCTGCACACTTCACGCACAGGGGAAACATGAGTTTGTGATCTATAACGACGGGTAAGATCGGCATCCATAAATCGCGAGGGGGAGCACGTCTACGAAAGAAAGGCCGAAATAGTACCCATTCAAATTTCTTGAAAATCGTTGATGGAGGGTAGGTTAGGACCCACTATTTTTTCAGGCGCACCTACGGGGTACGGATTGTTCTTCATCACGTAGGGGTATAAAGAACAGAAATCGTAGTAATGGAGCTTCACACCCTCCGTAGGTGGAAAGTATAGCTTGAAGGGATTTGTACGCCCACCGAACAAGCTATCACCGCATTTGAGAGGATCCAGCCATTGAACGCTTGATCGTGTTTATTTCTTCACGGTACGCCCGTCTGTCTCCATCCGTGCATCATATTCATGCTCCCACAAGACTTTGTGAGTGAACTGGGACCTATAAGTTGATCGCGGGTGCGCGTCCACGCAAGACAGTCGGCAGGAGATCTACCGTGGATATCTCCACGATTCCACACTCAGGACGGGGGCATCCATGCCACCAGCAACCGTTAAAGGAGTACACAGTCTTCTCGCCAGTGACACGGTTTTCACTTAGACCATCAACCCAAAAAACACGGCCATTAACCTTAATGGGTACTTCACCCGTGTTGCGGGCATGCTTTATGTATACACCTGTCTGCTGTGTAGGTGTATGAGCCAGTAAATAGCCTTGTGCCCATAACTGCGGGGTTGTTTCTGTGGATAATGGCTAAGGTGCTTTAGGCATGAAGTTATTCTTGAACACCGTAAAACATAATGAGGCGATGGTGGTTGCGACTTGCAGCGGATCGCATTTGAAACGGCATATGTACATCCTTCTAAAGGCCTGGAAACATACTCTAAGCACGCGTACATCATTCACGCAATAACGCTCACATTCATCAGCTATATTATAAGGATTACGTTCATTAAAACTGTTGTAGTATCGATCAAAATCTTCACGTTCATCTGTACTCATACAATCATAGTTAAAGTAATGTTTGGGTGGAGGTAGACCTACGTAATTTAAAGTTTCGCTAGTGAGGAATGTGTAAGGGAAATCCTTTTGAAACTTCAGCTGCTACGCCCATCACCTTGGGTAGCTTTGCTAATTTACAAGGTGTGAATAATAAAGTGTCTTTAAATTGTACATTACCTCTTATTTGCATCTGTATTAATTTGTTGCCTCTTTTCAATGGATCACCTGTAAATATCTCAGAGGACTCGTGCTCAAGCTCCTTATAAAGGAACTGTGTGTCAAATTTTGCCCCGTTATGGGCGAGAATATACACAGTCATTTTTTTGAACTTGTCCGCTAACTTGACAATATAGGACACAAATAGTTTCACAGGGCTATCGTGGACATTCGTTTTAAAAACGTTTGTCCGTTTACCACATTTGTGACACTCATCACACTCGATCTCCATACACTCATCACAGATAGTCTGGCTCACAAGTAAATGTGGAATAACCTCTTTGGTTTCAGCGTTCGTGTATGTTTCTATATCGTAGTACACAGTTATACAAGGGTTGTTTTTAGGCTTGGCGTCTTTCATATAACATACATGCTTTACACCATCCGCCTTATATTTCTCATGGCATGTAGAACAGTGAATTTCGTCACATCTGTGCTTGAACTCGCCGCTACCATTCAAGGTGTGAAACATACCACATTCACAGATTCTCATTTTCCTGCACGTGCCAATTGATTTATGGAACTCAAAGCAGTTATTATTGAAAAATGTGCGTCTACACACATTACAATCCCTCTTCTCAGCTTCAACTACACGGCTTTCACATTTGGGGCTTTTACACTGCTCACATACCATGTGACATTCTTTACAATGTTTCACTATATCATCAACAAACTCGAGACACCCTTTTCACAAATCATGATGTCGTCCATATTTTCGACTTTTGTCATAACTCGCGTAAAGGCACCTTATATTACGGATGGGGGGATATGTTGTACCTGACAGTCCTAAAATAAGTAGTGGTCTTGTACGATCTCTCTCACAGCTTTTAAAAACATACACAGTTCTACGACGATCATCCAGTCCAAATACAACTATACGAGCATTCATTTCCTGTTCTACCCTTCTCAGCTCTTCAGGACCCATATTACAGACAAACTCAAGTTCGCAGTCTACAGCTAGTTTACGGGCACGCTCCACGACCGTAGGCAACCAAATTTCCTCGGATTTCGTATTTAGTACAGTAAACATACGTGCTAAGATTACTGCTATAAAGCCGCAACCACGAGCGACGTTTATATGCCGTCTATAAATAGCCTGAGAATTGAAGTTAAGAGTATACAGTGTGGCACTATGACCCGCAACACGGAATACACGGTCAATATTTACCGTGAAGTTGTCCATATTGAAGGCTATACTACTTTGTGAGGCCTGCATTATACGACGTAATATATACTCTACATCTTCAGCCGCCAAACGCCTGAATGGTACTACTACCCAAAAATCATCTGCATCACCGTCATCTGACCCGAATCCGAAGGACAGCCTCGTCCTGACTTCACGCTCGTCACAGTTCTGAAGGGCAAACTCTACAATACGCTCTACTCCGCGCCGTAGTCCGTGTTCAATACCGTTACTTTACATGGATCTAGGGTCAACCCTGACTATATACCGATTTCTAGTTGGGGGTTTCGGTGCGCACCAACTCGAATGTTATGCCATCCTCAACAGAACGGGGAGCTACTGTGGAGGACGAATAAGGGGTTATATTTGAGGAAGGCTCTATTGCGGGGTTGGCTGCGTATGACGTTGAGGGTTGGGGCTCTATTACTGCAGCATCAACAGAACGGGGAGCTGCTGTGGAGGACGAATAAGGGGGTGTATTGGCGGAAGGTACTATTGGGGGGCTTGTTGCGGAAGACGTTGAGGGTTGGGGTTCTATTACCGACGTTCCAACAACCCTGGAACGCTTTATACCTGACGTGGAGGGTTCGTCATCACACTTCCGCTTTGAACGCGCTACACATGTCGCTGGTGAGGGCTCATCGGCGGCAGTGGGTACTGTAGATTCACGGTCAATGGGTTCATCCGTGATATCGATGATGGGGGGCTGTACATCGTCGTCATTCACGGTTCTGTGGAAGAAGAAAACGAAATATAAGAAGCAGCAATCGTTATTTGTAATATTTTGTAAATGACCCATTTAGGGGTGTGACGTGTTAGAAATGGAATTTGTAGAAAAATTCAGGTTCACTAGCACATCCACATGTATTATATCTGGACCTACAGGTTGTGGTAAAACGGTGTTTATGCTTAAAATCATTAAAGAAAAGGGGAAAATGTTCTCAAAATTTGTGCATAAAGTTATATGGTGCTATTCGACATACCAATCAGTGTTCAACGTGTACCAAGATGATGTTTTGTTCCACAAGGAAGTCTATGACGTTAATTCGTTAAAGGGAAATGAACATACAGTCATCGTAATTGACGACCTCATGTTGGAGATGGATAAAACGTTTGCCGAGACATTTACAGTATTCTCCCACCACCTTAACATAAGCGTGTTCTTCATTAATCAGAATCTATTTTTCAAAAATAGATACATGCGCGATGTGTCGCTGAATAAGCAATATCTAGTTTTATTCGCGCAAAGTAGAGATGTCACAAATTGGGGTATTAGCCAGTCAAATGTTCCCGAATCAGTGTAAGGAGTTCTTAGAGGTTTATAAAGAGGTCACAAACCAACATTATGGATATTTGCTTTGTGACCTTCACCCGCGAAACACGTTTAGGGTGCTTCTAATAACGAATATATTTCCAAGCGAACCTGAAACCGTGCATATTCCAGAATGACGAATAGGCTAAAGAAGTACCGCAAATTAATAAAAATGTATCAACGACTGCCTCGAACATTGCAGCAGATGTTTGTTAAAAATATCGACTCTGACTTTTTGAAATGCATCTGTGAAATCTGCCTTAATGTTATAAAATGTAATGTTCCAATGAAATTTTCTCAGAAGACACGCTTACGTCATTACAAGAACATAATACGGACGCTCGCCCATAAAAGTCAGACTGTTGGTAAGAAAAAGCGTATTATTGTACAAAGAGGCGGTTCGTTCCTGCCCATCTTATTTTCAATTTTGGGACCTTTACTGACTAGATTAACATAATGAAGAAGGTGGTTGTGATTCCGCACGAGGTGTATGCTTCATTACAAAGGAGTCCAGACGCGATTCTAGAACCCGTAAAAGTAGGCTTAAAAGAATGGAAAGTGAGTTGCTAGCCCTATTAAACAGTGAAAGGACCATGATGAGAAAAGGATTTTGTACCAAGAGGCTTTGCAGAAATTTCTTCATGCGTACGAAGATTATAAGCATCCTAAAGAGCTCCCCGTGAGGCACAGCTCGAGTAGCGCTGAGCATAACGATACAAAACCTGGGCAACCAAAGAGCAACGGAACACAACACATCGAACATGTGCTAAAAAACAGCCTCCCCCATACATTGAGGAATAAAGGGCTAACGTATTAAGTAAGCACTATTATGACATTTCTAACCCAGCATTCTATGGTGGCGTTAATAGATTGTACATAGGTGCTTATGGTGTAAGGAAAAAAGATGTTCAGAGATTTTTTGCGGGGCCAGGATGCTTATACACTTCATATGCCTGTGAGAAAAAGGTTTAAAACAGCCGAGACAACAGCCGCCTCGATTGACTATTTGGCAGGAAGATTTAACAGACATGCAAAGATATTCAGTATACAACGCTGGCCACCGTTACATCCTATTCATAATAGATGTATTCTCTAGATACCTGTGGCTAATTCCCCTGAAAAATAAATCGCCTGAAACAGTTGCTAAAGCGGCCAAAACGCTGATGTTGAAAGAATACAGGATTCCTGGCTATTTTTGTACAGATATGGGAAAAGAATTTATAGGACGAGCTTTTCAGAACATGCTGTCAGAGTTTAATATCAGCTATTACACTTCCAATTCTATACATAAGGCTTCTTTAGCTGAAAGAGTTCAACATACAGATATATAAACGTTCTCGATTCATTGGCTTCATCCTACAACCGTTCACACCATCGTACGATCGGTACAACGCCTAACGATGTTTTAGAAAGAGGCAAGCGACCGAGAAGAGATGGAGTGCCGCCACCACCAACACACTCTGCGCGTTTCAAAATCAATGACTATGTAAGGCTGTCACGTTCGGGAAATAAATTTGCGAAGGGTTTTGAACAAGGCTGGACACGCGAGATTTATAAAGTTAGGGCTATGAGATCTAAGGGCAATATAATGATGTATTGCGTTCAAGATTTGAATGGAGGAGATCTCGGGAGGCTTTTACCGCGAGGAATTGCAGAAAGTGGCATTTAACTTAGGAAAAAATGTGTTTAAAGTTGAGAAAATTTTAGGAAGCAAAGGTACAGGAAAGAGAAAAATGTACCTGGAGAAGTGGCTAGGTTACCCAGAAAGCTTCAATACCTATATAAAAGCTGATGCAGTAATGAAGCTTAATTATTATAGAGCATGACTCCTAACCATTTCTACGTGACACTCCCGTCCTCCTCGTCCCTGTCTGTACACCCTAACAACACATTAGCCAACTTTGTAACAGAGCTCCATGGACCCATTGAGTTGGGCCGTGATTCGTATGAGGTGGGGATATGTGAAATTCAGCTAGACACCCTCTTTTTAAGGGGATGCTTCTTTTCGCCGCGGTTGTTTCGCCGTGGTAGTTTCGCCGCAGTTGTTTCGCCGCAGATTGAATTCGCCGTGAATTCATTCGACGCAGTGCTATTCGCCGCAGCCTAATTTTTCTATTTTTTCTAGATTTTAATTTAAAAGGCAAACATTAAAAATTCGTTAATCCCCTTTCTATTCATTGTGATTTTGAGCAAGCCGGATCACCTGAAGATCAGGGCTCCCAGCCCTCTTTAGTTAGCTTTATAAGACTAACTAACGAAAATATCACGACCTAACCTAACCATTCGTCAAGGGTGTACAGTAGACCTAACGATTGGTTAGGTTAAGTCGTGATATTTTCGTTTGTTAGCCTTATAAGGCTAACTAAAGAAGGCTGGGGACCCTGATCTTCAGGTGATCCCGAATTTCTAATAGCACAAACATGGATATCGCTCAACCATAGAAATGGCAGGTCGCATGGTTGTGACATATATATATATATATATATATATATATATATATATATATATATATATATATATATATATTTTAATCACTATTCCATACACCGATATCAGGGTACAAGCAGCTCGCAGCAGCATTACCAAGCAATATCGAAACTCGTATTCCTTTCGAGCAATACAGTATATAATGTATACAGTCACATATGAGAAATTACGTTTAGAATAAAGTTAAATGGACATCTTTAAGTTATTCTTATTTTTATTTAATTTAAAACTGAACTTGCATCGGAGCAAGGACATTAGAGTAGGAAAATCAAAGTATTAACTTAATTAAAATTTTATGAATTTTAATTAGGAGTACTCTTTTAACAATCAAATTTTATATAATTTTTAATTGGAGTACATTTTTAACAAATAAATTTTGAGAATTTTTAATGTTTGCCTTTTAAATTAAAATCTAGAAAAAATAGAAAAATTAGGCTGCGGCGAATAGTACTGCGTCGAATGAATTCACGGCGAATTCAATCTGCGGCGAAACAACTGCTGCGAAACTACCACGGCGAAACAACCGCGGCGAAAAGAAGGTAACCCCTTTTTAAATATTGATTATAAAGATACCGTTTTCACGGTTCTTAGAGACTGTAATGAGTGTGCAAGGGCCGGGTTAACTCGGGATGAAACTATACGTATCGCCCGGACTAAGGTTGCACAGTTTTTCAGTACAGAAGTAACACTAGGATCTGGTCGTTATGGTTCGGCTGAGGATGTTGTGAGAAACTTAAACGTGAGTTTAAAAAACTCAAGTCTTACGAATGATTTATTATACGAAATCGTAAACAAAGGAAACCCTGCACATACTCTAATCCTAAAATCAAAGGTTAACAGAAATCTTAAAGACGGAAGTATTCAAAAATATAACCGAGGGGCAATATCGAGCATCCTTCCAAAGAGACACCTTTCACGAGGCACCGCATGACTTGTCCACCTTAGTGTATCAATTGAAGATGGAGAAATTGGATGTAAGCTCTCAGCCTCCAGACATGTGCTATATTTACAGCAATATAGCGGAACACCAGTTTGTTGGGGATACCCAGGCACGTCTGCTACGCATAGTTCACATCTCCAACCATAGAGGAAGGAGTTTGAGTATTACATATGACATACCCCATTATGTGAATGT
The DNA here is from genome assembly GCA_023014485.1 of Bathynomus jamesi. Taxonomy (NCBI): domain Eukaryota; kingdom Metazoa; phylum Arthropoda; class Malacostraca; order Isopoda; family Cirolanidae; genus Bathynomus; species Bathynomus jamesi. Next base: position 2,872,858 of record JAJOZX010000004.1, on the reverse strand, counting down.
CGCAACTAACCTAATAACTAATATCTCAATATATATAAGAACGATTGTAGGTAAAAATTTCCCATTCGGTGACGGGAGCTTAACAGTGAAGCTACACTTTCGACGCACTGAGTTATAATGGCCAGAAAGCCTTTGACGGTATACCGAGGGGTGAGATACCAGCGTGGTTGTGGACTTGGGTCCATTTTTTCATCCATACTACACACCGCTGTCCCACTGTTGAAGAGGGGGGCCAGGTACCTAGGGAGGAAGGAGTTACAAACAGGTTTTAACGCGGCAGAGGACATACTGGCTGGTACTAAGCCTACAGAAGCTCTAAAAAACATTTAAAACGTACACGGGATAAAATCATCAAAGATGCGAAGAGAAAAATGCGTGGTGGCGGAAAGAAGAGATCTGTCAGGAATAAGGGGTTACCATCACGTAGCGTTAAATGCAAAAGGAAACCAAAAAAGAAGTGCTCAAAGCGTATGAAACCTATGGCTGATCAATTTTTTAACTGATATAAGCTGAGGACGTTACTCTCACGAATCATAGATTGACTAATACTCGTCGAGGGAAGGTGGCACTATTTCTGACACGTCATGGCACGTTTCATTCATCCGTGTAGTTCACAGTGCCGTAAATCGGAACTGTCCCTCTTTGATATACCACCTACTCAAGTCTCTATTGAACATAGTGACTTTATTACAGTTATCCCGTTAAACACAATTAGTTCACCCAGTGCCCCTATAGAATTCGTGATACCCAGCTCGGGCCCTTACTTTTTTGACCCGAGTTGCATGCACATGTATGCTAAACTACGCATTGCCCATTCTGACGGAACGGACTGCGATGATAGTTACGCTGCCTACCATGAAACCAATTTTCTGCACTCCATATTCAGTCAGTATGATGTATATTTAAATCAGACTAACATCTCGACAGGCACGGGGTACTACCACCTACGAGCCTATCTGGAAAATGTCCTCAACTTTTCAAAAGAAGCGAAGGACACCTTTTTATCCGCCGAGGGGTATTACCACACTAAAGACGAGAGCAGTATAAAGGATAAATTTAAAAATTCTAAAAAAAAGATATGCGAGTGTTTTGGACGCCTGCATACAGACTTTACTTTCCAGGAGAAGTTGCTTATGAACGGGGTAGATATGAAATTGAAGCTTACCCGCACGAGCCCTGAGATCTGCATAAATCTTGGGGCTGACCACGAAGAAGGCGCGAAACCCGTTGTGATACACATCATGAAAAAGTATTTACGTATACGCCGTGTGAAGTTAAGTTCTCCGAAGCAAATAGAAATTGGGAAAGATTTGATACATGCCCCAGTAAAATATCCAATTAACAGTGTACAGATCAAGCTGTATACGATTCCCGCAGGGCTGGCATCGAAACAGCTAGAAAACATTGCTCTTGGAGTCCTACCTAAAAAGATTTTAATTGAAATGCAAGACCACGCCTCGACAAATGGAAATTATAAAAAGAGTGCCTTAAAATTCCAGAATTTCGGCCTTAAAAATATTACTCTGTACGTAAATAGCATCGCCCTGGGTGGGGTAATGGATATGGATTACTGAACAGATGCAGTGTTCCCGCTCTGCGCGAGAGCTTATAGTACTTTGGCTCATAATACAGGTACGTGTGATGAACTTGGTTTCGGCATAACACAGAAAGAATTTGTTGAAGAATTTAACATCTACTCATTTGACATTACGCCTGACTTAACTGCTGGCGTAAATACGCATTTAAACCTCCAACAGAGCGGTACCATCTCAGTGAGGCTGGAGTTTGCCAAACCTATAGACGCGCCTATTAGTGTACTAGTATACCTCGAGTCGCAAGCCCTAATAGAAGTAGATAGATTTAGGAACGTCACCACAGATTTTTAAAATGGACGTGAATACACTCCAGAGAGCGATGAAAAGTGACTGTTTCGCGCGCTCAAAATTTATCGGAGTGTTCGCGAAGAGTGAAATATTGAAGCTGGCTAGTTCGAGAAATTGGTACGGGGTTATCGTTAACACCGACATTGTGGGGGGTGAGGGGATTCACTGGTTTGCAATCTATTTTAAAACTAAGGAAAGAGTGTACTATTTCGATTCACTGGGATTTCCACCATGGAATGACTCGGCAATTGTGAAGTTCATAGCGCAACTAGATGTGCCAGAGATTATTTGGAATCCATATCGTTTCCAAGGACATTATACTGAAACATGTGGAATGTATTGTATTTTGTTTCTCATGCATATGTCACGTGGGAAGGGATTTATGAATTCTTTAAAATTATTCGATTTATGCGACACAAATATGAATGATAAATAAGTATGCAGACAGATAAAAAAAGGTTCCCATATGTTAGTACCCCCTGTAATGTGTAAAGGTATAGTGTGTAAACCTATATATATTTATTTGTATCCACTAAGAATTGGGCACTGACCCTTTCTGTACTTGATTTCTTCTATTTAATAAATGAAAATATATTGTGCTTTGTTCTTATCCTAAAAAATACTTACATAATCTCCTCGATGACCTCGCACTCGTTTGACCGGATGTGAGTCAATACCACGACTTCTGGATCGCTGGGTTGGCTAGGCGGGGTGTTTACCACATCATTTATCACCCTTTCGTCAAGAGTGGCTACAATATGTTCTAGCGCGGATTCGGTCCTATAAGGTTAAATAAATGTCATGAAATTGGATGCAGGTAAATCGTCCACCATATATATATATATATATATATATATATATATATATCCTAGCCTAACCTGGCCTACCCAATCTTATTGCTCACGATTCCAAAAACATACTATATAATCTAAAAACACTTACATCAGCTCCTCTGCAAACTCGCGCCCGCTTGAACGACTGTCATTCAATACTGCGACTTCTGTATCGCTGGGTAGGCTGTTCGGAGAAGCATCCATAGCATTTATTCCCCCTTCATCAAAAGTGGCTATAATGCATTCAAGTTTCGTCTCGGTCCTATAAGGTTAAGTAAAAATAAAAAGATACAATAAGAGAAAACACCACGTATTTTAAAAGCAAATAATTTTTAAAAGTTTTGACAATAAATAAAAACCTATTGTTTTTCACTCAAAATACACACAGAGGAACATATATATATATATATATATATATATATATATATATATATGAATAGAGACCGTGCTCTGGTAGATAGCACTTCACTTCGCTTAATTACGGCCAGACAATATTTTAAAAATGTTTTTCAAAACGTATTTATTGCAATTTGGTAACTTAAAATCCTACTGCGGTGGTGCATTATCGAGAAAAATTAAGCTCTACCATATATATATATATATATATATATATACAGGGTGGGCCAAAAGTCTGGATCCATAGGAAATATTTATTTTAATACATAAATTACAACAAATGGTAAATACTTAAAATGAATATCAACTTTAACTCGTAAATGCGTATCCGTGATACTGTACAGTGGTTCGTACTCCAGTATAAACAACAAATTATAACAAATGCTCAAATTGGCGGCCTCTGACATCGAGACACTTAGGGATGGAATTTATGATTTTTAATAATTCTTCGAATTGACGTTCTCGAGATGCGTGTTTCATTTGATAATCTTCTTGTTGACTTTACTGGACCATTCGTTAAAGTTTCACATACCATTGCAGAGGTATTTTCATCAGTTGCAGTTTTTGGACGACCAGAACGCCGTCGATCATGTACACTTCCTGCTTCTTTGAAACGTTTAAACAACTTGCCAACAGTCGCATGTGTTACTGGATGCTTATCAGGATGATTTCTATTGAATTCGGTAGCAACTTCTCTGTGTGTAGCGCCCTGTCTTGCGTACATGAGCACAAGTTCTACCCAATCTTCTGTTGTTAGATTCGAAGCCATTTCTGGGCTGAAATAAAAAAGTATTTGAGTATTTATACTGGAGTACGAACTACTGTACAGTATCACGGATACGCATTTACGAGTTAAAGTTGATATTCATTTTAAGTATTTACCATTTGTTGTAATTTATGTATTAAAATAAATATTTTCCTATGGATCCAGACTTTTGGCCCACCCTGTATATATGAGGGGATACAATGGATAAGCACAATGGATTAATTTTTACGTTGAAGAAAAATTCGGAACAAAAGTAAATTAGATTACCAATTATAAATGAGAAAAATTCATCTTTAATTATCAAGAAAAATATTACTAAAGCTACACCATATATATATATATACTGGTATAATCGCGATGGAAATAGACAATACAAAATAATTTTGAAAACGCTATTATTACAGTTTGTTCATTTCCTACAACAGTGCTCAATTATCGTGAAAATATCCTTAAAGCTTCACCACATATATATATATATATATATATATATATAAATGAGGGAACAGCCAGTAAATAAAAACCTACGATAAGTTAAACATAATACGATTTTCTGAATTGGATAGAGAAACAAAATGCGAAACGAGAAACAATACAAAATAATTTTCAAAACGCGTTTATATAATAATTAGCACTGATTGAAACGGAGAATATATTCACTTACATCTCTATTGAATTGCCTGTTGGATCTTCCGCCGCAACGCAATTTTCCATAAAATTCTGTGTTGAAAAGAGATCGCCTCGATCTGCAGCGTTGAAGAGGTACAGCGTCGCTTGGCCGTAAGAGTCGCCGTCACCAATTAGGTCGGGTGATTCGTACAGCTGACTCATGTTGTATAATTTGCTAACTGGAGAAACTGCGTCTCTGTGTCGTGGTTCTCCCTTTATAAGGGGGGCATGTGGCCAGCCCACAAGAGTGATCCTTCGCTTCCTATTGGCTGACGGTGAAATTTGGGCGAACTTTAACGTGTAAGCATGCATTTTCAACCAACCGAGGCCCTGGGCACACCCCACAGTGTCGTAATTGGCTGAATCCATGAAGTCTGGGCATGAATTTGGGCGGGGCTTATCGTGTAGACCTGCATGGTACCCAACCGAAGTCCGGGCGCAGTGGCGTGATTGGCTAACTCCCATCAAATCTGAGCGGGTCATCTGTTCCGATGCGTGGGACTTTATCTGATACAAATTTTATTTACAGCGATAATCTTATATTCCCTATCGTGGAACAAATATTGGTTTTTAAGATTTGGGAAAAGTGGTTCGCCATGAAGGCAATGTTTTTATTTTCCGAACAATTCAATTCGGTTTTCTGCGAAAAATAAATTTAAGATACATGCCATATCTTGTTTGTCTATTTTTTTTCGGAAAACTCATTGTCATGCTTTGTAAGGTTAAAAACAAATATATTTACTGTGGAAGACGTCTTAACCATTACGGCTAAAATGTTTATTTGCTTAAATGGTCCCACGCTGATTAGAAAAAGATGTACTTATGGTTTCAGATTTGCTGTTGAAGGAACATGTTATTTGCACTGAAAGGTGACAGAAAGGGTCCCAACTCGAATCTTGTTTTTTAGTTTGATTAGCTTATCATGGGATGGTCTAAACATACCATAAATCGTCTGAATTATGTGTGAAGGATTGAAAGACATCTGTTCTAAAATTGCCTTCCTGACCGTAGATTAAACTCGAAAGATACGACATAAAAACATGCCTTTTTCTGTACATTTCGAAGATTTCCAATACATATATACAGGGTGTCCCAAGAAGAACTATATACTCTTTATAGCATCATATATTTTATAATTAAAAAAAAAATATATATATATTGTTATAGCAATTGCCAATGAAAGGTAAATTAGTAATCTAAGTGATCAAAATGTTATAGCGAGTTGTTTCCATATAAAATTTAATTAACTACGCCAAGTGCTCAAAATGTTCTCCGGCGGCATGAATTCACTTTTGAATGCGTCGACTAACTGATTCGCAGACATGGACTAATGTGGATGCTGTGATGGTCCCGCACTTTTCCCTAATTGCATCCTTAAGGTGTTCGAGTGTTGCAGGTCTTGTACCATAAACTGCATCCTTCAGGTAACCCCACAAGTAAAAATCAACTGGAGTCAAGTCCGGTGAACGTGGAGGATACTCAACGCTTCCTCTTCGTCCTATCCAACGGTTAGGCAACGTTTCATCGAGGTACCTTCTGACATCACAATGATAATGAGGGGGGGGCTCCATCTTGTTGAAAGTAAAAGTCGTCGTTTCCAAACAACTTCCGAACTGCAGGTATAATTTCTGTCCGCAGCATGTCGAGATATGCGGCACCGGTAACTGTCCCATTAAAGAAAAATGGTCCAACCAAACCCCTGGATGATAAACCACACCATGCTGTTAATCCTGGTAAATTAACATGTTTATCCACATAAACATGTGCATTATCAAGTGACCAGTACCTGCAGTTGTGTCGATTTACTGTGCCATTCAGCTTGAAAGTAGCTTCGTCAGACCACACGATTTTGTTGGCAAACTGTACGTCTTCGGCTTCCATTGACTGAAGCCATTCACAAAATTCGAGTCTGCGATCAGGGTCATCTTCAGTCATAGCGTGTAACAGACTTGGAATGTAGCTTTTCCATTTCGCCGACTTTAAAATCCGGTGAACACCTGATTTGCTGATTCCGGTGTCACGGACGCATTGCCTAACTGATTTCTGTGGTGATCGATTAAATTTTTGCAACACTAAAACGGAGTTTTCATCACTCGCACTTCATTTGCGTCGTCCAGATCTTCGCTTGTGCATATCTTGAGCAGATCCCTCTGGCTCAAACTTGTCACGGATGCTTGTAATGGCGAGACGTGTCGGTGGCTTTGTACCAAATTCCCGGATCCATTGCCGCTGGACTTCGGACACATTCTCAAATTTCCAATACCATTTCAGAACACTTTTTCGTTGCTCCAGCGTCAAACGTTTACGCAACATGGGTTCTTTTGCTGAACTGAATAAAGTTGAATGTTGTAGAGTTTGTATCGTGGAATGAGTGCGTAGGCTAAGTCCGAAGCAAGCTAGTGAGTGACTAGACTACGTTCGGTCCATAGGCTTCGCCATTACAAGGCCTTTGATAAAACAAGGCCAGGCTTAGTCGACGCATTCAAAAGTGCATTCATGCCGCAGGAGAACATTTTGAGCACTTGGCGTAGTTAATTAAATTTTATATGCAAACAACTCGCTATAACATTTTGATCACTTAGATTACTAATTTACCTTTCATTGGCAATTGCAAAACAATATATAATTTCAAGCTTACTTAGAAACAAGTATTGAAGCACTATATATGGGGTTAAAGTTTCGCATTTTATTGCAAAAATAATGCAGGATAGAAATAAAGCAAATATTCTTAAATTCGTTTAAGTATATATATATATATATATATATATATATATATATATATATATGATGAATAAACCACGAAGGAAAGGAAACACAAAATGGTGCTCAAGCGCTTTCGTCTAATGACATCCTCAGGAACACTGAAGTACATAAAAAGGTTAAGCCTATATATAGGTTACAGAAAGAAAAAAATAAAAAATAAATAACATACATACACACACATATATATATATATATATATATATATATATACATACATATCTATATAACAAATACATACATACATACATACATATATATACAATAAACAGAGAAGTAAAATAAAAAATTAAAATTAAAACCTTAAAGGATTACCAGTGAGGCGTACAGATTTGTAAGGAAAAATATCGATTTTTAGCACAAGATCAAATGGATTATAAAAATACAATTTATACTGGAACTCTGCCCGGGTTTTAACACACTGCTGCCTATGGTCAGGTTTCGATATATATAAAAAAATAAAATGCAAATTAAAAGTTAATCGATATTTAGCACAAGATCAAATGGATTATAAAAATACAAATTTATACTGGAACTCTGCCCGGGTTTTAACACACTGCTGCCTATGGTCAGGTTTCGATATATATAAAAAAATAAAATGCAAATTAAAAGTTAATAAAGTAGAAGACAAGTTTACCAAAGATTTAATGTTTTACCCTTCTTATCTAAATCTGTTTTAAAGGAATTCAAAATAACAGGATCGAGTTGAAAAAGACCTTTGCTTATATTTTCATCAATGTTTCTCCGCGCCCTTAGGATCGCCAGTCCGGAATACATCGATGCCGAATTGGAAAAAATCAACGGTATTGGAAGTGATTTGTGTTATCCATCTGCGTTTATGGAATCTTGTCTCAACAACGCAAAACGAACTTTCTATCGTGTCAATATTAACACTCGTACTTTGTCAAAAAATATTTTAGTACTTCCATTTTTCCCGGGCTTTTTAGGCATTGCTAATGTACTTAAACTTTTGGATATTAATGTAGTATTTTCATATAACAATATTGTGAAAAATATCATAGTAAAAAATAGCCCTACCAATAATCAGGCATTATCTATAAAATTGGTTGTAAACAATGTGATTCCTTTTACATAGGTCAGACGGGAAAGGATTTGCACACACGTATAAAACAGCATCAATATTCCGTTAGAACAGGACAGTTGTCCAGTGCCCTTTTTGTCCATTTGTCAGAGTTAGCCCACTGTATTGATTGGAATAATGCTTCAGTTTTATTCCATTCAAGCAACATTGTTAATAGAAATATTCTTGAGTCTGCCATTATCCCACTTTCAAATAACTTCAACATAAGCAAAGGTCTTTTTCAACTCGATCCTGTTATTTTGAATTCCTTTAAAACAGATTTAGATAAGAAGGGTAAAACATTAAATCTTTGGTAAACTTGTCTTCTACTTTATTAACTTTTAATTTGCATTTTATTTTTTATATATCGAAACCTGACCATAGGCAGCAGTGTGTTAAAACCCGGGCAGAGTTCCAGTATAAATTTGTATTTTTATAATCCATTTGATCTTGTGCTAAAAATCGATATTTTTCCTTACAAATCTGTACGCCTCACTGGTAATCCTTTAAGGTTTTAATTTTTAATTTTTTATTTTTACTTCTCTGTTTATTGTATATATATGTATGTATGTATGTATGTATGTATTTGTATATATAGATATGTATGTATATATATATATATATATATATATATGTGTGTGTGTATGTATGTTATTTATTTTTTATTTTTTTCTTTCTGTAACCTATATATAGGCTTAACCTTTTTATGTACTTCAGTGTTCCTGAGGATGTCATTAGACGAAAGCGCTTGAGCACCATTTTGTGTTTCCTTTCCTTCGTGGTTTTATTCATCATAAATATTTTTCACGTGTTACTTTCGTGAAATAATTTTCATATATATATATATATATATATATATATATAATGAATCATTTGAAAGCTTTTTTCGGTGATTTAATTATTTTCTTTTTTCGTACGAGACGTTTTACTCCCGCCTTAGACCTACGGTTGGGATTTATTTTGCGTACGAGTTGTTTCTACACCCCACCTTAGGCCTACGGGGCTCTTTTTTCTTTCTTTTTGAATTGAAGTGTTTTACGCGAGCCTTAGACCCACGGGAAGGCATTAGGTAATTTCACGCTTACTTAGAAAGAAGTATTGAAACACTATATATGGGGTTAAAGTTTCGCGTTTTATTGCAAAAAATAATGCAGATTGAAATAAGCAAATATTCTTAAATTCGTTTAAGTATATACATATATAATATATATATATATATTACAGTATATATATATATATATATATATATAATGAATTACTTGAAAACTTTTTTCGGTGATTTAATTATTTTCTTTTTTCGTACGAGATGTTTTACCCCCGCCTTAGACCTACCCGTTGGGATTTATTTTGCGTACGAGATGTTTCTACAGTACACCCCACCTTAGGCCTACGGGGCTCTTTTTTCTTTCTTTTTGAATTGAAGTGTTTTACACCAGCCTTAGACCCACGGGTAGGCATTAGGTACCCTGAGTAACGAGCCCCGTCCGGAGTGCGAACCCGGTTCCTTTTTAGCTCACATAAACGTACACTGTGACACCTGGCTAGGGCGCCCAGCAACCGGACGCACGGGACTCGTTCCCCTTCAACGGGCGACGCGTCAACTGATGTCCGGAGGCGATGATGCCCGGAGGCACTGGCTGTGCTGGAACCATTCGATGATATCACAAAAAGATTGAGTAGTTCCACCTCTTCCATATCTGATGTTATTCCCCTCGTCATTTCCTTGAAAAATGTGCTGCAACCTCGAAGTGGTGATTCTGAAGCTGATCGTGGAATCAAAACAATGAAGGAGATAATGCGCACAGAGCTAGCAAGGAGATTTGATAGCCTAGAAACAAATGGCATGTATTCTTGGCTACCTATTTGGATCTAAGGTACAAAGCAAAATTTTTTTCCGCTTCACATGTCACAAAATGTGTTCAGAAAAAATTAGGATATCTTTGTGATGAAATGGACAAGACTCAAACATCATCGGACTCGGAGACAGCCAGTGAACCACCGGCAAAGAAACCACTGATTGATTTAGGCCTGACATCAGCTTCTACGAGTAAATCAATAACAATAATGGACTCAATGAGTGCTCTATTGGCTTCCAGTAGTGATGACGAGACCGAAACTGAGTCAAGCAGAGACTCGCAAAAAATGATCGAGAAATATCACAAACCGAAAAGGATTGGACAAGATGATGATGCTTTGGCTTGGTGGCGGTCACATCAAAAGAAATACAAAAATTTGAGCAAACTGGCTGGGACACACCTTGGATGTCCTCCCTCAAGTGTTCCTAATGAACAATTATTTAGTGGAGCAGGGATCATCTACAATGAAAAAAGGAATAGGCTGAAGGGGGACAAAGCTGAAAAAATTTTATTCTTGAAATACAGTCTCCCAGCAATTCAATTTAAATATAAGGATTAAATAGTGTACATATATATATATATATATATATATATAATATATATATATGTGTGTGTGTGTGTGTGTGTGTATATATATATATATATATATATATATATATATATATATATATATATATATTATATAATATACACCACTTTCGAATGGGCGGTGGTTGGGGAAAGTGGTTGGTGGGATGCCAAACGCGTTGGGTCCTCGTCCCGCATCCTGAAAACTCACTTTTTACAGTTTAGATTATAGTCATTATATTGTAGACTGAAAAGTGTGGCTAAAACGCGATATTTTATTGTGGTGTTTATTCTTAGGTAATATTATGATGTTATAGGGTACATAACCGCAACCGCAACCGCAGAACTATGAAAAATGACAACCGCTACATCACTAATATATATATATATATTATATATATATATATATATATATATATACTGTATATATATATATGTGAAATGAAAGTGAAAATGAAAAGGTTTATTGGCAGACTATAGTCCAATTAGTCCATATGACAAATATTAATAATAAAATGACAGTTCACATACTAAGGATAGAAATATATACAATTAATCTATACTATAATAAGAGAGCTGTCCGTCTGTCTGTCACACTTTCAGAAATTGTGAGAAAAAAATTCAGAAATTGTAAAAAAAATTCAGAAATTGTATTACGGGCGGAAATGTGAAGCTCAAGATTTTCATGACTGTGTTCTTTTCTGTAGTTTAGCAATGGGGGAAGGGTGGGGTGGGGTAATCGGGGGTGGGTGGGGTAATGGGGAGGGGTGGGGGTAATGGGGGAGGGGTTTAGCCCCCAAGTTGTATGAATGGGGGTGAGGAGGTTTTGGGAGATACCAGATTCAGAAATGTTGACACAATGTGAAGCTCAAAATTTTCACGGCTGGTTTCTTTTTTTGTAGTTTAGCCTGTCTAACCGTCAGCGAAGCGGCGGGAACTGTACGTACTAGTTAGAAATAATACAGTAATGTCGTAGTTAAGTGGAGCTACAGACAGACGTTTTCGTGCCATAGCTTAGAAGACAAACGGCAGGACTCATGGATAGCTTGGATAATCGAGTTGGTTGATTTTTTTAAATTCTTTACATTAGACTGTATTGAGCACGTCTTGTTACCTCCCGGAAGCTCGGAACACTACGGGTACCAAACACTTGCGAAGCTGAGCATCTCGGGGGGTAATTTATGTAGGAGTCTGAAAGATCTGTTGTACAGCAAATTTAGGGTTCTGCCAGAACCTTTTTTATAATTCACAAACAGTTGCTGTCCGTATATATTACTAAAAAATGTACGAAAGAGAGTGTCTTTAACTTCACTTGTACAGAACCGGCAGTTCCTTATAGTCATATTCGCTTTAGCACAAAGGCTTCGAGATTGTTTTCTTATATCTGAGTCATCACTCAAGTAGCTGGTGATAGTTTGACCCAAATACTTAAACTCTTGTATTTCCTCAATTACTTCACCTCTCATTTTAACCCTAATATCAGCTGGCTGATTACAGCTTTTACGATGGAATTGCATAACCTTAGTTTTTGTAACATTAAAAAGAATATCATGTTTCTGCGAATACACTTCACAGACTTTTAGTAGCCGATCCAGGCCTTTAACCGATGGATTGTTAACACCATATCATCGGCATAAACTAAATTATTTATCCTGGTGTTATCTATACCACATCCCACTGTTACCTCATTAAGTGAAGCAATTAATCTGTCAATATACACATTAAACAACATAGGAGAGAGCAAGGAGCCTTATCTAACTCCACAAGAGAAGCCAAAACATTCGGATAGTACATTGCCTCACCTAACGGTAAAAGATTGGTGGGAATACCAAAATTTCAATAACTTTAATATGTACATGGGAACCTTCCTCTCTTCTAGTTTTTTAAATAAAATATTGTGGTTCACTCTATCATATGCATTACTTATATCTAGGAAACAGCTATAAATAGTTGAATTACTATGAGTGTATTTAGATATTATTTCCTTAAGTACATAGATACAGAGGTCAGTTGAGTGGGACCTTTGAAACCAAACTGATTAGATGTCCATAGGTAATCATTTAATCGGAGTAACAAGAGTTTTTCTAGTAGTTTCGAGAAGCAGAAAGCGACAGCAATAGGCCTGTAATTATTGCTGGACACAATAATAGCTGCAGGGATATAGCGGAGATATATCTATGAGCAGGCATGGCTGATAGGACCAATGATATATGCAGACACACCACGTCATTGGCATATTTTAAGTGTTCATTCGATAGGTCATCTACCCCTGACGTAGAACCAGTCTTTAACTCTTTAATTAACCTCTTTACTTCAGGAACTGATATCAAAGTATGTTCCCTTGTCCCTCCCACAGGCGTTTCACTGCAATCTATCTTAAGATTATCCCTATTCACATTGTTAAGAATGTTTGAGTAGTGTTTTTTTCTCAACTTTGCAATTTCATCTTCTCCCGACACCCCATCGATTGTCGGAGGAAGAGCATTTTTGACACCCGTTTCATTCTTAACAAATTTCCAAAATTTGTTATTGTCGTTATTTATGTGAGCTTCACAGGCTTTTGATGCTCGAATAGACTCTTCTTCCTGTTTACATCGCCTTATGGCCGCCTTATACTGACCCCTATTTATATATATATATATATATATATATATATATATATATATATGTCTGTATTTGTTTTATATATTTTTAGTTTTTAGTTTTTGTCTCTTTTCTTAACTCTCTATCATTAACACTTTGTGTACTCTTAGATCTGTGAATGAAATCGTTGAGTCTCAAAATACAATAAATAGCAATATGTGACAGTGGATACCTTAAACGAGCAACACAGTGACGGAAACATTTCTATTTTGAACTTAAATATCAGAAGCCTTCCAAATCACTTTGATGAGTTAACGGCCAATCGAAAATTGTTACTGTATAATTTCACATGTATTATGCTGACTGAGACCTGGTGAAATGAAAATAATAAGTCTTTTTTAATATACCGGGCTATACGAGCCACCACATATGTAGAAATAATAATAACAGAGGCGGCGGAGTAAGCATTTATATAGACAATAATCATAAAAGTAAAAGTATTGAGCAATTGACAGTCATAACTGATCATTCTGAAACCCTAGCAGCTGAGGTGTATGTAAATAATATTTCATATTCAATATTAGGCATCTACCGAGCACCAAATGGTAACTTGCCAACGTTTATTACGAGCATAGATACAACTTTAACTTCTATTCATATCAACAATAACTGCATCAATGCGGGAGATTTACAAATCGATCTCGCTAAAATAAACTCTAATAATAATGCTAACTTCTTCTACAATCTCGTTACCACAAGTGGCTTTAATTTAACTATAACTAAGCTAACAAGACTACATAGTACCATAGAAAACTCCACTTTATTGGATTGAATATGGGTGCGATCTTCCTTTGACTGTACGTCAGGTATACTCGCATTATATACTAAGGACCATCTGCCTACATACACAATGCTAATTAGCCATTTACAAACGCAGGATAAAATAAAAATTGACCCTACCCGACCCCTATAATAATAAATTGAAATTTATCAGAGAGATATCAAGTTTTGAGTGGTCGAGAATAACTGAAAGTATATGTGAAATACAAACAAAATTTCAAACATTCTCAAACACACTAATGGAGATATTTAATACTAGTGATGTAGGTCACATCCGCATCCGCATCCGCGGAACATCCGCACATTTTATCGCATCCGCATCCGTATCCGCATCCGCACTTTGGACTGCGGATGTCGTGCGGATGTGGACCGTTGAGATAAAACGTCATTAATAAGCGGAAATTATCAAATTCTACTATATTAATAGAACTAGTTCATTGTGCGCAAAAGTGATGCAAGCGACAAGACGAGAGGCTGTTCTTGTATGAAGTTACTCTCTTGCAACCTACTTAGATCCACATTACAAAGCTAAGTTATTTTCACCTAGTACATTAGAACGAGTTAAATCATCACTTGGCAAAGCAGTTGAAGAGTTTCAATCTCTTGAATCTGTCGCTTCGCCACCCACCAAAAGAATAAAAGTTTCAGTGACAGAACCAACACCTTCAACAAGCAAATCTATCACAGAATCTGTCTCTCAGTTTCTTGAGTCAAGCAGCAATGACGAGACCTACGCGATGTCAAAAGATGTAGTAAAAATGATCGGAGCTATCACCAAGAAAAACGCCTGGTTGCATGTGACAATCCTATTAGTTGGTGGAAAAATACGCAGAATATCTATCCATACTTGAGTAAACTTGCAAGGAAATTTAGCCTGTCCTCCAACAAACGTACCAAGCGAGAGATTATTTAGCAGTGCTGGATTAATATGATGAAAAGAGAAACAGACTGGCAGCAGAAAAGGCAGAAAAATTAATGTTCTTTAAGCATAACCTTCCTATAATTAAGTTTGAACATTAAACGATGAACATCTTAGTTTACTTTATTTTAATTACTCATTTATAAATATGCCTAATAAAACTTTAAACTTATATAAATAGTTATCAAGCTAATTAAAGATCTCTTTCTATAAGGGTGGAGGTTGGGGAAAGAGGACGGTGGGGTGCATTTGAGTTGGGTTCACGTCCCGCATCCTGGTAACACAATTATGGTTCCTAATTGTGGCTGAAACTCAACAAAATATAACGAATTTATTTGCAGACGAATTCACTAATTGATTTCTATATTAGTTAGATGCTTGATATTATTTTATATGTTCAGAGAAAAGTACAGCAATTATTGTACAATTAATCAATTATACTACATTATAGCTACAGCTCTCTCTATATAATAACTATTATATACGTTAAACACAACAAATCTCGAATATATCCTAAAAATAACGAAATGTAGACATCCGCATCCGCATCCGCGGATGTTGAAATCAAACATCCTCATCCTCATCCGCATCCGCGGATGTGAAAAAATGACATCCGCTACATCACTATTTAATACTAATTTTCTTACAAAGTCGAAACTCGTGTAAAAAAAAAACTATAACAACCAGTGGATCACTCCAGCCCTCATTGTAAGCATAAACAGTAAACATTCTCTCTATAAACTGTGGAAGAATGATATTATCAACGAATAAACATATAAAAATTATTGTAACAGACTAAATTCGCTCATAAAAATCGCAAAAGTGGACCATTATTGTTCTAAAATTACCGAACAAAACTGTTATCCTAAAGGATTATGGAATACTCTAAAAGTTTTGGTTAACGCCAAAAAAGAAAAGACAAGTCCCCTAAATTCGTTAACACAGGATGGAATTTCCTACAGCGATCCCAGAGACATGGCCACTTTATTAAACAATTTCTTTTCGAAAATAGGAAGCAATACGGCAGCAGCCATTCCAGACTCAGACAGTCACTACCAACAATATATGCCACATCCCATACCAAATACGTTCTTTTTTGAACCAATTCTGCCAAACGAAACATCAGCTACATTGAAAAACTTAAAAAATAAAAGCGCTGATATCAGTTCACTTCCAGTACAAATATATAAACTAATATCAGATGATATAGTAACCCCACTCATAAGATTTATGAATGAGTCACTAGTACAAGGTGTATTTCCTGATCACCTGAAGGTGATGCATATACATGATTTTATCGATCAACAACATTAGATTGTATTCAGTATGCAGATGATACAACACACTTCTACACACCACGATATCAACTACCTCATGAACGAAGTGAACAGGCAATTAAATCATGTCTATAAATGGACGTGTGCAAATAAGCTTTCAGTAAACTTGACAAAATCATCATATATGATCTTAACTAAAAAACACTGCAATCGTGCACATACCATAATAAGTGGAAACACTCCTCTTGCAAAAGTAAAGTTAGATGAAAAATTAAATTTCAAAAGCTACACACAACATATCAAATAAAAAATATCTAGATTTCGCTCATAATATTTAAACTAAAAAAAAAAATCCCCAAAATGCCTTCCTCACACTGTATTACTCATTTATTCATCCACATTTACAATATGGAATCACAGCATGGGGTAGTACAAAGAATTATATATGATATCCACGGGAAGTAATCCATAAAAAATGCTTACAAACTCTCTTAAACAATGATAAACGATTTCATACCTCTGCAATGTTCAGAAATTTAAATATTCTAAAACTAAATGACCAGTACAAACTTACTGTCGGTATCAGTATGTACACAATTGCTAATAAGAGAAATTACACTTCGCTCATTCACAGGGCAATTACCCCATCAGACCAACCATAATCATAATACAAGGCTTCCGAATGATTTCATACATAAACCAAATTATTCCATGCAAATTGCAGGAAATGCTATCTCCTACAAAGGGGCAGATATCTGGAACGTTATACCTATAAATATCAGACAAGCACCGTTGTTAATTTCGTTTCGCAACTTACTAAAGAAACACTTTATTAACTCCTATTAATGTATGTGTGTGTGTATATATGCATATATACAGGGCGTCCCAAAAAAATGTATACACACTTTAAATAATTATAAAGGCAGTGTTTATTAAAATACATTTCATTTTCAAAATGTAATAGAATCTACAGACATTATTTAATTGTTTTGTCAACGCCTGTTTTCAAACTGACGTCCGTTCTGGTCCAGGCACTGCTGATAACGCGAAGCAATGGAATCGCAAACATCACGAAACATTTCGTTTGGTATTTGTGTGCATTCTCGTTCAATGGCTGCTCTCAATTCAGCGACTGTTGCAGGTTTTATAGCGTAGACTTTGTCTTTTAAGTATCCCCATCAAAAAAAGTCTAGTGGTGTGAGGTCTGGTGAACGCGGAGGGTATTCTACGAAACCCCTTCGTCCAATCCACATCCACATCGTGCCAAGTACCACTCGCAATACTCCACTCTTCGGTCCGGATCATCTTCATTAATAGCATGGACTAATCTTGGAATGTAACTTTTCCATTGACAGCGCTTCAAAATGCGTTGGACAGACGATTCTGAAATTCCTACCTCACGACTCGCTTGCCGCACAGATTTTCTTGGACTTTGGTGATACGTTTCCAGTACTCTTTCTTGCTTTGTGGGGCTTGTCGATGTCCGTGGTCTTCCGGAACGCTTCTTGTGGACATTCTGAACAGTTCCATCGGCTTCAAACTTATCTCTAATTCGAGTGATGGTAAGTCGCGTTGGTGGATCTGTTTGAAACTCCCTCCTAAACTGTCTTTGCACTTCAACTGCGTTTTCACACTTCCAGTAGCATTTTAGAATGAATTTCCTTTGTTCAAAGCTTAGTCTGACTGCCATTATTAATTCTAATGGGTTTAACTTGGAAAGAAAGAAACATCAATTGAGACATCAGCTGTTAAAGTGTGTATACATTTTTTTGGGACGCCCTGTGTATATATATATTGCAACTTGTAACAATAAAAATTACCTATTGTACAGTGTATGTAAAATTCACAACCTTAAATTGGGTGCAAACACAAGCTATATAAATCATATGTTAAAAGTTTCCATTATATTACGCCATAGTTATAATATGCCTCAGTTATCTGTATTTTCGTAACTCTAAGATTGTATCATCATTTTTAATTTGTAATAATTAAAATTAATTATTATCGGTATTTCAACATGTTCTGTTTACCGTATTGTTTACCATTTTTCTTTTCTATTATTTCTATTATTATACCGTATTGTTTACCTGTTCCTTTTCTATTATTTCAAAGATTATTTAAATTTTCATTTGTAATGACAGAGTTAACTAAATGCAACTTTATTTTATTTTTTCACTAATTCTATTTATAGTTCTTATTTTCCTTTGTAAAAGTAGAAATGAATCTCAAAGATTTTTGCCTGAAAAGCTGTCATGCTTCCCAACGGCATATTCAGATGAGAATATTGTAATTAAACTACTTGTCACTAAAAAAAAGAAATACAAAATTAAACGTTTATGCCAACATTGTGTAAACCTACAGTATATGGATGTAATGTATATCTTCTGTAATGTATTCTTTCTGAATAAAGATTATTATTATTATTATTATTTTTATTATTATTATTATGATTATTATTATTATTATTATTATTATTATTAATGATATCAGAGTTGTAAAAAAGAAATAATTACTAAGTTATACTTTCACAGCTGATGTCGGATGTTGGGTAAGCATCTTTCCACTCGCAAGGACATGAGGAAAGGTGCTGTGAGCTTTCACTTTTATGCACTGATGATACAAGTTGTCAATCGAAGGGTGGACCCCAAACAGTGGAAGAATTTTATCGTTATAAAAATTGTTTTATGTAACAAAACAAATAATGGTTTTCATTTTCTTCAAATAAATTCTGTATTTCAGCATCAATGGCAAGTATCTTAACCAACTCAAAGGAAAGCTTTCGAATTCACTCATTAGTAACAAAAGCGAAGTTTTCATGGCATCAAAGATTACCTGGTTTGTCGCCTCCAGATTTTCTTCGCTAAGAGGTTTAGGCCAAAAAAGAAATTCTAATTTGTGGAGATAAGAGCCATAGCGAAAAGAAAGCTTTCTATGAACTCATATATATACACTGTGTGTATGTGTGTATATATATATATATATATATATATATATATATATATATATAGATATATATATATATATATATATATATATATATATATATATATATATATATATATATATGTTACACACAGACTGTGCATGGAAAAAGGAACTTTTCTGGAAAATTAAATCCACTATCTCCATGGTCCGGCGGCAGAATCTTTCAGGATCCATCCTGAAAGACAGTGGAATCCTTGATGCTTGCTGAACTACCAGCCACCCGATTCTGCCGCCGGACCATGGAGCAGCACATCGAAACAATCCTCCGAAATCTTGAGTACGACACACACTGTCCTTTTCGAGTCTCTCCTTACCTCCTACCCTTGCCGACTTGAAGCCGTCCGCCAAGCAAAGGAGGCAACACCAACTATTGAGTGGTTTTGTTTAGACGTAGAATTAAATTGTCTAAAAGATGCAACAATCAGTTTTTTTGTACCTCTATTAGTTTCATATGTGCAAGTGGGGGCAATCATTGTTTATCACCCCTTAGTTCGAATAATTAATGGTAAATAACAAATACTATAATTTTTCTTTTTCATGCCCAACGTGGGTAACGGGTTACTTTCGAAGAGGCCCCAAAATATAGCTTCCCTCACCAGCTATCTGCCAAGCAGATAGGATCCAGCTAGGGATCCAGTGAGGGAAGCTATATTTTGGGGTCGCTCTGTGAGTAACCCGTTGCCCACGTTGGGCCCTCCATCATGAAAAAGAAAAACTATAGTATTTGTTATTTACCATTACTTATTCGAACTATAGTGGATTTAATTTCCCAGAAGAGTTCCTTGTTCCATGCACAGTCTGTGTGTAACATAAAAGTTTCTCAGGGGACCATTCTTAGTTGGACCATTCAATATATTAAAATCACAATAAGGTCGAAGCTCGAATAAGGTCGAATAGTTTGATCTTGTGCAGGTCGATTTAATTCATGTTAAGTTAGTTTAAATTAAGTTAGATTAGGTTTGTCATTTTCATTTGAAATATGAAGTATATATTCACTCAAATATTGATACTGCTTAAAACTGATTAACTGCAGGATTTTTACTGTAATACCGTTTTTATTTGGACTTCGATCAAAACACGTGTAACCATCACACCGGCAAAAGGACTTATATGTCAGATTTCTTCAATAAATGACTACGGACATTGCGTAAAATTCTAGTAGAGACGTTGGCATACTCCTTTCGAATGTTCGCTTTAAGTTTCTCAATGCTGAGTGGCCTGACCTATAAACTTGTAAAAGGTAAAGAGAACAGGAGGCCACTCATCAGGATCACCATGCTGTTCTATTCATCTGCCAGGCACTATTATGCAACCAATTGTGGACATGTCCATAGGGGGAGATTGTGAGACACCAATCAACCAGAGAAGTACTCCGGGGTGGATGTTAGGCAGGAGACAGGGAATGCTGGAACTCCCGTTTCTCCTATCACTGTCCTTCTTAGCTGATCTTTTTTTTGTCTCATCTACCCTGTGAACAGTCCAGCATGCTCTCAAACACACACTTCTCCCTCTATTCCTCACTACACATACATGCATCTTACACACTACACAACCTTTTCAAAATTTTGTATTAAAAAAAAAAGAAAAATGGCATCATTGGGCCTTGGAGACCTTGTTTTTGGCTCTCTCCGTCTTCTGTGGAGGGGTCACTTTTGCGGGCGCTCGCCCTTAGCCCCCTCCTTCCTACATAAAGAAAGTATTCTGCGTCCAGATGACGTATTGATCCGTGGCTAAGTTATAGTTCCCCTCTCTCATATGACCCTTGCTGTTAGTAAAGATGGAAAATCGTACAATTAATAATATTCTAGACTTAACGATATTCAAACACTGGAAAGTTTAAGCAGGATTTGAATCTACTAACTCAGTCTCAAAAGGTAAATTGCTTTTTTTAAATTAGAAATAAGAAATAGATAAAAAGTCCTCATTAAATTGGGATTACAACTATTTTAACCCTTTCAAGACTGATTTTAAATTTTTTAATTAGTAAAACAGTAATGTACCATATATGCTTTGTCCCAGGAGACAATATGCCTCATCAGAAAACGTTGTTACTGTGGTATTATTGGTAGCATCATCATCTATATCAGTTAGCATGATTATGAATAGTAATGGGGGCTAATGCTTTGTCCCAGGAGGCAATATGCCTCATCAGAAAAGGTTGCTACTGTGGTATTATTGGTAGCATCATCATCTATATCAGTTAGCATGATTATGAATAGTAATGGGGGCTAATGCTGTTTGAGTCTCCAAAATGTCAGAATTTTTCTTTAGCTATCCTTTCAAATATTTTTGTGAGGTGAAATGTCAGTGACACTGGCCTTTTGTTTTCTGCCTCAGATCGATCTCCTCCTTTATAAATTTGAATTACGTATGTTCCCTCTCTTCAGAATGCTCATTATTTCTCCTGTGTCTAATAATCGTCTCCATATCCGATATACGGGCTTACCTGGGAATTTTTTAATTCTTGCAGTATATATATATATATATATATATATATATGATGAATAAAACCACGAAGGAAAGGAAACACAAAATGGTGCTCAAGCGCTTTCGTCTAATGACATCCTCAGGAACACTGAAGTACATAAAAGGGTTACAGCCTATATATAGGTTACAGAAAGAAAAAAAAAGAAAAATAAATAACATACATACATACATACATATATATATATATATATATATATATATATATATATATACACACACATCTATATATATATATATATATATATATATATATATATATATATATATATATTATATATATATATATATGCAATAAACGGAGAAGTAAAAATAAAAAATAAAAATTAAAGGATTATCAGATTTGTAAGGAAAAATATCGATTTTTAGCACAAGATCAAATTAATTATAAAAATACAAATTTATACTGGAAATCTGCCCGGGTTTTAACACTTTGCCTTTTATGGTCAAGTTTCGATATATATAAAAATAAAATGAAAATTAAAAGTTAATAAAGTAGCATACAAGTTTACCAAAGATTTAGCGCTCTACCCTTCTTATCCAAATCTGTTTTGAAGGAATTCAAAACAACAGGATCGAGTTGAAAAAGACCTTTGCTTATGTTGAAGTTATTTGCAAGTTGGATAATGGCAGACTCAAGAATATTTCTATTAACAATGTTGCTAGAGTGGAATAAAACTGAAGCATTATTCCAATCAATACAGTGGGATAACTCTGACAAATGGACTAAAAGGGCACTGGACAACTGTCCTGTTCTAACGGAATATTGATGCTGTTTTATACGTGTGTGCAAATCCTTTCCCGTCTGACCTATGTAAAAGGAATCACATTGTTTACAACCAATTTTATAGATAATGCCTGAATTATTGGTAGGGCTATTTTTTACTATGATATTTTTCACAATATTGTTATATGAAAATACTACATTAATATCCAAAAGTTTAAGTACATTAACAATGCCTAAAAAGCCCGGGAAAAATGGAAGTACTAAAATATTTTTTGACAAAGTACGAGTGTTATTATTGACACGATAGAAAGTTCGTTTTGCCTTGTTGAGACAAGATTCCATAAACGCAGATGGATAACACAGATCACTTCCAATACCGTTGATTTTTTCCAATTTGGCATCGATGTATTCCGGACTGGCGATCCTAAGGGCGCGGAGAAACATTGATGAAAAAATGGCCTTCTTAGTGGGGTGTCATGTCCCGAGTAAAAGTGTACGTAGGACAAATTGTTTGTTGTTTTCCGATAGATACTAAACTTAAAACCTGGGCTTTCCCTATGTACACGCACATCCAAAAATGGGATTGAATTGTCTTGTTCCACTTCTAAAGTAAACTTAATGGAGGGACTTGATCATTTAACTGAAAGAGGAAGTTATCCAGGTCACGATTCATGGGCCAGATACACAAAATATCGTCGACGTACCGCAACCAAGGGATGCCAACCCCCAGGATTCTCGGAATGTAAGTAATTTCGAAAAACTCCATATAAATATTGGAGAGGAGGGGCGATAAGGGGTTGTCCATGGCCATCCCAAAAACTTGTTGATAATACTCGTTATTGAAAGTGAATTTACAGTCTTTGATGCAAAGCTTAATAAGTTCCAAAACAATGTGTGAAGGTAGTGGCAGATCATACTTATATAATTCTTGGGAGAGAAAGTCAAGCATATCGTCAATCGGCACTTTTGTAAACAATGAACAAACGTCAAAACTGATCAATCTATCGTTAGTTTCAGTACGTGCATTATTCAATTTTTCAGTAAGATCCATGGAATTTTTTCACTTCGTAAGATTTTGGATCGAAAAATTAAAAGTCTCATTCGAAATAGTCAGTGGAGTAAAAAAGCAAGCTCAAAGTGTGTTTTGAACCTTTCTTCGAAAAACATTAGTGACGATGCAAAAAGTGCCCTTGGATATGGTATGTCCTTTTTTATTGTTAAAAAACCTTCGGCTTTACAAATTTGTTACAGTCTCGCGTGTTTTGAAAAACAGTGTAATCTCCCTCAGTATTTGTTTAACATAGTTAAAGGCCTCGTTCATAGTGCGGCGAATGGTAATTACGAAGATAACTTTCCTAAACGTTTTCGCAATAGCCTCTCACAATTAAAAAAAGATGGGGAGCTCCATATTACTAAAGCAGACAAGGCTAACACCATAGTTATTATGGACAAAGTGGACTACATCGGAAAGATGAACGAGCTTCTCCAGGACCCCGCCACATACAGCAAACTTAGGAAGAACCCGCAGGATGACGTCATCAAATCATTTAATAGTGGCTTGAAACGCATTCTCAAAGATCATAAGGACTTAATTCCGCTTTTCATATCCACTTCACCTTCTCTGCCCTACCTTTACGGTCTCATTAAAACCCACAAACCTGGCAACCCTATGCGCCCTATTATTAGCTCGGTGGGCTCTATTACTTATAAACTCTCCAAATGGCTTGTCAAAGTCTTGTCCCCCATTCTCGGAACTATCTCTGATTCACATGTAAAAAATTCTATGGATCTTACTGAAAAATTTAATAATGCACGTACTGAAACTAACGATAGATTGATCAGTTTTGACGTTTGTTCATTGTTTACAAAAGTGCCGATTGACGATATGCTTGACTTTCTCTCCCAAGAATTATATAAGTATGACCTGCCACTACCTTCACACATTGTTTTGGAACGTATTAAGCTTTGCATCAAAGACTGTAAATTCACTTTCAGTAACGAGTATTATCAACAAGTTTTTGGGATGGCCATGGGCAACCCCTTATCGCCCCTCCTCTCCAATATTTATATGGAGTTTTTCGAAATTACTTACATTCCGAGAATCCTGGGGGTTGGCATCCCTTGGTTGCGGTACGTCGACGATATTTTGTGTATCTGGCCCATGAATCGTGACCTGGATAACTTCCTCCTTCAGTTAAATGATCAAGTCCCCTCCATTAAGTTTACTTTAGAAGTGGAACAAGACAATTCAATCCCATTTTTGGATGTGCGTGTACATAGGGAAAGCCCAGGTTTTAAGTTTAGTATCTATCGGAAAACACAAACAATTTGTCCTACGTACACTTTTACTCTGGACATGACACCCCCACTAAGAAGGCCATTTTTTCATCAATGTTTCTCCGCACCCTTAGGATCGCCAGTCCGGAATACATCGATGCCGAATTGGAAAAAATCAACGGTATTGGAAGTGATCTGTGTTATCCATCTGCGTTTATGGAATCTTGTCTCAACAAGGCAAAACGAACTTTCTATCGTGTCAATAATAACACGTACTTTGTCCAAAAATATTTTAGTACTTCCATTTTTCCCGTGCTTTTTAGGCATTGTTAATGTACTTAAACTTTTGGATATTAATGTAGTATTTTCATATAACAATATTGTGAAAAATATCATAGTAAAAAATAGCCCTACCAATAATTCAGGCATTATCTATAAAATTGGTTGTAAACAATGTGATTCCTTTTACATAGGCCAGACGGGAAAGGATTTGCACACACGTATAAAACAGCATCAATATTCCGTTAGAACACGACAGTTGTCCAGTGCCCTTTTTGTCCATTTGTCAGAGTTATCCCACTGTATTGATTGGAATAATGCTTCAGTTTTATTCCACTCTAGCAACATTGTTAATAGAAATATTCTTGAGTCTGCCATTATCCAACTTTCAAATAACTTCAACATAAGCAAAGGTCTTTTTCAACTCGATCCTGTTGTTTTGAATTCCTTCAAAACAGATTTGGATAAGAAGGGTAGAGCGCTAAATCTTTGGTAAACTTGTATGCTACTTTATTAACTTTTAATTTTCATTTTATTTATATATATATCGAAACTTGACCATAAAAGGCAAAGTGTTAAAACCCGGGCAGATTTCCAGTATAAATTTGTATTTTTATAATTAATTTGATCTTGTGCTAAAAATCGATATTTTTCCTTACAAATCTGATAATCCTTTAATTTTTAATTTTTATTTTTACTTCTCCGTTTATTGCATATATATATATATATATATATATATATATGTATGTATGTTATTTTTTTTTTTTCTTTCTGTAACCTATATAAAATAAATTTATAGGCTGTAACCCTTTTATGTATTTCAGTGTTCCTGAGGATGTCATTAGACGAAAGCGCTTGAGCACCATTTTGTGTTTCCTTTCCTTCGTGGTTTTATTCATCATAAATATTTTTCACGTGTTACTTTCGTGAAATAATTTTCATATATACAGTATATATATATATATATATATATATATATATATATATATATATATATATATAATGTTTAATGGAAGTCAATTAAAACCAAATTCATAAATTTTAAAAGGGAGGAAAACCCTGAAAGAGACAAGATTTTTAAAATACTAAAATAAAAATAAGTATTTATTTCACTTTTTAATACAAAACTTACTGTAAATTTCAAATTTGTAATTACTCTCTCTCTCTCTCTCTCTCTCTCTCTCTCTCTCTCTCTCTCTCTCTATATATATATATATATATATATATATATATATATATATATATATATATCTCATTTTGTGGAAATAGTGAAAAATAAAATATAGTCACGCAGACTAACACTCATCCACGTGACTGAAGAAAAAATGCTTTACAAGCCAAATTAATTTGTGAAATAGTTTTTGTAAGGTAAAAAATAGTGTAAAATTCTATTTTCCAGGCTTTTCTATTTTATATTTTCAACAAAGAATCTAAAAATTCAGACCAAATTCCGAGCGATTATTTATATACTTATAACATACATTAAATAAAAAAACTGATAAAATAAACTCAAACCAGAACGTCTGCTCTCTATTATATTTTTCGGTCAATCATGCTGAAAGTTTTAGAAATAATAGTCATTGTAAATTCTATGAATGTTTCATTAAAATCGATTGTAAAATAAAAGAGGCGACCTCCTCCGGTTCTTTCCTCCCTTTTTTCAATTAAGCCTATTTATAAATTACAAAGTTGAAACAAACAAACAGGATACTGATGAAAGGTCACGCGGAAAAACGGACTTGTACACATTTTGTCGACATGGAATTTCATCGACACTATAATAACTCATCTTCACCTAAGCGAACTTAACCTAACCTAACCTATGCAAATTACCTAACCTAATTTAATCTAACCTTACAAATTCTTTTCGATAAAATGTCACAGCGACGAAATGAGTTGACTAGGGAAAAAGTACCTACACATTTTTTAGATGTGGCACTAATTTAGTGTTCTTGCGTATACCTTATGTGCATGTTAAAATTATTCAATGGTGCTTCGAGCTGCGAGATTCTTCTCATAAATCCATAGCATTTCCAAATTGCTGTACTTTCAATGGAGTGGATTGTTGAACGGTTTTAATGCGAAAGAAATATTAAGACTATCAGCTAGCAGTTTTAATATTTGTTATCTGTGGTGTCTAAAACTAATGAAAAGGGGCTCTTACTGAATGAGGATTTTGATTAATTACACAGAGAGCCCGAAATTACACGTTTTCATGAAATTAGTATTTCATTTCATATATCGATGAAACGATTCCAAATACCTAATTAAAAAAAATCCCACAAATTTTGATGGTTGCGTAACATTACGTTCCGTCAATTTTATGATGACAATTTTCTGTCTTAAATTTCTTTCATTTTAGCTACATTTGCTGAAAATATATTGACAAATAATTGAAATATTTTCCAAATTTCCCTGATTTAGCGCATGCGCAATGAGTATAGTAATACAAACCACACTTTGTATGCCTTTGGCAGTCTGTGTTAGCATACATGCATTGATTACATTAAGGAAATTAAAACTCACTAACAGATTAAGTTATGTAAGAATTATTCTAAGAAGCCAAATCTCTAAAGTAAACCTTGGGTTAGCCAGAAAGGTAATCAGAGGTGAAGGCACAGATAGAAGTACAGAAATCGAAGGAGGGCAGTTTGAAAATTAAATCTGGAAATTAATCAAAAGCTTTTGATATATTTACCACAATAGCAAAGGTTTCGCCAAAATCCTGAAAGGAGGATGACCAAGAATCGAAGAGATATGCAAGAAGATCGCCAGTAGAGGGTCCTTTGCGGAACCCATACTGACGATCTGAAAGAACATTGTGAGAAGAAAGGTGTTTAAGAATCTTCATATTAGGGATAGATTTAAAAACTTTAGAAAGACAAGAAATCAAAGCAATTGGACGATAGTTGGAGGGTTGAAAGCAGTTACCCTTCTTTGGGACAGGCTGAATGAAAGCGAACTTGCAGCAGGAAGGAAAAGTACCAGATGAAAGACAAAGACGAAAGAGTTTGCCTAGGCAAGGTGTCAGCACAGAAGCACAGTTCTTGCAGTTCTTGAGAACAACAGGAGAGACACCATTAGGGTCGTACGCCTTCTTAGAGATGAGCCCAGATAGGGGAGAATAAACATCTTTTGAAAAGATTCTAATTTCAGACATAATTAAGTCAGAGGGTTGAGTTGGAGGCGAAAGTTTGAGCGAAGTGTTCAGCTTTATCAGGAGAAAAGACGGCAAGTGAGCCATCAGAATGAAAAAGAGGAGGGAAAGAAGTAAAGTTGTTGGAGAGGTTCTTGTTTAGATGCCAGAAAAAGCAAGAATAATTTGAATTAGATAGGTTTTTACATTTTTGTCGATGAAGGAATTTTTGACGAGTCGAAGAACAGATTTTGCACGATTCCGGGCAGAAATATAAGCTGAATGAGAGTCACGAGTTGATGGCGACGGTACCTTCTGAAAGCCTCCTCTCTGTTTCAGATAGCATTCGAACAAGTAGAGTTAAACCAAGTTTTTTTGCATTAGTAGAAAGAAAAGAATGTGGAATGTACCCCTCCATACTTGAGAAAATCACTTCCGTGATGCCCTCAGTGCACTCGGAAGGGCCTCCAGTCACGGAAGCAGTTATCATTCCATTGGCGAAATTCCGCCTGTGTCGAAATCTCGAATGGAAAATTGTACCTCAAAAAAGCATCTGTGGCTGGCAGAATGATTTTCAACGTAGTGATGTAAATATAGTTAACTCTGTGTACTTTTAAGTAATTAATTTTATCAGTAAAAATGATTTCCTTTATTAATTTTAAATAATTATTATGCGGTGGTTACTCTTTATCGACTTTTGAATTTGAAATTTTGACCAGTCTCTATAGAGCCGGAAAAGGGACCGGATTCGAATTGAAGGTTGGAATTAAAATCAGAATTGGAATTCAAGTGGAAGTGAAATAATTATTATTATTTTCTTGTTAAAAGAAACTGAAATCGTAATCAAATTTCGGATTAAAATCAGAACTGGAATCGATTCCAACAGTTTTGTTTGTGAATGGACTTGGAGGTGGAACGGATTCTTTAATATTAATTTTTAATAACAAATTCATGAAACATTATAATATAATTTTAATTTTGTTAAAGAGAGAGAGAGAGAGAGAGAGAGAGAAAACATGTTCAACTCGACAGCGTTCATTAAATATAAATATAAATTTTCTTCTAAGCTGTCCAATACACTTTGGGAGAAAGTTGTTGCCGGAGAATAGCGTCGAACTATTACTATTATGAGGTTATTTGTAGAACTTTCGGAAAGCTTTGAAGCTGAGTCATGCCATATCAAATATAACAATAAATCGGAACACAGAAAGTACTGATGTGCTTCGAATAGCAAACTTTGCTTTTCTAAAACCTCTCAGTTTTCATTTTATGAATGAGTATTCGTTGAGCAAATTGTTCAACGTAAAATATTCTTAGTTTGAATAGTGAGTAAATGCAGAGATTTAAAATGGGTTAACTAAGCGAAGGTAATTTGTAAATGATCTAAACTGATAGGAAACAAAAATTGGATCACTTGAAGATCAGGGCCCCCCATGTATTCTTGTTTTTTGCTTTACAGTACCAAATATAATAATAAATTAAATTGAATGCCCGGTTAGGTCAACTGTACGCCTTTGACGATTGGTTTGGTTAAGTCGTGATATTTTCGTTAGTTTTAACGAAGATATCATTTGGTAATTGAGGCTGGGGCCCTGATCTTTAGGTGATCCCAAAAATTTCCTTTCTATTTCTTTGTTTATGGTTAAAACTTTTAGATTTGATGATTATAACAACATTAAAAATTAAGTTTATATATATATATATATATATATATATATATGAAATAATTTCACGAAAGTAACACGTGAAAAATATTTATGATGAATAAAACCACGAAGGAAAGGAAACACAGAGTGGTGCTCAAGCGCTTTCGTCTAATGACATCCTCAGGAACACTAAAGTGTGTATGGGAGGAGCATACACATTTTTAAGGAAAACTCCCAATTTTAGCACTTTGCTTGAATTCAACACAAGCTCAAATGAATTGTTTACAACCAGTTTTATAGATAATACCTAAATGATATATAGGTCACAAAAAATTATATAAAAATAGAAGAACAATTAAAGAAATAAAATAAAAATAAAATGAAAAATATAAAAATTGTAAAAGGAGCATACAAATTCAAGCTCAAATAGATTATTTACAACCTATTTTATGGATAATGCCTAAATAATACAGTATATGTCACAAAAAATAAAAATAAAGAAATAAAAATAAAACTGAATTGAAAAATAAAAATAAAAATAAAAATTGTAAGAGGAGCATACAAATTTATGAGGGAAGAATTACCAAAGATTTAGCACTCTGCCCTTCTTGTCTAAATCCATTCTGAACGAATTCAAAACAACGGGATCGAGTTGAAAAAGACCTTTGCTCATGCTAAAGTTATTTGTAATTTGAATAACAGCAGACTCAAGAATATTTCTATTAACAATGTTGCTAGAATGAAACAAAACTGAAGCATTATTCCAATCAATACAATGGGATAATTCTGACAAATGGACAAAAAGAGCACTGGATGACTGTCCAGTTCTAACGGAATATTGATGCTGTTTTACACGCGTGTGCAAATCCTTTCTCGTGTGTCCAATGTAAAAGGAATCACATTGTTTACAACCAATTTTATAGATAATGCCTGAATTATTGGTAGGACTATTTTTTACTATGATATTTTTCACAATATTGTTATATGAAAATACTAAATTAGTATCTAAAAGTTTAAGTACATTGGCAATGCCTAAAAAGCCCAGTAAAAATGGAAGTACTAAATTATTCTTTGACAAAGTGCGAGAGTTATTATTCAAACGATAGAAGGTTCGTTTTGCCTTGTTAAGACAAGATTCCAGAAAAGCAAGTGGGTAGCACAGATCACTTCCAATACCGTTGATTTTTTCTAATTCGGCATCGGCATCGATGTATTCCGGACTGGCGATCCTAAGAGCGCGGAGAAACATTCAGGAAAATATGGCCTTCTTAATGGGAGTGTCATGTCTAGAGTAAAAGTGCACGTAGGACATATTGTTTGTTATTTTCCGATAGATACTAAATTTAAAACCTGGGCTTTCCCTTTGTACACGCACATCCAAAAACGGGATTGAGTTGTCTTGTTCCACTTCTAAAGTAAACTTAATGGAAGGGACTTGATCATTTAACTGAAGGAGGAAGCCATCCAGGTCACGATTCATAGGCCAAATACACAAAATATCGTCGACGTACCGCAACCAAGGGATGCCAACCCCCAGGATTCTCGGAATGTAATTTCGAAAAACTCAATATAAATATTGGAGAGGAGGGGCGAAAAGTGGTTGCCCATGGCCATCCCAAAAACTTGTTGATAATGCTCGCCATTGAAAGTGAATTTCTAGTCTTTGATGCAAAGCTTAATAAGTTCCAAAACGATGTGTGCAGGTAATGGCAGGTCGTACTTATGTAATTCTCGGGCGAGAAAGTCAAGCATATCGTCAATCGGCATTTTTGTAAACAATGAACAAACGTCAAAACTGATCAATCTATCGTTAGTATCAGTACGAACATTATTCAATTTTTCAGTAAGATCCATGGAATTTTTTACATGTGAATCACAGATAGTTCCGAGAATGGGGGACAAGACTTTGGCAAGCCATTTGGAGAGTTTATAGGTAATAGAGCCCACCGAGCTGTAACCTATATATAGTCTTGAACTCTTTATGTACTTTAATGCTCCTGAGGATGTCATTAGACGAAAGCGCTTGAGCACCACTCTGTGTTTCCTTTCCTTCGTGGTTTTATTCATCATATATATATATATATATAATATATATATATGCTGCAAACCCACAAGGAAAAAGAAAACGATTCCAAGGCCTTTCGTGTATTCAAAGCTACACCTCGTCAGGGAATGAAGATAAAAGGCGAGATGCCCATAAATATATACAACGTACAGGAAAAACAAAACAATTAGCACATACTTAACAAGGGTTAATGAGAGGCAAAAGAAATTTTAACATGATATCGTCAATTTTATACGTCCCCACACTGTTATTGAAATTGTTTTTAAAATGAATAAATGCACATTCTAGAATATTTCTTTCTATTATATCTCTGTTTTTAACAAGCGCTTTAGAACTATCCCACTTGATGCTATGGTTACATCTATACATATGGTTAAATAAAGCATTGGAATTATTAGCTGTTCTACAAGCATATTTATGCTGTTTGACCCTAATATCTAACGTTTTACCAGTTTGGCCTATATATACCGAGTTACATTGTGTACATCCGATCGAATACACACAACCAACAACATTATCTCTGAATATTCTTTCCCTGTTCAACACCACACTCTTATTGAGTTAATTAAGCTTTGTGTCAAAGATTGTAAATTTCAGTTTGAAAATAAGTTTTATGCTATGTCGTTTGGATTGGCTATGGGAAATCCCCTTTCACCTGTACTAGCTAATTTATATATGGAATTTTTTGAAAGTAGAATTTTGCCTACGATTGTTAATTTTAACCTGGTTTGGTACAGGTATATAGATGATATTTTATGCCTTTGGCCTAATAATTTGGATGTGGACTTATTTCTTGGTAGGCCCAACAATTTAGTCCCATCTATTAAGTTTACAGTTGAAAAAGAAAATGATGGAAGCCTATCTTTTCTTGATCTAAAAATTTGGAGATGCTCTAATCAGTTCAAATATGAAGTCTACCGTAAGCCTACTAATAATAACTCTTATGTGCATTTTTATTCTGACCATCATCCTTCGATTAAATCCTCTATTTTCTCTGCTATGTTCTTCGAGCATTGAGAGTTGTCAGTCCTGAATTTTTAGATTCCGAGTTATGCAATATCATGAATATTGGTACTAAATTATGTTATCCTATTTCATTTTAGATAACTGTCTTAAGAAAGCCAAGAATAGGTATTATAATAATGTAATTGTAAAGGAATTTCAGCGTAAAAATACCTTAGCCTACCTTACCATGTTAATTTTCAATACCTTCCAAGTGTACTTAAAGCAATTGGCATTAATGTAATCTTTAAGTATAATAATACTGTTAAATCACGCCTAATAAGAATAGCCCTGATAATGTTGTTGGTTGTGTGTATTCGATCGGATGTACACAATGTAACTCAGTATATATAGGCCAACTGGTAAAACGTTAGATATTAGGGTAAAACAGCATAATATGCTTGTAGAACAGCTAATAATTCCAATGCTTTATTTAACCATATGTATAGATGTAACCATAGCATCAAGTGGGATAGTTCTAAAGCGCTTGTTAAAAACAGAGATATAATAGAAAGAAATATTCTAGAATGTGCATTTATTCATTTTAAAAACAATTTCAATAACATTGCGGGACGTATAAAATTGACGATATCATGTTAAAATTTCTTTTGCCTCTCATTAACCCTTGTTAAGTATGTGCTAATTGTTTTGTTTTTCCTGTACGTTGTATATATTTATGGGCATCTCGCCTTTTATCTTCATTCCCTGACGAGGTGTAGCTTTGAATACACGAAAGGCCTTGGAATCGTTTTCCTTTTTCTTTGTGGGTTTGCAGCATTCATTCATTTCACGTGTTTATTGTGAAATTCATCCCATATATATATATATATATATCTATATATATATATATATATATATATATATATATATATATATATATGGGATTGAACTTAGAATGGTCCCCTGAGGTTTTTTTCATGATGATCCCATTATGAAACGGACACGTTATGTTCCTTGAAAAGTGGACGCTCAATTTTGCCAGTTGAGGTTTAAGTTTTGGTTTTTGGTTAAAAATACAATAGTTACCCCTTTTTCTTTGATGTATTCAATCCGACGCGAATGCAACGAGTCTTTTGCTTATATTGACGTTCTGGATATAGTAGGCTAAGTGTAGCTGTAACCCCTAGATCCTGTCCCAAAGTTGGATCCTATCTACTTTGTAGATAGCTGGTGAAGGAAGCTATATTTTTTGGGGGACCTCTTTGCGAGTGCCCGTTGCCCACGTCGGGCGAACATCATGAAAAAGAAAAAACTATAGTGTTTGTCACTTACCATTGCTTGTTCGGACTATAGTGGATTTAATTTTCCCAGAAGAGTTCCTTGTTCCATGCACGGTCTGTGTGTATCATATATATATGATGAAAATAACCACGAAGGAAAAAGAAAACATAATGGTGCTCGAGCGCTTTCGTCTAATGACATACTGTGTTCCTGAGGATGACATTAGACGAAAACGCTTGAGCACCATTCTGTTTTCTTTTTCCTTCGTGGTTATTTTCATCATAAATATTATTCACCTGTTACTTTCGTGAAATAATTTTCATAAATATACATACAGTATATATCGTCTTAGTGGGGAAACCCGACAGCTCTATAATGTAAATTAAAATTATTACTAATATGGGATTTCTCCCAGGTATTTCCAAGAAAGAATGTTATAATATTTTTGTATCGTTTGATCCCCCAAGTCTATATAATCCCCTTTACCCCTTATATCATTATATCATTATAATCATTATAAATGCTGCAAAGGGATAGGAATTATGATTTAAGGGACCGAGGAGAAAGGTATTCTGTCTAGAACGTGATTTTAAGAGGGACTTGTAATAGAAGAACATTCTCTCGACTTCTTTCTAATAATGGCTTGATTTTCTATCGACTTGTTCATACCTAAATTAGCTTATTTTATACGATCGTCTTGTCATTCTACTAACTCTTACGTTACTCTATAATAGACGTACTTTAAGAAAATTTCATCATTATCCCAATCCTCTTTATAAATCACACCAATTCAAAGTTAATGTTGAGAGGCCATTTGCGAGAAGGAGCGAAGCGAACTACAAGGCCAGGAAGATTCAACAACAGTCATCACAAACAATAATCACAGACATCACAAAATTTTTATTATACAGGGAGGGTCTAACAAAAGTCCGTTCTCACAGGGAAATAAGATATAACAGAACTGAACGAGAAAATAGGGTACTTTCCTGTTATCTCGGGCCCCAGACTTTTTGCCGAAAATATCACAACTTAACCTAACCAATTGCCAAGGGCATATTGTTGACCTAACCGTATTTCTTGTACGTCCATAATGAGACTTTAAAAGATTATTAATAATAATAACAGAAAAACCGGTGCTTTCCTGTTAGGTTTCCTGTTAGGCCTTTGACAAGTGGTCAGGTTAAGTTGTGATATTTTCGGCAAAAAATCTGGGGTTCGGGATAACAGGAAAGTACCGAAAATAGTTTTAACCATACATTACAAACAATACAATCAACTTACCAATTAATCTATACATGCTCAAATTACATTCCATGTATGTATTACGTGTTGCCACGTAATACATGCAAACTCATCACGATCAATGCTGTTATATCTTATTTCCCTGTGAGAACGGACTTTTGTTACACCTATATATAGGGTGTTATCAAATTATGTTTCATAAATTAGTATACATATTCAGGACGTGAAAGTGAACAAAAAAGTTCTTATGAACATAAATCCGCAATCGCTTCATTTCCGAGATACATTGCTTTTTTGGCGAGGACTATGCTATTCTCTGTACACCTATTGTATGCTTTCTTGATATATCAGAGAAAAACAAAATTATTATTATTATTATTATTATTATTATCTTAAGTAATTTGACAGGATTTTTATCTCGATTACAACAACACGAGCCACTTCATTTCAGACGCATTAAATTCGAGAAAAGAGAGAAGCAATACTCTTCATAACTTGAAAAAAAAAATAATAATTTTATTGTTCTCTGATATATCTTGAAAGCAAAGAAAGCAATGTATCTCGGAAATGAAGCGATTGCAACTTTTTTTTTCACTTTCACGTCCTGAATATGTATACTAATTTATGAAACAATTTGATAACACCCTGTAAATATATATATATATATATATATATATATATATATATATATATATTAGGGATGTAACGGGTAGCGCTTTTACCGGGTAATCGGGTACGGGTACCCGAAGTGTAATACCCGATCGGGTATGGGTACCCGATCGGGTATTGAAGACATTCTAAAATTTGTTGGTTTAGTACCGCGACTTATTAACTGTGTGCAGTTCAAGCACTTGGCTTTACTATTATCTAATTTATCAATGACAAAATAATTCAAAACCATACTACATGTTTCGTTAAAAAATATTATAAAAAAAATATATATCAAGAAAACCTGCAAAACAATAAAATTAAAATTAAATTAGAATTTGGTTTTCACTACCCGTACCCGATTTTTTAGCAATTACCCGATCGGGTCGGGTATCATCGAGTAGTACATTACCCGATCGGGTCGGGTACCCGTGACATCCCTAATATATATATATGTCACAACCATGCGATCTACCATTTCTATGGTTGAACAGTATCCATGTTTGTGCCATTAGAAGTTCGCTGTAAACAGCGAATGTCTCTCCCTTAGCTGTGCCTCTCTAATTCGTCTCCTTTGATCTCTCCCAAATAATGACTTATACTGTACGTACAGAGTAAATCACTCTGACGTCATAAAGTAACTTAATTTCCTTCCATACCTTGAATACTGAATCACGTGTTTAGTATGTGGATATCTTTCGTATTCAATGTATGATAAATTCTTTAATAATAATAAAAACTTCACTCTGTATAAGTCATTATTTATATGTTGTGTCCTGTCTGGTGTTATGCAATATAAATATTATTCAACCATACTCATTATTCAACCATACTCATTCATACATCCATGTTCTTTCTTGGCCGCTATCCTTTATTAATATTATTACTTATTCATTCATCTACCTATTGTCTACTTATGCCCTATCAACTTAGTCTGTTTGCTCGTGTCTAGATTACGCACACAACTTATTGTGTGACGACTGTGTACACTACTTTGTGCAGTCGTACATGTCCCTTGACGATCACGATTACGTACATGTAGGCTATTCTTTTTATGTTTTATTTTTTTTTATTATTTCACCTCTCGCAAGTTGTTTATTATTGCTGAGACGAAGGTTCGAATTCCGATTACGTCGTCAAAAGCGAGCCTCTGAATTCGAACTCTTCTCTCTTGCCTCTGCTACCAATTTATAACGTTAAGATGTGATGTTATATTATTATAATATAGCCTACCATATTGTTCCCTGCCAGGCTACTGGTTATTATCTACTTAGGCACATAGTTATCCACGTTCTCATTACCTGTACTTACTACTTCTACCTAATTGTCATTCAAATTCCGTTGCTTATGTGTTACGTTATCATTAATGTCCGTGTACGTCCAAATGAAAAGTACACCGTAGTTTTTCTCCGCTTTCCTCATCGCTGGCTAATTAGACTTTCAAATCATGATAACCAACCATTCCTCTAATAATATTAGACATAATTTGGCGTAATTATTGTTAACTATAAATATATAACATTGTTGTTAATCCCCTTTAAATTATGGAACAACGGAGAACTCTCCTCCATTATTTAAATTACATCACCTATTTCGATTACTTCAGTATCAGATATGTCAATTAACAAATTGCTAAAATTATAATTAACGGTAATTAATGTACTTAATAATTAATATGTTAGTAATGTGCTTAATGTACTCGGTACATGTCGGTCCCCCGACATTATGTCGCCACCCAAAAGTGTATACCTTACAAAAATTAGTATTTTTTTGTTAATCTTTTTATCTTTCTAAATTTCGTTGTATGCTTAAATTATGCTTGACATCAGAATTCTTCAGCTCTCCAGCTAAAGTGGGAGCTTAACCTTCAACTGCATTCCCCCAAAATTGAGGCTTATTTATTTCTTGTATTGTAAATTAATTCATTCCTGCCTGAGCCGTTGTTACCAGAGGTGGCTCCTCTCTCATCTTAAATTCCTGCCTGAGCCTTTACCCGAGGAGGCCGAGCCCCCCTCGCTTTAAATTCCTGCCTGGCCCCTTGATACCAGAGGTTGCACTTCTCCCACTCTAGATTCCTGCCTGAGGCTTAGACCAAGGAGGCCAAGCCTCCTCATTTAAAATTCCTGCCGTAACTCTTACTCGAGGAGGACAAGCCTCCTCGCTTTCAATTCCTACCGTAACTATTGTCAAACGGGGTTGAACCTCTACCCCTGTAAACTTCTGATTATCAGTGCCTCGTTCTGTATATACTTTGTGAATAAAAATTTATGAGTGAACTAAAACTCCAATTTTTGAAGTGAAGTGTTTCCATTCACCCCTTCGGGAAAAAACCTAGTAGAAACTGTTCATTGGTACTCGGATGTTCTCGGCTAAGGCCGAGCTTACCCAACAAGGACCACCTTCGTTGGATTGTCCAAAGTGCATTAACCCTATATATGTGTGTGTGTGTGTGTATATATATATATATATATATATATACACACCTTGGTTTTGCTTCCCCCCGAATTGTTCATTCTAATGAAGGTCAAGCTTCTTGCCCAGCCTTAGACCTACAGCTTAACGTGGAATCCGAACCACGATCTGTCGGTGATGGTCAGAAATTACAAAGTCCTTACCCAGACTCGATCTCACGGCCTCCCGATCAGCACCCAGCGTCCTTACCACTTGACTACCCAAGGTACTCATTTATCTACCAACCATTTATTTTGGATGGAAGGATCAACAGCTGGATGAGCTGAGCGCCGCCTGCAATAGCCAAGAATTGAACCCGGGGTCGGTGGACTCGTAGTCAGTGATGCTAACTACTACACAACCGAAGCATATATATACTGTATATATATATATATATATATATATATATATATATATATAATATATATACCAGGTGATTACACATGATGATCCCGATCTTAAACATTTATTATGAAAAAACTAACAAAGCTAAAGCGAAAAGCAAGATATACAAATAAAAAAGAACTCAAAAAGTTTTATTTACAAGCTATTGAAGTTCAATATGAGCTCCTTTTGTGGCTCTGCAGACATCAAAGCAGTTTTCTGTTTCCCTCCATGCATTTTGTAACATATCATACTTGTAGTATACCCACAAAAATGTCGAGTGCAAATCAATTGCATGCATCATGATCAATAATTCCAACATTGCATGCAACATGATCAATAATTCCAACATTGCATGCAACAAGGAAGGTTAGACCCTCCAAGGGGGAGGGGGTTATGCAACATGGGGTGGGGATTAGACTCTCCAAGGGGGTAACCTAACCTAACAAGGGGAGAGAGGGGAGTTATGCATGAAGAAAGCCGGGGATAGACCCTCCAAAGGTCTCAAAAAACGACAACAGATAATATACAAGCTATTAATCTTCTCATAAATAATAAATACCACTACGAGGCCAAGTTTATAATGTATTGGAGTGCTATCGTTTTTAAAAAAAAAACTGAAGCATGGTGAACAAAATTTAAAACAAAAAATTTTTTTACCTAACTATAGAAATATATCTTTAAATTATATTATAAAAAATATTAATTTCATTTTATAATAAAACGAGATTTTACTTTTTAGAGTAACTTATTTATTTTTATCAAAAATCATTTTGCTACGCATTAAAGAATCTTTCATCTTACGAATTATTGAAACAAAATTTTTGCCTTAATATACAAATATATCTTTAATTACATTATAAAAATATTCATTTAATTTTTATAATAAACTTGATTTTATTTTTTTAGGGTAACTTATTTATTTTTATCAAAAATCATTTTACCACATATTAAAGAAGCTATCAACCTACGAATTACTCAAAACAATTTTTGCCTTAATATACAAATATCATAACAAAAAAATATTCATTTAATTTTATAATAAAACTAAATTTTAGTTTTTGGGATAACTTATTTAGTTTTATAAAAAATCCTATTTCCTATGTCTGAAAGTTGGCGGAGCCTGTATTTTACTATATGAAAAGTCGGCGAGCAGCAAACACTTTATTTCAGACCAAAAAAAACAGAAATAAATACAGGGAAATATATAAGACAAATAAATACAGGAAAAATATATAAGATATAAAAACATGAATAATTATACGTTCTTTAATTTCTTTAGTGGGCAACAAACTGCCACATTTTATTTACGAATGTAAGAACAGATTATTAACTTACAACGTCCAAACAAATACTTTATCAGAGAAAGCAGATTACTCCAGGACAAGCAAACACCATTGCTAATTCACAGGTAGATCGTAACAAGATACTGTTACCTCCACTCCACATAAAGCGTGGATTAATGAAAAATTTTGCAAAAGGTCTCAACAAAGAAGGATCTGGATACCAATTTTTATGTAAAAAATTCCCCAAAATTAGTCATGCTAAGCTGAAGGAAGGAGTGTTCGACGGTCCTCAAATAAAGCAACTCTTAAGCGATCCAGCATTTGAAGATGCATCGACAGATCATGATGCTTGGCTAACTGTTAAGGCTGTTGTGAACAACTTCCTTGGTAACAGGAAATCTGATGACTACAAAGAAATAGTTAAAGACATGATCCGAAAATATCGCTTGCTGGGATGTAGCATGAGTGTTAAAATACACTTCCTAGACTCTCATCTTTATTTTTTGTGGAAACTTATGCGCGGTAAGGAAAGAACAAGGAGAAAGATTCTACCACGATAATTCAGAAATGGAATGGAGGTATCAGGGAAGATGGGATGTTCGAATGATGGTATACTATTGCTGGAGTCTAAAGAGAGATGTACCGAAATCAGTACATAAGAGAAAATCGAAGGAAAGGAAGTTTCTTTAGCTACTGACTGCTCTAATAAATTCAGTGCGTTACTGTTGATGAATGGTTGGTTCAGTCATTCACAATTTTAATATATAAATATACTGTATTTTACTTCAATCCGTATCTATATGTATTATATACTATATTAGTGTATATATGTAGTAATAATGTGTGTGTGTGTGTAATATGTGTTTCTGTGCATGCATTACTAGTGTAAAATGTTTGAATTGAATAACATATGATTCGTCTGTTCTCTTATCCAATTGGTAACATTTTCTTATCTATACGTTGCGTGTAGATTATTTAGATGTGATAGGAAACATTTATTATTACTATTGTTACCATATCTAATTATTACCGTTCGACTTCACACAGTAAGCCCTACATTTTCCGCCAAGTGCCGGTTTTCTGTATTTGTGTTCATACAGATTATACAAGTACCAAATGGCTGCTTATTGACTACACATAGCATACGGGAAACCATTTATAAATCTTGGAGTTCTTAATAAGCTCCGAATTGGAGAAGAGTTTAAAGTATATGTAATTTATTTAGTAGGATGCAACAAACTGTCACATTTTATTTACGAATATAAGAGCAGATTATTAACTGGCCAAACAAATATTTTATCATTCAAATTTCAAGATTCTGATGGCCTATTTTTAAACAGTGGATATACAATTTGAGTTTATAAATTTGTTAAAATTAAAAATAAAGACGACATATTAAGACGTCTTAATATTTATGGGTAACTCATATTTTCAAATAAAAATTTTATACACTTGTCGGCCTTGGGTCTCATAATCGCGATATGACTTTTAGCAGGGTTATATTTTTATCTACATACTTTATTTATTTTCCGTGTGCATCCTCTCTACCCGCTAGTTGATTTGTATAAGAAAATAACTTACCTCTATTCCAACGTACAGTTGTTTTAGACTAACTTATTTGGAATTAACTGTTTGACAAAGATTTCATGACACCTTATGCGAACATTTATATGCGAAGGATTGCGTATGGGTATATATATGGTAGGAATAGAACGGCTGACAGACTTCATCAGTCCATTTTACGTATTGGACATTATTCGATAATTAAACGCTTGAAATAATTAAAAAACCGTTTATGTAAAACTAGAAATATAAACAGATAAGGAAGTTTGTGGTAAAATTCCTTTTTTTATAACACAAAGAAAACATGATGAGGAATTTGTGGGAATAGTATTAACACATTTTGTACAGTAACTTAAATGTCCACTCTAAATTAGCGCTTGGTCACAAATCATGGAATGAAAATGAAAAGGTTTACTGGCAGACTATAGTCCATATGACAAATATTATTAATACAATGACAGTTCATATACTAAGGATAGAAATATATACAATTGATTAGAAATAATACTGTAATGTCGAAGTTAAGTGGAGCTACAGACAGACGTTTTCGTACCAAGAAGTCCATAGCTTAGAGGATAAATGGCAGGACTCATGGATAGCTTGGATGATGGGATTGGTTGATTTTTTAATTCTTTGCATTAGACTGTGTTGAGCACGTCTTGTTACCTCCGGGAAGCTCGGGACATTTCGGGTAGCAAACATTTGCGAAGCTAAGCATCTCGGGGGTAATTTATGTAAGAGTCTAAAAGACCTTTTGTACATTAAATTTAGGGTTCTGCCAGAACCTTTTTTATAATTCACCCAGAGCTGCTGACCGTATATATTACTGCAGAAAGTACGAAAGAGTGTGTCTTTAGCTTCACTTGTACAGAAACGAAAGTTTCTTATGGTCATATTCGCTTTAGCACACAGGCTTCGAGATTGGTTTCTTATATCCGAGTCATCACTCAAGGAACTGGTAATAGTTTGACCCAAATACTTAAACTCTTGTACTTCCTCAATTACTTCACCACTCATTTTAAACCTTATATCAGCTGGCTGATATTAGCTTTCAGGATGAAATTGCATAACCTTAGTTTTTGTAACATTAAAAAGAATATCATGTTTCTGCGAATACACTTTGCAGACGTTTAGTAGCCGATCCAGACCTTTAACAGAGGGACTTATTAACACCATATCAATAAATGATGACATCTTTATGGTACAATTTTCTCATACACTCTGTTTAAGTAATATGATCGAAGGTACAAAAAAAAAACATAAACAAACTATTTACATGGTTTCCACTTAAAATACATCCATTTATTCTCATCCAATTCGTATTGGCATATCTGGCAGCTTTCCCACCGGCTGTATGTCAAGCAGACAAGTACCTCGTAGAAATATCATTTCAATTCACAGATCTTATCTAATAATATTGCTTTTTAAGAGTCTTTACAATGCTACTACATTATAAATTCGCCTAAGGAATATGAGGTTATTGAAAAGCAATTTTTGTCACGGACGTATAGTAATTTAAGCTTATAATAAGCTAGACTTCAGGGAGCTATTGAAGAATAGGGAACCCAGCCTTCTTTAGTTAGGCTTATAAGGCTAACTAACGAAAATATCACGACCTAACCTAACCACTCGTTAGGTTAACTGTACGCCCTTGACGATTGGTTAGGTTAGGTCATGATATTTTCGTTAGTTAGCCTTATAAAGCTAACTAAAGAAGGCTGGGGTCCCTATTCTTCAATAGCTCCGACTTCAGTTTCAGGGGTATACTTCAATATTTTCCGGATAGGTCAATTGTACGCCCTTGACGATTGGTTAGGTTAAGTTGTGATATTTTCGTTAAAAGAGCCGATCTGAAAATATGTATATTATACATATTTTCAGATCGGCTCTTTGTCTTAAATAATGCATTTATATATTTCCCATAGCATTTATATCGTTGCTTAGGCATGAAATAACACACACGCAAAATTTTATGACTCTAGGCTAGGGTTTAAAAATACGTTTTTGACTACTAAAATATGATTTTCATCGCTCTGCCGGGGGCAGAAGATGATTACCTATTAAGCTAAGATTTTGCAGAGGCTATTTTCTCATGCATGCGCAAGTTTTTGTCTCTATTAGAATATGGAAATCGAAAAAAATGTAAAATCGATCCACCCTACTAAACATTCTTTATAAAGTTCTTCTTTATAAAGATGCTTCTCAAATTATTCATATGTTAATGAACTTCCTGGTAATTAATTTATTATTGCAGTTGCCTGCAGAAAGTTGTCAGCATTTTACTCATTAAACCTATAACGTGAAGGTTCATTAAAAGAGAAAAGTACACACACAGTTGGGACAGTAAATAAAATGATTCTGGATAAATTTTCCACTCTGGGTGAAAAAGATTTGAAATTTACTGCGTCTCTACATAGGCTATGTGTAAAAATGCTGTGGTTAACTTGAACTTTTAAGGCCCAAATAATTTTTTATTTAGCTTTATGCTGGGCTTTTAAAACCTACATATAATGACAAAGTTTAACATTTCTTAAGAACTGACCATCTAAATCTTCAACATTGACAAAATACCAAAAACCTTCATGTATAAGAATCTTTGGAGCTATTGAAGAATAGGGGCCCCTGCCTTCTTTAGTTAGGCTTATAAGGCT
Organism: Bathynomus jamesi; assembly: GCA_023014485.1. Lineage (NCBI taxonomy): Eukaryota > Metazoa > Arthropoda > Malacostraca > Isopoda > Cirolanidae > Bathynomus > Bathynomus jamesi. The sequence goes on along the minus strand of JAJOZX010000004.1, from coordinate 2,828,384 downwards.
AACTTACGAAAATATCACGACCTAACCTAACCAATCGTTAGGTTAACTGTACGCCCTTGACGATTGGTTAGGTTAGGTCATGATATTTTCGTTAGTTAGGCTGGGGTCCCTATTCTTCAATAGCACCGAATCTTTTATTAGGCTTAAATGCATTTCGAACTACCCACGAGTGTTTAAAACACTTGAAAGATATTACACTGTCCACTGTGGCAGCCACTTCATTGACTCTGTTAGCTTTTAGTTTAATACATTTTTGATGATAGGTGTACATGCCCCTAGATTTACATTAAATTACCCATCACAAAGACGGGTATGTTCTTGATATTCTTCATCCAGTCTCTTTAATTCAGAAAGGTGAACGCTAATTTCTCTCTCTCCAGTTGTATCTCAACATCTTGGTTGCACGTACGGAAACAGTATCAAACTGATTAATGAATGTTGTAAGTGATGAGCTAATGATAATTAGCTACTATAAATAGGCCTAACTAATTAGTCATCTAACATTAATAATTGTTTGTTCATAATCTAATACATTTTTTAAGTATTGTTACTCACACAGCTTTTACTTCTCAATTATCTCGTACTAAAACAAACTGGTACTTTGCTAGTGGTAAAAAGCTAAGTGCAGTAATTGCTGTCATACTGTATATACTTTAATATAGCCTATCAAAGCATGCTCGAAATTTTTAATACGACGTACTTTCCTGTCCCTGATTCCTACTGGCTATTAAAAAGAAGAGTTCAAATACCATATTAGATATACTCGCAGACAGTGTTCTTATCCTGAGGGGAACCCAGGAGGTGCTCAGGGGTGTCTTCGTGATTTACAAAAGAAATCAGCGTACATGGACATTTGATTTTTATTTTTCCAGCAAAAATTACAGAAACATGTAAAATCAGATGAACTATTTTTTTTAAAGTGAAAAACTTGTGTAAGTTTTTCGTAAGCCTACTAATAATAGCTCTTATGTGCATTTTCATTCTGACCATCATCCCGCGATTAAATCTTCTATTTTCTCTGCTATGTTTCTTAGGGCATTGAGGGTTGTTATGCAATATCATGAATATTGGTACTAAATTATGTTATCCTATTTCATTTCTAGATAACTTCCTTAAAAAAGCCAAGAATAGGTATTATAATAGTGTAACTATAAAGGAATTTGAGCGTAAAAATAACCTTAGCCTACCTTACCATGTTAATTTTCAATATCTTCTGACTTTACTTAAAGCAGTAGTATAGCCCAAAAAGGGAGACAGAAAATGGATCAATTTGAAAATTTCCCCCACTCACCGTCCTTCATGAGGATTCTTCACCGTCCTTCATGACGGTCCCTCCTTTATGAGGTGTCCTTCATGGTTCTTTAAAAAAAAAAAAAAAAAAAAAAAAAAAAAAGTTTCACCTTCATTCAAAAAATAAAATTTTAAAACAAAATTTTAAAGAATAAATTTTAAAAATTAAATTTTAAAAATGATTCGTCTTCACCTTCCTTCAAGAGAAAAAAATTTAAGAAAGGATTCATCCTCGCCTTCCTCCAAGAGCTTCTTCATAACCTTCTTTCACGAGAAAAATCTTCCTGTGGGGTTCTTTCAAGGCTTTTCGAAACAAACAAACAAACAGCAAACAAATATTCGATCCCCCCGATAACTCCAATACCATATTATCTTTTCAAGGGTATTATCGTTTTCGTAATTGCATACATCACAAATTAGAAACTCAGACTAAACATGTTTTAAATCAATAACATTTTCTTTGATTAATATTTGCGGTATATGAAGTTAAATGAAAAAAAGTTGAATAATTTAAATTAAAACATTTTATTTTCAATTATAGGGGTAACTTTTGCTTATCCAAATTAAATTTCATTATTCTACATTAATATGAAATGAAACGAACTGAAAAGGCTTATAGGCAGACTATACCCCATACGATAAAATTATTAAGCTACAATATGTAGTTTAGCCATCATAATTATTAATATTTATCCTCAATCACCATCTTAAACAGTATTATTTGACTATATATATATATATATATATATATATATATATATATATATATATATATATATAAAGGGTGATCCAGAGAAATGGGACCCAAAAGAAACCCCTGTAACTCTTAAAGTATAAGTCCTTTTATAAAATCATACGCATCATTCGAAAGAGGATAGTTACAAGTTTGTACAGGATTGTATAGGTTTTGACAATACACGACAAGATAAGATACAAAACAAAATAAAAGTGTTAGTTAAAACTAACCCTTCAAGATGACTGCATGGACTGTGGAACAGCTGCGTTTCATAACTGAGCAATATTATGAGCATGTAAGAAGTGTAGTATCAGCTCAAAGATCTTTCAAGACAAATTTTCAGATGTCAAAATCACCTTCTAAGAAAGTAATCCGTCGGTGTGTCAGAAATTTTTCCCTAACTGGCAGCATTGGAAAAAGAAAACCAACTGGAAGAGTGCGCACAGCAAAGATAGACGAGATCATTAACAGAACTCATGAAATTGTACAGGATAATCCTAACATAAGCATCAGACGTGCTTCTCAGCTGTTAGGAGTTGGATATGGAACAACACACCGTATATTCAAGCAAAATTTAATGCTCTTTCCATATAAAATTCAAACAGTGCAACAACTAAACGATGGAGATTTCGCACGAAGATGACAATTCTGTCAATGGATCCAACAGAAGGTAAATGACACCACCAATTTTCTAGCAACTTTGATTATGTCAGACGAAGCCCATTTTCACTTGAATGGAACTGTAAACAAACAAAATTGTCGTTTCTGGGCAACAGAAAATCCATTGAATATTACCGAAGTCCCGTTGCATAGTCAGCGTGTAACTGTTTGGTGTGGTCTTACTGCATCTCAGATCATAGGGCCGTACTTTTTCGAGGATTCCACCGGAAACACGTTCACTGTAAATGGTGATCGCTACGAAAAAATGTTGACCGATTTCCTTATTCCTAAATTAAGAGATCTTTGTCTAGAAAACCATTGGTTCCAACAAGACGGAGCTACCTGCCATACCACGAGGAACTGCATGGCAGTTTTGCGTCAAACGTTTCCAGGCGAGTTAATCTCAAGATTTGGAGACGTTGAATGGCCCGCAAGGTCTCCGGATTTTTCTCCCTTAGATTATTATCTCTGGGGATATTTAAAGAGTAGGGTCTACAGAAATAACCCAACGACCTTGCAAGAATTGAAGGCCGCCATCACAAATGAGATACAGGCCATACCACCGCACACTCTTGCAAAAGTGATGCAGAACTTACAAGCGAGAACACTGGAATGCTTGGCAACTAATGGAGCACATTTGAAAGGAGTCATTTTTAAAAAATAAATATTTCATAAGAAACTTGTAACTCTACTCTTTCGAATGATATATAGTTTTTATGAAAGGAATTAAATATTAAGAATATTTGGCTTTTTTTTATGGGTCCCATTTATCTGGATCACCCTATATAAATTTCACAATTTAGCACGTGAAACGAGTGGATGTTGCAGATATATATATATACAATAAATATATACTGTATATTTGATAAGTTTACTGATTCAATGTAAAATAGCTGCATATTTCTTTCTTAAGTACATTGATTATATTCGGCATCTCAGTTCACATTCATGCCAGATTTTCCATGCTAGTTAATTAATAGTACTCAATTAATACGTATGTAATTTTTCTAGTAATTTAACTGTAACGAGAAGTAGTTAATTATTATTGTTACCAACTTTTGGCTATAAACTACACAGGTCTGCGAATGAGAAATTTGTAAGATCAGTTTTCTTACTATTAGTTGATTTTATATAAATCAATTATTCTGATTTCGAATAAGGCATGCATTTTTCTATCACGTAAGGAATTTCTGCAATCTGGAAGGGAGATGCAGTTACATAAATAAATATTATTTATTTCAATTTACATTAGGAATCTATTTCGTTTTGCTATGCTAATTACAAATGCAAACAACTTTAAAGAGAAAGAACGCTATCTAAATTAACCACATATACGTCTTATCTAGTTTTCTTGCGGCCTATGCAATGCACCTTTTCTTTTATGTAATAATTCTGTAACACCCATTTCAACATCCAACAGTAAACATTCGTCGTGCTGACGTCACACCTTCATTGATATCTCAGTAGTTTTTATTCAAAATTAAAATGAATCAGTTTTAATGAAAACTACTTACATGTGTAATATGAAATATGACATTTTGTGAAATTCTGTACGTAATGTCGAAAAACTAATATTACTTCCGGAATCAGCATGCAGAATTACTATACAGGTAATACAATATTTCGAGCAACAAAAACATCTACTAGTCATCATTATGCATTCACATTCAGAGATAGCCGCAAACATTCATCCTCTATAATGTTTCAAATGTAAATTTAATTACAAAGCGCCTTATCATGTAACATTGGAGGATATATTTTAAATATTTTTACTCGAAATTAAAATCATTGATTTATTCCTACGGCCGTTAATCATTTATAACACGAATTTCATTGCACGCGAATTTAAAACAGAAGCGTATTTATAATGCAGATTGTGTAGACGAAAACACGAAGTATAATATCTCTATAAGTACACGATTATTTTAAAATTATTGAAATATGCAAGATCGAAAATTGATCAATTCATCATTCTCATTTATAATAGTGTTACACTAAATTCTGCAAAAGCCGTTTTCTATGCACATTACAATACAGAAAACGGTATTTTGGCTAATGAGATGGATAGCAGCAAAATAAATACATTTGTTTAGGATCATTCTATAATTTTAAAATACTACTTGTAAGCGGTTAGTTTCAGTGGATAATATTAATTTCTTTTCATTAGATTACTAATACCCGTTTTCAGCAACTTTCCGGAATTATACAAACCGATAGGAATTGTGAAATTCCCATGACGTTATATTACATTATAATACGCTCTAATACGTTTCAAAACGTCTGGAATATGAGTTGCTGGATATATATATTTGTACATTGAAGGAAGAGCCCTTAATTTATCATTGCAAAGATACATGATTGCATGTATAAAAGCATTCGTTTTTCTCATTAACAAACCACGAGTTCTGTTGGTAACATTAAACAAATTGCATGAAATACACACCGAATTGAAATTATGGCGAAATACGGCAACTATCTATGCATTTGCAACACAGCGAGATGCAACTATTTAAGTCCATACTCTAGTCGAAATCATCGCTCTTCATGCAATCTTTGCAGCGGAAAGTTTGTTAACACTTCACTTCCTTTACCAGCTTGTAAGTATTTAAACTTTTTAGCATGTTAAATGTGAAGCATTATTTTTAAGGATAGGCTTTGAGTGAAATTCATTCTAGATGTTCGACTCCTTTCGGTTCACGAATAAAAAAAAAAATATATATATATATATATATATATATTATGTTGCATTTATCAGTTATCTACAAAATATCGATCTATGTTTAGACTAATAATTTGGTTATTACGATATCGTGATACATAAAAATTTCTAGTTTCTCGTCAACAAAGAGTCCTCCAGAGTTTAGAAACGGATTCAATTTAGAGAAATTAAAAACTTGTAATGTTCTAACCCACAACACATTGAATGTTAATTTGGGATTATTTACAATAAGCCGTCTTAATTTCGCATCTATCGTTTTAAATAAGCAGCAGGTATTTCCTGCAGCTAAATTATTACGGTTTCAACCTCCAGAACCTATGGTAGGTTTGCAAAAATAGAAATCTGATCAATCTGTATGTTCGTGACAATGTAATTTAAAGAATATTAGCTAAGAATTTGCAAATTAACTGTATAAAGCAATAAAATAAATTTTATATTATGAAAATTTCTGCATGATACTCAACCATTTTTTAAAATCTATATACAGTATATAACCAGTCGTAGCTAAGAGAACGAGACATGATGAGCAATGTGGGCATACGTTTAGAGCATTTTTAATTTTCGTCACTAATACTGAAAAGCTAAAAATAAGAAATGTAAATGAAAATGAAAAGGCTTATTGGCAGACTATAGACCATATGACAAATATTATTAACACAATGACAGTTCATATACTAAGGATAGAAATATATACAGTTGATTAGAAATAATCTGTAATGTCGGAGTTAAGTGGAGCTACAGGCAGACGTTTTCGTACCAAGAAGTCCATAGCTTAAACTCACTTAGAGGATAAATGGCAGGACTCATGGAGAGCTTGGATAATGGGGTGGTGATTCTTTGCAATAGACTGTGGTCTTGTTACCTGCGGGAAGCTCGGGACATTACGGGCGGGTAGCAAACATTTGCGAAGCTGAGCATCTCGGGGTTAATTTATGTTGATTTCATGTCAATATCAGCATGCTTCACAGCCCTTTCAGTCATTGTGACCTTAGATAGTACCAGAACTATGGTCTTGACAAAGCACAATGTGTTAAATTTAAATATTGATTTATTGTTATTATTACATATATATGTACACGTGTTAAGAGTATTTTAATTAAATATAATGATTTCAATTCCCTTCGTAATAAAAACATCTGACAACTCTACCCCAATCTTGCTATATATTTCTCTCAGTAATTGTTTTCAGGTTGTTGTTAAGTTTAACTTTCTTTTAACGACTATTAGTTGCTACTAATCTTCTTCTTCTATTATTATTATTATCATATATATATATATATATATATATATATATATATATATATTAGGGTGATTAAAAAAATCAAAGTTTTTTTTAATTGTTCAACCTGTATTTTTGTTCCATATGACAAAAAAGTAGTGTATGCCAAATTTGGTGAATTTTAAATAAAATTTTCTATGTGCTACCAGGCGTCAAAGTTTCCCTTTTTTCAATTTGTTGTTTTTACAACTTATGATTTTATGTTTAATTGTTTATATTTCAGAATTTTAATAATGGTTTATATACTAGCTTGCTTTTAATTGTTGTTTGGAACTCGTAATTTTGATACCAATTAATCGATTATGGAAGCTAGGCCTAACTCACCATCACCTAGTTGGTCAGTTTTGAGAAGTTCTACAAGAAAAGAAACTGAAGTATGGCTAATTGGGCAGCCCTCTGCAGTACTAAAAACATCCGTATTATCATCAGAGAAGGAAATGATGGCCCTCTTCATGCACTACAGAAATATTACAAAGCAAGGCATTAGAGAATCATGCTGCTCTACTGCAGATGATGTGCTAGCAGTTTGGAAAAAAGCAGGAATACCAGCAAAACAAAGAGTACATGTAGTAGATAAAATTCAAGGAATACTGAAGGAATGGCAGCTGCTTAAGAAAAACAAAGCAAACAAATTGAAAAGATCACAGAATTTAAATAATAAAGAAGAAAAATGGAAAGATAAACTGGAAAACTTATCTGACATTGCTCATGAGAATGCTAGGGAGCTTATAAAAATAGAAAATGATAAGAAATTCTTGAAAATGCAATGTGAGAAAGGACGTCATGGAAAAATGGGTACCATTGATAAGGCTGTTGCTAAAAAAGAGCAAAGAGCAGCAGAAAAGCAACAACATTATGAAAAGAGGAAAGCAGAAGAAGAGACCAAAAGAAAGAAGAATGAAGAGGCTGTCATACTCACCAGTACATCATCAGAATCAGAATCAGAGGAGAGTAAAAGTCATGAATCTGGTTTCTGTGCTGCACAACCTTCAACATGGAAAAGTAAAGTAGGCAAACGTAGAAAATTGTTTGATGATAAATTATTAGGAAGTCTTGTTGTTGCAAAATTGAGTGAGAGAAATGCGTCTCTAGTTTTAATGCCAACAATCAGACATCGCTTGAATGGGGCATCTGCGAACAAATAAAATGCATGTGTTTCGATACAACGGCAGCCAATGCTGGTCCTAGAAATGGTGCAGCTATTCTTCTAGAACAAAAATTCGACAACGATTTATTGTCATATTTGAAATTATGCTGGAAGCTGTTGTTTCAAAGTCTTTATCACCATCTTCTGGCCCAGATATAGTCCTTTTTAAGAAGTTCAGATAAAAATAGTCAAGCATTACTAAGGAGGACTACGAAACAGCATTATCAGATCCAGATATCTATGAAAATATTCATGACATCAAAGATGACATAATTATATTTGCAGCAAATCAACTAGATACATTCCAACCAAGAGACGATTACCTAGAACTATTGCAGTTAACAATTATTTTTTTGGGAGGTGAACCAAAAGGTGGAATCAAATTTAAACATCCAGCGGGACTTCATCGGGCTAGGTGGATGGCCAAAATTACATATTCATTAAAAATTTTTATGTTCAAATTTCAGTTCAAAATTTCAGTAAAAGACAAAAAAAGGACTAAAAGACATCTGTCTATCTGCTACTCGGTTATATGTAAAGGCATGGTTTACAGCTCCTGTGCCATCTTGCGCTCCTCGTCTTGATCTGGAATTATTACAAAATCTTGTAGTCTACAAACAAATAAATGACACAATTGCATTTGTTGTAATTAAAAACTGTTAGGTCACCTCTGGTACCTATCAGAAGAACTGGTAGCCTTGGCCTTTTGATGATGATGTGCCTACTGAAACAAAAAACAAAATGGTAAAGGCCTTGCAAAATACAATAGAAACTCTTCCTGCAAAACGGGCTTTTCTAGATCCTGCACTTATTCCAACGAAGAAATTAGAAGATTTTGTCACATCAAATACTCAAAGATTCTTTACAATAACAGAATTTAGTTAAAAAATTTTACTCAAAGATGCTAAAGAATGGCATAATGATGAAGAGTATAACTTCGCTAAGAAATCTATCAAACAGTGGAAAGTCGTGAATGATATAGCGGAAAGAGGAGTAAAATTAATGGATGAATATAATAAAATACTAACACATGACGAAGATCAAAAACAATTCTTGCTACAAGTAGTGAAAAACTACAGGGCTGTTTACCCTGATAGAAAAAAAGAAACATTGATGAAGTAAGGACAGCTAATGTCTCAAATATCATGCTAGTTTAATTATGCATGCTTGTGGTTATGGTACGACCTACGGGGGAGCTTTCCACGTTAAAAAAAAGCAATGCGCCTTACACTGTACCTCCTGGGTGGTGTGGAAAAATTTGACAATTTGAGTCGTTCTGTCAATTTTTAATTGCTGGTAGCAACCCCTAAAAATTACAAATTTGCTAAAATATTTTAGGATAGTTGTTTTTATGCTGAAATGAACCATTTAAAGGGTTGAACACATTAAAATATAAAAAAAAAAATTTTCCCCCCATATTTGAATCACCCTAATATATATATATATATATATTATATATATATATATATCCAAATAAGTAGGTTCCGGTAAAAAAACTTTCTTAATAAAAGCAATTAAAGAAAACGGGATGTTGAGTTTGTGGGAGTTGGTATTTTTAAATAGATTCAGTGGGAAATAGGTACTGAAAGTTGAGAGATTTTTCATTAAGAACCTTTCTAGTTGTAGTCATTGTTATCGCCTATTCACATTACTTTAATTATCATTTCTCTAATTTATCGACTGTTCACAATTCCTCATAATTCTCATAATAAACGTATTTGTTTTCACTTTTAATTTACATCAATCACACAGAATGTACAATTGTACATAATATTGTTTTTGTCACTAGCTGTACCAAACATGTCTTTACAAACTGAAGCGTACCGTTATACAACGTTTAAAATGTTATAATTTAATACTTTGATATCAGATCTCGTATAAGAAACATCATTTTCTGTACAAATGGCCACAAAAATACTTTCAATCCTAATATACAGTATGTACGTATAGTATGCAACATACGCTTCTCCAACTGTATTAAAAACGTAAAACTGAAAGTTGTATCATCACGCGATCTTCAATTCTGCAATGACGTAAGTGAGCCTTAACATTTAATTTAAAATTATTTAACAGATCATTCGAGGGAACTGTACGTCGATCTCATTATAACTTCTGACTCATAATAACCCTATGCATATTTACACGAGTCGAATTTATATATATAATATATAATATATATATATATATATATATAATATATATATATAAAAGGAGTTTGTATGTGGCATTCCAACAGAAGACCGGAAGTGTCTGAACCCTGTTTCTCCCATCAATGTCCTCCTCACCTGGCCTTTTTACATGCCTCGTCTACCTGTGAGCAGTCTAGCATACTCTCAAACACGCGCTTCTCATTATATTCCTTACTACACACGCATGCATCTTACACACTACACAGTCTTTTCAAAAAGGTGTAATTTCAGTAGCCTCGGAGATTCGCGATTGGACCCTCCTTCCTGCCTGCATTGTATATATTACCAAGCAAGTCTCTCTACAGTTTACAGGTTTCCTCATTGTCTAAAATCTATAAAGTTCTCTCTTATTGCTTTCCTTATTGCACCGGACATCACAGCCGATTTTTAATTGATATTTAAGTATTATGTTGAGCAACATAGCTAGATAACCCCACCCACAGCTTAGTTTCTTAGCATAGTCATGAAACAAGCTGTTATATATATATATATATATATATATATATATATATATATATATATATATATATATATATATATTTTATATATATATATATACGGCAAAAGTAGTTTGAAGATTTATTTCATCTCACGACTGACTATAATTATACACTTTAGATGAGTTTGCAAATTGCATATATTTAGACAAAAAGTATTAGGTCTTACGCTAATTTCATGTCAATATCAGCATGCTTCACTGCCCTTTCAGTCATTGTGACCTTAGATCGTACCAGAACTATGGTCTTGACAAAGCACAATGTGTTAAATTTACCAAACAAGGATAACCTATGTTCAGGACTCTGAACGTTTCCATAGGCAACATCAACTAAACCTATTTGCTCGTACCTTTCTTTATGTACATGCAATAGCATCAATTGGTTAAGCTTTCTCTGAGTCGTGTTTGAACTCAGATAAGTTTTAATACGCACGATATTACTAAACGAGCGTTCACCATACGTAATGGTGGCAGGCATCACTATAATTAACTTTGCTTACGTAATCACAGAGGAGAAAAGAAATTACTGGTCAGGTGTCAGTGACTGCACGTGTGTAACTACATTACGTGGGATTAACTGCTCAAGGGAATCGTGAACGCAAAGTTCATACTGAAGGTTGTTAGATGTGTATGTAGTCTTGCAGGAAGGAAGTCTGAGTCCTAGAATGAAGTTACACTCTCTATTTATGCTGTGGATGTCTATTCTTTGCATCCTCGAGAAACAAATCTTTACACTGGACATACATTTTGTACTCTACTTCGTCAAAACCCTGTTATGGGTATTATAATGAGGTCCAGAGCTTCATAATGTGTCTTTCTGTAAAGATCTTCAGATGCGTAGCTACCTTCCGGTGGAACACATTCCTCTTCTAGCCTAGCTGGAACTCTTCTAAATCGAGGCTGTGAGGGTACATCTACCTGACAGGAACCTAGTGGCTGTACTTTCTTTCAGAAAACACTAGCCCCTTCATCATTGCGCATATTTCAGAGTTTTATTAGGCATACCACCATTAGCTTATATATATATATATATACACAGAGAGAGAGAGAGATTTAGGGGGTGCAAGGACTGATGATACGACATTTGAATCAAAATAAGATAGCAGTAATCAGAGTAAAGAGAATAATGGGGCAGATATTGAGAGCCTTTAAACGAAAGGATAGGAATATAATGATTCCTATACTGAAAACCCTGATCATACCCAAATTGGAATACTGCTCGGTTCTAACATCCCCATATAAAAAAGAGGACATTAGGCAGCTGTAAGGGATTCAGAGAAGCTTCACACCCAAGATCAAGGGGTGCAAAGAACTAAATTATTGGGAAAGATTATGAGAGCTAGTCCTATTTTCACTGGAAAGGAGAAGAGAGAGATACACCATTATTTGCACTTGGAAAATAATGAAGAAACTTGTCCCTAATCTTACTCTGAGCCCTGTAACTTTCCAAACAACGGTGGAAAGTAGAAAAGGAAGACTGTGTCGTGTTCCCAAATTAAAGGCGAGACAGGGAACATCCTTAACCCTGAAAAAAAATTAGCTTTGTGGTGAGAGGACCAAAACTGTTCAATCAACACCCGAAAGACCTAAGGAGCATGAAGGGAGTTGCTGCGGACATCTTCAAAAGATGACTAGACGCCTGGCTCAGAACAATCCCCGATGAACCGTGACGTACCTGGCTATGTGAGGTGGAATGTACAAGAAAGCACTCGCCCCTACACCAAGACAGACCTTGAAGGGGGCACCAGCCTGACCTTCGTGTGAAGAGAGAACGACGCGCAGATCCGTAACGATGTGTGTGTATACACATCGTTACGGATCCGCGCTGGGCTCAGAGTAAGATTAGGGACAAGTTTCTTCATTATTTTCCAAGTGTAAATAATGGTGTATCTCTCTCTTCTCCTTTCCATTGAAAATAGGACTAGCTCTCATAATCTTTCCCAATAATTTAGTTCTTTGCACCCCTTAATCTTGGGTGTGAAGCTTCTCTGAATCCCTTACAGCTGCCTAATGTCCTCTTTTTTATATTTCCAACGATGTGTGTGTATACGCATCGTTACGGATCCGCGCGTCGTTCTCTCTTCACACGAAGGTCAGGCTGGTGCCCCCTTCAAGGTCTGTCTTGGTGTAGGGGCGAGTGCTTTCTTGTACTTTCCACCTCACATAGCCAGGTACGTCACGGTTCATCGGGGATTGTTCTGAGCCAGGCGTCTAGTCATCTTTTGAAGATGTCCGCAGCAACTCCCTTCGTGCTCCTTAGGTCTTTTGGGTGTTGATTGAACAGTTTTGGTCCTCTCACCACAAAGCTAATTTGTTTTCAGGGTTAAGGATTTTCCCTGTCTCGCCTTTAATTTGGGAACACGACACAGTCTTCCTTTTCTACTTTCCAATGTTGTTTGGAAAGTTACTGGGCTCAGAGTAAGATTAGGGACAAGTTTCTTCATTATTTTCCAAGTGTAAATAATGGTGTATCTCTCTCTTCTCCTTTCAAGTGAAAATAGGACTAGCTCTCATAATCTTTCCCAATAATTTAGTTCTTTGCACCCCTTAATCTTGGGTGTGAAGCTTCTCTGAATCCCTTACAGCTGCCTAATGTCCTCTTTTTTATATGGGGATGTTAGAACCGAGCAGTATTCCAATTTGGGTATGATCAGGGTTTTCAGTATAGGAATCATTATATTCCTATCCTTTCGTTTAAAGGCTCTCAATATCTGCCCCATTATTCTCTTTACTCTGATTACTGCTATCTTATTTTGATTCAAATGTCGTATCATCAGTCCTTGCACCCCCTAAATCTCTCTCTCTGTGTATATATATATATATATATATATATATATATATATATATATATAAGCTAATGGTGGTATGCCTGATAAAACTCTGAAATATGCGCAATGATGAAGGGGCTAGTGTTTTCTGAAAGAAAGTACAGCCACTAGGTTCCTGTCAGGTAGATGTACCCTCACAGCCTCGATTTAGAAGAGTTCCAGCTAGGCTAGAAGAGGAATGTGTTCCACCGGAAGGTAGCTACGCATCTGAAGATCTTTACAGAAAGACACATTATGAAGCTCTGGACCTCATTATAATACCCATAACTGAGGGTTTTGACGAAGTAGAGTACAAAATGTATGTCCAGTGTAAAGATTTGTTTCTCGAGGATGCAAAGAATAGACATCCACAGCATAAATAGAGAGTGTAACTTCATTCTAGGACTCAGACTTCCTTCCTGCAAGGCTACATACACATCTAACAACCTTCAGTATGAACTTTGCGTTCACGATTCCCTTGAGCAGTTAATCCTACGTAATGTAGTTACACACGTGCAATCACTGACACCTGACCAGTAATTTCTTTTCTCCTCTGTGATTAAGTAAGCAAAGTTAATTATAGTGATGCCTGCCACCATTACGTGTGGTGAACGCTCGTTTAGTAATATCGTGCGTATTAAAACTTATCTGAGTTCAAACACGACTCAGAGAAAGCTTAACCAATTGATGCTATTGCATGTACATAAAGAAAGGTACGAGCAAATAGGTTTAATTGATGTTGCCTATGGAAACGTCCAGAGTCCTGAACATAGGTTATCTTTGTTTGGTAAATTTAACACATTGTGCTTTGTCAAGACCATAGTTCTGGTACGATCTAAGGTCACAATGACTGAAAGGGCAGTGAAGCATGTTGATATTGACATGAAATTAGCGTAAGACCTAATACTTTGTGTCTAAACATATGCAATTTGCAAACTCATCTAAAGTGTATAATTATAGTCAGTCGTGAGATGAAATAAATATCCAAACTACTTTTGCCGTATTATATATATATATATATATATATATATATATATATATATATTATATATATATATATATATAATACTTAAATATCAATTAAAAATCGGCTGTGATGTCCGGTGCAATAAGGAAAGCAATAAGAGAGAACTTTATAAATTTTAGACAATGAGGAAACCTGTAAACTGTAGAGAGACTTGCTTGGTAATATATACAATGCAGGCAGGAAGGAGGGTCCAATCGCGAATCTCCGAGGCTACTGAAATTAAACCTTTTTGAAACGACTGTGTAGTGTGTAAGATGCATGAATGTGTAGTAAGGAATATAGTGAGAAGCGCGTGTTTGAGAGTATGCTAGACTGCTCACAGGTAGAGGAGGCATGTAAAAAGGCCAGGTGAGGAGGACAGTGATGGGAGAAACAGGGTTCAGACACTTCCGGTCTTCTGTTGGAATGCCACATACAAACTCCTTATATATATATATATATATATATATATATACATATATATATATATATATATAAATTCGACTCGTGTAAATATGCATAGCGGGTTATTATGAGTCAGAAGTTATAATGAGATCGACGTACAGTTCCCTCGAATGATCTGTTAAATAATTTTAAATTAAATGTTAAGGCTCACTTACGTCATTGCAGAATCGAAGATCGCGTGATGATACAACTTTCAGTTTTACGTTTTTAATACAGTTGGAGAAGCGTATGTTGCACACTGTATGTACATATATTAGGATTGAAAGTATTTTTGTGGCCATTTGTACAGAAAATGATGTTTTTTATACGAGATCTGATATCAAAGTATTAAATTATAACATTTTAAACGTTGTATAACGGTACGCTTCAGTTTGTAAAGACATGTTTGGTACAGCTAGTGACAAAAACAATAATCATGTACAATTGTACATTCTGTGTGATTGATGTAAATTAAAAGTGAAAACAAATACGTTTATTATGAGAATTATGAGGAATTGTGAACAGTCGATAAATTAGAGAAATGATAATTAAAGTAATGTGAATAGGCGATAACAATGACTACAACTAGAAAGGTTCTTAATGAAAAATCTCTCAACTTTCAGTACCTATTTCCCACTGAATCTATTTAAAAATATCAACTCCCACAAACTCAACATCCCGTTTTCTTTAATTGCTTCTATTAAGAAAGTTTTTTTACCGGAACCTACTTATTTGGATATATATATATATATATATATATATATATATGATAATAATAATAATAAGAAGAACATTAGTAGCAACTAATAGTCGTTAAAAGAAAGTTAAACTTAACAACTAACTGAAAACAATTACTGAGAGAAATATATAGCAAGATTGGGGTAGAGTTGTCAGATGTTTTTATTACGAAGGGAATTGAAATCATTATATTTAATTAAAATACTCTTAACACGTGTACATATATATATGTAATAATAACAATAAATCAATATTTAAATTTAACACATTGTGCTTTGTCAAGACCATAGTTCTGGTACGATCTAAGGTCACAATGACTGAAAGGGCTGAGAAGCATGCTGATATTGACATGAAATCAACATAAATTGGATCATGTCAAGAATAACGAACCCAATTTTACCATGTCAAGAATAGCGAACCCAAAAATTCCCTTGTCAAGAATAGCGAACCCAAAAGTTCCCATGTCAAGAATAGCAAACCCAATATAAATAGCATGTAAAGGAAAAAGTTAAACATATGTAATCTTCACTTTATTGATGAAAGAATAAATAAAACAATTTACTGAAATGAAAATGAACCGTATACTAATTTATTAAAAAGGAAATTGAGTGGCAATTGCGTTACAGAAATTAATTAACCTGTTTACTTATTTATTTGCTTTATTTGCATTTATAAATTTGTTTATATAATAAATATTAAAATATTACAATTTCTCTTATGTTACAACTAGCCTAAGACCCGCCCTTCGTGCGGGTCGCGGGTAGCAAAAATTAACCAAACTATCACGAATTAACCTAACCAATCGTCAAGGCCGTACAATTAACCTAAAAAAATAAATAAAAAACAATAAAAAAAAATTTATTTATTTATTTTTATATATTAAGAGAAGAGGATTCTTTATACTGTACGGCATTGACGATTGGTTAGGTTAAGTCGTGCTAGTTTGGTTAAATAAAAAAGGACTAATATAAAAGCATTTAATACGTCCTTAACTAATTACTTAAAATTGGGAAACATAAACCTACCGTCTGAAGTTATGAAGACGTCCTTGAGGACTTCCCATATCAAGAATAGCGAACCCAATTTTACCATGTCAAGAATAGCGAACCCAAAAATTCCCTTGTCAAGAATAGCGAACCCTGCAGGTGTTGGGTTCGCTATTCTTGACATGATCCCATAAATTAACCCCGAGATGCTCAGCTTCGCAAATGTTTGCTACCCGCCCGTAATGTCCCGAGCTTCCCACAGGTAACAAGACTACAGTCTATTGCAAAGAATCACCACCCCATTATCCAAGCTCTCCATGAGTCCTGCCATTTATCCTCTAAGTGAGTCTAAGCTATGGACTTCTTGGTACGAAAACGTCTGTCTGTAGCTCCACTTAACTCCGACATTACAGTATTATTTCTAATCAACTGTATATATTTCTATCCTTAGTATATGAACTGTCATTGTATTAATAATATTTGTCATATGGTCTATAGTCTGCCAATAAGCCTTTTCATTTTCATTTACATTTCTTATTTTTAGCTTTTCAGTATTAGTGACGAAAATTAAAAATGCTCTAAACGTATGCCCACATTGCTCATCATGTCTCGTTCTCTTAGCTACGACTGGTTATATACTGTATATAGATTTTTAAAAATGGTTGAGTATCATGCAGAAATTTTCATAATATAAAATTTATTTTATTGCTTTATACAGTTAACTTGCAAATTCTTAGCTAATATTCTTTAAATTACATTGTCACGAACATACAGATTGATCAGATTTCTATTTTTGCAAACCTACAATAGGTTCTGGAGGTTGAAACCATAATAATTTAGCTGCAGAAAATACCTGCTGCTTATTTAAAACGATAGATGCGAAATTAAGACGGCTTATTGTAAATAGTCCCAAATTAACATTCAATGTGTTGTGGGTTAGAACATTACAAGTTTTTAATTTCTCTAAATTGAATCCGTTTCTAAACTCTGGAGGACTCTTTGTTGATGAGAAACTAGAAATTTTTATGTATCACGGTATCGTAATAACCAAATTATTAGTCTAAACATAGATCGATATTTTGTAGATAACTGATAAATGCAACATAATATATATATATATATATATATTTTTTTTTTATTCGTGAACCGAAAGGAGTCGAACATCTAGAATGAATTTCACTCAAAGCCTATCCTTAAAAATAATGCTTCACATTTAACATGCTAAAAAGTTTAAAATACTTACAAGCTGGTAAAGGAAGTGAAGTGTTAACAAACTTTCCGCTGCAAAGATTGCATGAAGAGCGATGATTTCGACTAGAGTATGGACTTAAATAGTTGCATCTCGCTGTGTTGCAAATGCATAGATAGTTGCCGTATTTCGCCATAATTTCAATTCGGTGTGTATTTCATTATGCAATTTGTTTAATGTTACCAAGAGAACTCGTGGTTTGTTAATGAGAAAAAAGAATGCTTTTATACATGCAATCATGTATCTTTGCGACGATAAATTAAGGACTCTTCCTTCAATGTACAAATATATATATCCAGCAACTCATATTCCAGACGTTTTGAAACGTATTATAGCGTATTATAATGTAATATAACGTCATGGGAATTTCACAATTCCTATCGGTTTGTATAATTCCGGAAAGTTGCTGAAAACGGGTATTAGTAATCTAATGAAAAGAAATTAATATTATCCAGTTTTCTGTATTGTAATGTGCATAGAAAACGGCTTTTGCAGAATTTAGTGTAACACTATTATAAATGAGAATGATGAATTGATCAATTTTCGATCTTGCATATTTCAATAATTTTAAAATAATCGTGTACTTATAGAGATATTATACTTCGTGTTTTCGTCTACACAATCTGCATTATAAATACGCTTCTGTTTTAAATTCGCGTGCAATGAAATTCGTGTTATAAATGATTAACGGCCGTAGGAATAAATCAATGATTTTAATTTCGAGTAAAAATATTTAAAATATATCCTCCAATGTTACATGATAAGGCGCTTTGTAATTAAATTTACATTTGAAACATTATAGAGGATGAATGTTTGCGGCTATCTCTGAATGTGAATGCATAATGATGACTAGTAGATGTTTTTGTTGCTCGAAATATTGTATTACCTGTATAGTAATTCTGCATGCTGATTCCGGAAGTAATATTAGTTTTTCGACATTACGTACAGAATTTCACAAAATGTCATATTTCATATTACACATGTAAGTAGTTTTCATTAAAACTGATTCATTTTAATTTTGAATAAAAACTACTGAGATATCAATGAAGGTGTGACGTCAGCACGACGAATGTTTACTGTTGGATGTTGAAATGGGTGTTACAGAATTATTACATAAAAGAAAAGGTGCATTGCATAGGCCGCAAGAAAACTAGATAAGACATACAGTATATGTGATTAATTTAGATAGCGTTCTTTCTCTTTAAAGTTGTTTGCATTTGTAATTAGCATAGCAAAACGAAATAGATTCCTAATGTAAATTGAAATAAATAATATTTATTTATGTAACTGCATCTCCCTTCCAGATTGCAGAAATTCCTTACGTGATAGAAAAATGCATGCCTTATTCGAAATCAGAATAATTGATTTATATAAAATCAACTAATAGTAAGAAAACTGATCTTACAAATTTCTCATTCGCAGACCTGTGTAGTTTATAGCCAAAAGTTGGTAACAATAATAATTAACTACTTCTCGTTACAGTTAAATTACTAGAAAAATTACATACGTATTAATTGAGTACTATTAATTAACTAGCATGGAAAATCTGGCAAGAATGTGAACTGAGATGCCGAATATAATCAATGTACTTAAGAAAGAAATATGCAGCTATTTTACATTGAATCAGTAAACTTATCAAATATACAGTATATATTTATGGTGTATATATATATATATATATATATATATATATATAATATCTGCAACATCCACTCGTTTCACGTGCTAAATTGTGAAATATATATATATATATATATTAGTGATGTAGGTCACATCCGCATCCGCATCCGCATCCGCGGAACATCCGCACATTTTCTCGCATCCGCATCCGCGTCCGCATCCGCACTTTGGACTGCGGATGTCGTGCGGATGTGGACCGTTGAGATAAAATGTCATTAATAAGCGGAAATTATCAAATTCTACTATATTAATAGAACTAGTTCATTGTGCGCAAAAGTGATGCATGCGACAAGACGAGAGGCTGTTCTTGTATGAAGTTACTCTCTTGCAACCTACTTAGATCCACGTTACAAAGCTAAGTTATTTTCACCTAGTTCATTAGAACGAGTTAAATCATCACTTGGCAAAGCAGTTGAAGAGCTTCAATCTCTTGAATCTGTCGCTTCGCCACCCACAAAAGAATAAAAGTTTCAGTGACAGAACCAACACCTTCAACAAGCAAATCTATCACAGAATCTGTCTCTCAGTTTCTTGAGTCAAGCAGCAATGACGAGACCTACGCGATGTCAAATGATGTAGTAAAAATGATCGAGAGCTATCACCAAGAAAAACGCCTGGCTGCATGTGACAATCCTATTAGTTGGTGGAAAAATACGCAGAATATCTATCCATACTTGAGTAAACTTGCAAGGAAACATTTAGCCTGTCCTCCAACAAACGTACCAAGCAAGAGATTATTTAGCATGCTGGATTAATATATGATGAAAAGAACAGACTGGCAGCAGAAAAGGCAGAAAAATTAATGTTCCTTAAGCATAACCTTCCTATAATTAAGTTTGAATATTAAACGATGAACATCTTAGTTTACTTTATTTTAATTACTCATTTATAAATATGCCCTAATAAAACTTTAAACTTAATATAAATAGTTATCAAGCTAATTAAAGATCTCTTTCTATAAGGGTGGAGGTTGGGGAAAGAGGTCGGGTAACACAATTATGGTTTCTAATTGTGGCTGAAACTCAACAAAATATAACGAATTATTTGCAGACGAATTCACTAATTGATTTCTATATTAGTTAGATGCTTGCTATTATTTTATATGTTCAGGGAAAAGTACAGCAATTATTGTACAATTAATCAATTATACTACATTATAGCTACAGCTCTCTCTATATAATAACTTATTATATACGTTAAACACACAAATCTCGAATATATCCTAAAAAATACGAAAATGTAGACATCCGCATCCGCGATGTTGAAATCAAACATCCTCATCCGCATCCGCATCCGCGGATGTGAAAAAAATGACATCCGCTACATCACTAATATATATATATATATATATATATATATATAATTATAGTCAAATAATACTGTTTAAGGTGGTGATTGAGGATAAATATTAATAATTATGATGGCTAAACTACATATTGTAGCTTAATAATTTTATCGTATGGGGTATAGTCTGCCTATAAGCCTTTTCAGTTCGTTTCATTTCATATTAATGTAGAATAATGAAATTTAATTTGGATAAGCAAAAGTTACCCCTATAATTGAAAATAAAATGTTTTAATTTAAATTATTCAACTTTTTTCATTTACCTTCATATACGGCAAATATTAATCAAAGAAAATGTTATTGATTTAAAACATGTTTAGTCTGAGTTTCTAATTTGTGATGTATGCAATTACGAAAACGATAATACACTTGAAAAGATAATATGGTATTGGAGTTATCGGGGGGAACGAATACGATGGAACAAAAAGTACTCGAATATTTGTTTGTCTGTTTGTTTGTTTGTTTCGAAAAACCTTGAAAGAACCCCACAGGAAGATTTTTCTCGTGAAAGAAGGTTATGATGAAGCTCTTGGAGGAAGGCGAGGATGAATCCTTTCTTAAATTTTTTTCTCTTTTGAAGGAAGGTGAAGACGAATAATTTTTAAAATTTAATTTTTTAAATTTTTTTTAAATTTATTTTTTAAAATTTTGTTTTAAAATTTTATTTTTTGAATGAAAGGACGGTGAGGGGGGAAATTTTCAAATTGATCCATTTTCTGTCTCCCTTTTTGCAGTTATACTACTAAAGAAATTGGTATCAACGTAGTCTTTAAGTATAATAATACTGTTAAATCACGCCTAATAAAGAATACTCTGGATAATGCGGTTGGCTGTGTATTCGATCGGATATACACAATGTAACTCAGTATATATGTAGGCTAAACGGGTGAAACGTTAGATATTAGGGTAAAACAGCATAAATATGCGTGTAGAACAGCAAATAATTCTAATGCATTGTTTAGCCATCTGTATAGATGTAATAAGAATATCAAGTGGGATAGTTCTAAAGCGCTCGTTAAAAAAACAGATATAATTGAAAGGATTATTCTAGAATGTGCATTTAACCACTTTTAAAAATAATTTCAATAACTGCGGGAATGTATAAAATTGACAATATCCTGTTAAAATACCTTTTGCTTTAAATGGCTCTTGTTAATCATGTGTTAATCTTTTTATTTCTCTGTCCCATTGTACATAGGTATATAGTTTCGTCATCTCACCTTCTCCCTTCATTCCCTGACGAGGTGTAACTTCTGAATACACGAAAGGCTTTGGAATCATTTTTGTTTTTCCTTGTTGGTTTAACATATATCATATATATATATATATATATATATATATATATATATATATATATATATCTATATATATATATATATATACACACACGAGGGTAATTCAATAAGTATCCGCATTTTTTATTTTTACAATTTTATTTTCACATCTGATAGATTATAAACACACCATTTCTCAACATAAGTCTCCCTGTTTCTCAGTACACTTAGTCCAGCGATCTACAAGCTTCCTAATGCCATCACAAGAGAATATCATATTTTTGGCTGTGTGCGTAGCCAGTCATGCACCGCCTCCTTCATGTCATCATCGCCTTGGAATAGCTGACCTCTCAAAGGGTCTTTTAGTGGTCCAAACAGGTAAAAATCCGAAGGTGCCAGGTCTGGATTGTAGGCTGGATGGTCGAGAACTTCAAATTTAAGTTCTTGAAGGCATTTTCTAGTCTGTGCAGCGGTATGAGGGAGCGCATTGTCGTGTCACAGAATAACACCTTCCGACAATCTGCCTCTCCGTTTTGTGCGAATTGCTTGCTTTAACTCATTCCGAAGCATGTCAGAATACGATGCCCTTGTTACTGTAGTTCCACACTCTAGATAATGTTCAAGGATAGTGCCTCGTGTATCCCAAAACAGTGTTAGCATAACTTTACCTGCTGACGGCTGCGCTTTGAACTTCCTTGCAACGAGGTGTTATTCTGTTACACGACAATGCGCGCCCTCATACCGCTGTACAGACTAGAAAATGCCTTCAAGAACTTAAATTTGAAGTTCTCGACCATCCAGCCTACAGGCCAGACCTGGCACCTTCGGATTTTTACCGGTTTGGACCACTAAAAAACGCTTTGAGAGGTCAGCGATTCCAAGGCGATGATGACCTGAAGGAGGCGGTGCATGACTGGCTACGCACACAGCCAAAAACATTCTTTTGTGATGACATTAGAAGGCTTGTAGATCGCTGGACTAAGTGTATTGAGAAACAGGGAGACTATGTTGAGAAGTGATGTGTTTATAATCGATCAGATGTGAAAATAAAATTGTGAAAATAAAAAGTGCGGATACTTATTGAATTACCCTCGTGTGTATATATATATATATATATATATATATATATATATATATATATACTGTGTGTGTGTGTGTGTGTGTGTGTTTGACAAAAACCACTAAAATGTGTGCAGTAATTTCTGTTCCATTTTCAAAAATCTAGAAGACGAAGATTTATTGTACCACCAAAGGTAAAGTTTTAAAGAAAGAAAAATTATCAAAACACGGGAAGTTTTCAGACAGAAACGTTCGAAGACACGTTTGCTCTCAAAACAAAAGAATCCATTTTCTGCCTTTTTTTATTTTTCTTTTATGCGCGGTCTTTGAGCTTCGGACCTTTGTGGTTCTTCCACAAGTAATACGCAAATTTTATTGTTTCTCGGTGATGAATATTATATGTTAGTTCTTGTCTGAAAAAAACGAAAATAGACTTTTGCAATTTTATTCCCTACTTTAGTAAATGAACCGAGTGGCTCTTTAAATTTTAACGTCTGCTCTTTCTCCTGTTCGAATGCAGAAATTAATGCAAGAATCTGCCCTTGAGATGAGGACATCAGAAAAATTTAGCTGAAGGGATGAATCTGAGGGAGAAAGAGTTAATTTTATATAACCACTTCTTCCAAATGAATGTTCATCTCTGAGTGGCATGAAATTGAAGAATGGGGGTGTCAGTAAATATGCAAGTATACGTCACCTGTTTTTATACTATATATAAAATCATAGTTGCTAAGTGTTCGACAATAATGTTCCACTCAATCAACAATATAAACTACTCGGTAGTGGTTGTACAAAGTTTAGATAGTTCAGATCTGATGTTCGAGTGAACAATGTTATGTCCAAAACATTGTCCAGAATATTTCCTTGAGATGATCCATTAACCACTTTTAAAAGATGGTCATCAAATGTGGGAAAGTTTCATGGTGATTAACCAGTTACCAGTTACTGATCCAGGGAAGCTTGGCCCCTTGTGCAAAATGTTGATATTTCAAACCTAGAAACGTAGAATCGTGTCTCTGGAACCCTTTGAAAATAATCATTATATAAAACAACAGAGAAGAAAAATAGCGGTTACCACACAATACTTTCTGTTCAAATTTATGAAATACAAATTTACTTCTCCGAGTACTTCAGTTTATCTTAAAATAGTACAAATAAGAATTTGTGAACATTTGATTTTGTGTCACTAATGTGTACGATTTCCTGAATATTAGAACATGTTCAACTTCTATATTCCACATTAATGGGCGCATAAATGACATATTTATGTATTCCTTCAGTTGATTTTAAGTCTATATTTCAAACAATTATCCACAAAGTTTGCTTCGCTAAATGTTATCCTCTGAACTAATATAATTTTATAACGGCAAAACACGAAAAATTACTTTAAATATTATTCTCTCTCTGATTATAATATATTTCTTGAAAAATTATTAACTGTATTTGAAACTTTTTAAATATCGAGAAATACAGCCATAGTAAGTAATGATGGAGATTTTTAAACAGTCAGAAAGCGTGTATTTCAAATAAATCCATTACTCATGGTGGCTTTATTCCCCGAATTCACTCTCTTATAACGAAGCATATTTACACAACTTCATAAATATCCGAAAGAGACCAGCCATATACCACGTATACTAACAAGGCGGGAGGGACTAATTTTGTGCACGCTCGTTTACATGGTGAGGAGGGTTAAGCCCAGAAGAGTACATACGCATGTGCGACTTTATTTATAAGTATGACTATCCCAAATACGTCCTGTCGTAGTAGACAACAGACATTATTGCTGAATGTTTCATTATTCCGGAATATATTCGAGTCCCTGCGTACCCATGGGTGGAATCGCTCAGTTAACTTTGTTTCATTCGTATTTTTTTCGGCAAAATAAAATATCAATATTTTTATTGTATAACACCAAAGTACAGTACGCGCTAACCTTCCTAAAAACCACCTTTACGGAAAAAAATCGACGGCATTTCCCAGATTTACCACCTCCCATTGATACATGAGAAAGAGTGGAGGAGGATATAATATCCTTAAACTATTAAAAAACCCTACAATTCCTCCCATTTCTTTTAATAGTTTAAGGATAAAAAAAAAACCCACAATGTTTCAACTATTTTATGCAACAAGGTGGGTGAGGGGTTTTTGGGGGAGACGGAGAATTATCTCCCACAAAGGGGTAACCCTAACCTTTTGAGCTTCGCATTCTGAGTCAGTGGGTTAAAAGTGTGTGAAGCTATATTTAAAATTTAAAATAATATTTTTGTCTTCATCTCGGTACTCTGCGAAGGTGCCCTCGCCCTAGGCGAGTTTGCGAAGCACACACCCCGCCCGTAGGGCAGGGAGGCGAAGGCTCTGCTTGTCTTTCTTTACTATAATGGAGGCAATGTCAGAAAGTTCCAGGAATAAATTTCTAAACTCCTTCTCTTTGCGAATTTGAGCGCCTGACCTTCGTGATTTATTTTTCTGAATGCATTTATTTTTCTGAATCTTTTGAAGAGGCCCTCTAATTTAAAAACTGCATCCTGTTTTGGCCTAGTAGGAATGGCTGCTTTCTGCCAAAATGTGAGTACTTGATCCATTGACTTTGTAGAGCTCTCTCTAACGGTTAGTTTCAATTCAGAATGGAAATGAAAAACAGTTTCAGAACATGTATGTTTGATGGGAATCTCGCTCCAGTAATCTCTTCATTCGTATTTCCAATTAGAAACATTTCCTTCCGGCTTCGTCTAGTAGCCATAACATTCAATAACAAAAAATAAGAAATATGTATATTAAGATTAACATTCCAAACTACAGACAGTGCAGTACAGTAAACATCATATATACACGCAGTAAACATCATATACAAACGCACACACGCAGTAAACATCTTTTATACACACACACACACACACACACACACACAGAAACATACCAAAACATAAGCAAAAACACATAAGAATAGCCCATATTGTAATTAAAATTAGATTTAGTTAACTTAGCAGAAAAGTAGGCCTGCACTGCAGACTAGACACGCAATGCACCTAATATAACCTCTACTGCATATTAAATTATATTTGGCCTAACTCGGCAAAATAGAGTAAAGCAAAAACATAAATAAATAAGCGATAGTGCATAAGTTGGCCATAAATTATTCTTGAAAAAATACTTGGCCGTAAATTATGATAGTTAACACCAATTTCTTGTTTGGGAGCAAGTGTAGTTTACGTCCCCCTGTGGTGCCTAGTGTAGTTTACGTTCCCCTACATTATCCTAATGTAGTTTGCGTTCCCCAACTTTGTCCGCGTATACCTAATCAAATAAAACGTTAAAACTAACGAAAATATTACGACTTAACCTAACCAATCGTCAATTTATATATATATAAATCGACGATTGGTTAGGTTAAGTCGTAATATTTTCGTTAGTTTTAACGTTTTATTTGATGGATTCATTTAAAAAATGTCTCCTAAAGATCCTAGTGTAGTTTACCTTCCCCCAACTTTGACCTAGTGTAGTTTGTGTGGTCCTTTTGCGTCAGGGGGACGTAAACTACACTTGCTCCCTTCTTTGTTTGTGACAGCTTTCGAAAGAAACAAAATTCCTCTTAATAATACCTAACATTTTATTTGCTTTATTTCTAGCCTCTAAGCACTGCTTAGAAAATTTTAGATCACTACAGGGGTATGAAGTCATCAAATATTGGGTAATGTCGTGTTTAATGTTTGTAAACTCAAAAAATTAACAAAACCCTTTATTGAAGCAGAAAAACAATGAACAACTATGAAAAAGGGTAAATCAGTTTCCAGTTGTTTAAATTTAGTAATTTTTGGGCAAGTTGTTGACCTAACCAAATGAATACCTGGTTAGGTCAACTATACGCCCTTGATGATTGGTTAGGTTATGTCGTGATATTTTCGTTAGTTTAAACAAAAATATCATGACTTAACCTACCAATTGTCAAGTGCATACAGTTGACCTACGAGTGAATGGGCATTCAATTAACCTAACAGGATATTCAGTGAACCTAAAAACCAAATTATCAAATTCTTTTCATAACTCCAGGGTTGCCAAAATTATTTCATTAGGTCATTAAAACAATAGACGCTTCGATAGACGATTTTTTTGAGTTTCCGAACTGAAAACACGAAATTACCAAATATTTTGTGGTTTTGCATTAAGTGCATCATTTTACTTTATCTATTTATAATTTACTACCAAGTATTTTTTCAAGAATAATTTACGGCGAACTTATGCACTATCGCCAATAAATACATAGTAAAAGTATAGAAAAAGACTTAATACTAAAAGTTGTTTTTTTTCAGTCAGAGGAGAGCATCCTTAACCTAAGCTAAAAGGACAGAGTAGGGATGGGATGGGGTCCTAGTAACCCACGGGACAGGACTGTACAACAGACTTCACCCGCCCTCCCGAAAGAGAGAGAACCTAAAGGAACTGGCAGCCAATTTCTCTAGAATCCACGACTTGGGACCGGAGGGCTGTCACACCCCAAGTATAAAGTTTACAACACCCAGAAGGAATGTGCATAACCTTTATAGCCCCTGCGGAGAGAGAGAGAGAGAGAGTTACGAGGAGTTACAATGAAAAGAAGTACCTCAAAAGGCCTTGCGGCCCATACCGAGGAGGTACCAATGGCAATGGGTGACATGGAAAAAATTTTCTACACCCTCAAATAGTGTGCAAGATTTGGTCTAACCTTTTCTTGAAGTGATCCACAGAGGAACTGTTCACAACTTCTGAAGGTAACCTGTTCCACGTGTCACAGATCTTATACGTAAAGTAATTCCCACACACACTAGTCCTAAACCGTTTCAAATCCAACTTCCAACCATTGTTGCGAGTTGGGTTATCATTTAAATTAAACATGCTTCTAAAATCGACATCGTTGAACCTGCGTAAGAGCTTGAAAACCTCAGTGAGTTGACCGCGCAGCCTCCGAGTTTCCAGCGAAAACAAGTTCAGAGCGCGTAAGCGTCGATTGTAGCCCATATGCCTAACGGAAGGGATTAACTTTGTGGCCCTCGCCTGCACTCGCTCCATCCTCTCAATATCTTTCCTGAGGGTGGGCGACCACAACTGCACAGCATACTCCAGGTGCGGTCGAACCAGGGAATTGTACAGAGAGAGCACAATCTCCTTGTTCCGAAACTGAAATTGCCTCCTGATATAACCCAACAGCTTCTGGGCTTTCTTTCCCACCTGTACGCACTCTTTCGTAAACTTAAGGTCGCTGCTAATTAGCACACCCAAGTCCTTTTCCAAATTTCCAATTTCAGTTCCAATTCTAAGGTGAAAACTACGATTGATTTTAGGGTAAATGTCCAGTATTACACCCGTCTCCCTTTCGAGGTGAAATTTATGTTTTTCCTATGGTTTTTGAGGTGTTTTGAACGAATCTGACCTTCAAAACCGTCGGAAATGACTCGTTTTTTAAATACCCCCTCCCCCCCATCTGGCAATGTGATGTGGGGGAAATCACAGAAAACGAGTCATTTCCGACGGTTCTGAAGGTCAGATTCGTTCAAAACACATCAAAAACCATAGGAAAAACAAATTTCACCTTCAAAATTGACCTAACCTATCCTAACCTAACCTATCCTAGCCTAACCTATCTACAACGCCACAGTTTCTGGTCTTGACGATATGTACACTCCGTTTTACAATGTGGACACTTCACTACTGTCGGTAGAACACTGAGCACGCAGAAACTCAACACTTTTTTCTAAATTTTCATAGAAAGCGACAATACAGCGGTAATAATCGAACAAGCACGTCTCACACGAAGCCATTCCGGTAGCAAACTAATTCAAATTCGAAATGGATGGAGCGCTCTGATTGGGCAGACATGTGACGTCAACACAAACGAACACACAAACGAACGTACGAACACACACTAGATACACACCAGAAAAACGTTTATATCTCGAAAACGAAGAATTTGCGACGGAAACGCTATAGAAGAAAAGTGTCTTAGAATTAAAAACTCTACCTAATGAACATATAATAATTGCTGGACGTTAGACGGGTGTAATAGTAGAATAATACCGATTTTAGTTCCAATTTTAGTTTCGAAATAAACTAACTCCAATTCTGAATCTAATTAAGCTCTAAGTCTACAAAAGCTCCTATTCTTTTGCGTAATGAAACCAAACCACACACACACACACACACAAAATCGAAGCCTTTTTTACTGTGATTGCGGCTATAAAAATAAATTTAATATAATTTGTGTACAATTTTGATAATTCTTATTTAAAAATGAAATCGTTTGGCCTTTGCCTTCTTTTGTGTGTACCTGATTGATTGGCGTGTGTGATTGTTTAATTTGTAATTTTACTAATATTTTGTTTAATAGTGATATAAATTATGTTTTATTAATATTTTAATTATTGAAGTATTCAGTGTGAAATTTATCATTTATCGTTGCATGTGAGTAAACTGTTTTTTATTATTGCAGTATTCCTGTTCTATTAATATATATTTTTAATTATTACACAAGAAATTTAGAATCTTTTGTTATCGTTTATTATTATTATTTGTTTTATTTACTTAATTAATAATTATTTCACAAGAAATTTAGCATTTTTAATACATCCATTATGTGGTCGTTGTTTGCCATCACTAATCCCCTAGATGTCTAGACCTCTGAATTATCTACTACTAAAAAACAATTGTGCGTGTGTGTGTAAAAATTCCTTCTTTTGGTATTTTCGAACTCTTGTAACCTACAAGAACTATGAAACAAGATGATTTTGGCGAGAAATGAACTTCGAAAAAATAGGGGAGAGGCGACTGCGTTGAGAAAAGAATTTAGTGTTTTGGCAGCTTAGTTTAACTCACTGCAGGATTTTGTTTTAGAGACTTTGGGCGCGAGTTCTCACACAGGACGAAGATCACACGAAGCCTCTACGACGAATCCCCGACCAGTCTTCATTCCCGCCCCCCTTTCCCCTTCGGAGGATCAACCGCTTAAAACAGGTCGAAATGGGGCCGAGCAGAATGACATGTCACTCAAGAGATTACTCTAGTTGACGGTTACATTATTGAGAGAAGTTACAGAAGTTCTGCGGCAGGAAACCAACAAGGAGAAGAAGGCACTGCTCTCCTCGAGGCCGTATTGATGACATTTCATCAGCATCTTTACCAATCGAGTTTGGGGAAAAAGGAAAAAAAAGGAAAAAAAAGAGGTAATAGGGGAGAGGGAGGATGACCTTCCCCCAAAGGGTAACCCTAACCTTGGGGAGAAGCTGGGAAGGCCTCACCCCACAAAGGGGTAATCTGACTTAAGAAGGTAAACCTTAACCTAAGAAGAAGGGAGAGAGACCACGTCTTCACCTGTGCCGCCAGGCGCATAATGAGAGCTCAAGGTACCAACATTTGTTATATATATGGAGGGGTTTCCAGATAGCACTATTTATTTTATATATATATTATATATATATATATATATATATATATGGAGGGGTTGCTAGATAGCACTATTTATTTATTTTAATTATATATGGAGGGGTTGCCAGATATTTATTTATTTATATATATATATATATAGATGGGTTGCCAGATATTTATTTTAATTATTTATTTATTAAAACTCGCCGTGTAACGGTATTTGATTTTTTCTACTTCGCCTTTATTCTCTTCTTTGTTCCTACTGTCCTCCGGAAAATAAATATACATTCAAAAATAATAATATAAGAAAGTTTTAAACGATATATATATCCCCGCAAGGGGGTTCTAAGCTCGTGCTCTTGAGTGCTCTTTGTGCTCGTTTGTACGTGCTTGTTCCTGGAGGTTTCACGTGCGCCCTCCCGGCCCTAGCACCCAAGGATGATGGGGCTCGACCCTGCAGTCCTTATCATCCTTGGTCTTTTTCCACTTCGACTGTCCCCTCCACCCTTTCTTTTTCCTCTGTCTTTCCTCTCACTTTTTCTTTGTTTTTCCGCTGAGATATGCCCTTTAAATAGAGGCGAATCGGTTCTTCCTGAACTAAAAAAAAAAAAAAAAAAAAAAAAAAAATATATATATATATATATATATATATATATATTCTTAAATAATAATAGTACAGAAGTCTAGATACAAATTTATATTAAATAATACAATTTTAACAAACTTCTCGTTTCTTTGAAATGAGTGAACAGTTTTCCAAATGATGCCTAAACAACTGCAGGTATCTCAGGGTGTTTGTCATTAAAAGCAGTAGCAACTGATCGGTATGTGTTACCATGCCTTGCACATATTAAAACTCTCTCAACCCGTTCATCTATTATCAATTTCTGTGCCATAGATTCAACAACAAACCTGAAAAGAACAAAACACATATTAAGACACAAATTAATAAAATGTGCCTATGGTTCCTGATTTTTTTGTGCTGACCTGTATATGGGAAAAATCTTTAAGATTCATTTCAGTTTTTACGAAAGAATACAAAAATAAACACGAAATAAAACCAATGACAGACAATGAATGAAAAAACAATTGACAGAAAATAAATATACAGTCAAATTGTTCATCCAAAGGAACGACAATTCATGTTTTCAGTTAAAGTAACACTTCATAAACCACACACACACACACACACACACACACAAACACACACTTGAAACATTCTCCAATATTTTTATTTTACATATTTAGCTTAGTCTCCGATCATTAATGGATTTTGCATGTACGCCTCCGTTTCTTAACGCGGCTGACCGTAGACTCCAGGCATTTTTACCTGTAATTTACAAATTAAAAAAAAAAAAATATTCGAACTGCGGTGCACAAGATGCTTTCTTATGCTGTACACAAACTAACATCCATTTCTCGTTCAAATTTTTGTATTAATTTAAAATGAAAAACAAGTATTTGTATTAGCTTATCTCCCCCTTTCACCATTCTCTCAACCTTAGCCCTTCTCTTAGTCTAAGGTGGGGGAAGAAAAGTATTAAATAATTTTGTAAGTAAATGTACAAAAACTTTTGCAATTTAGTTTTTATATTTTCCTTAAATTCTTTGATGTTTTACATTATATGTTGGAGTTAAATTAATTTAAATTTATAACTTTTTCAGGGGGTTCAGAATAAAATTTCATTCGTTAATAATTAGTAATTTTTATACTGTTTATAAATTTCGGATTTCTAGGCTATTTTTTTACTGCGTGATGTACTGTACATTATATAGTCTATGTATTTCGCATGGTTTGTAGCTACGTTCTAACTCAGCTCCCCGTTGGATCTGCGATGTTAAGCGTCGTTAGGTCTGGGTAGTAGTTGAAAGGGAGATCGTCCTCCGTGTCCAGATGATGTAGCGATCCATGGTTCAGATAGACTCGGTTCGACGCTCAGGCCTGTTTGTTTTAAGAATTATATAAAATAAATGGTGGTATTAATAATTCACCGGACAAGAAATAATCGTAAATAAAATGTCTCACTTTGATCTTCAGTAGTTTTAACTCTTTCAGTTACCTCATTGGGATACGTTGTGCAGAGAGATTAAATGAGGTTTTTAATCTGTCTTATAACACACACTGTACAGAATATTTGCGTTGTCGATTTCTTTCAAATAAAAACTCTCTCTCTCTCTCTCTCTCTCTCCTCTCTCTCTCTCTCTCTCTCTCTCTCTCTTCCAGGCAACAATATAGACATCCATCACAAAGTCCATTGTTAATAGTTAAAAAAAATTCAAATTATTGAGGCTTCTGGAATAAAAAATCACCCTGTACTTCGGCAACCAGGTTTGGAGGAGATATGGAACGTGGTTCGGATTCCATGTGAAACTGCAGGTCTAAGGTGAAGTGAAAAGCTTGGCCTTCGTCAAAATGAACAATTCGGGAGAAAGTTAACCAAAGGTTTACAAAAGGATTATATATGTGTGTAGTGAATACTCTTATTTTAGTTTCAAGATAAATGTTAATTTTACCGTCTTGAATTTCGGAATAGTATAAATTCATTTTAAATTAGTTACCCCATCATAATTCAATTGTGAACCACATTAATACTAATTTTATGTATACTATATTATTTTATTGTATGTAAACATAATTAATTATATATCACAATTGTCAGTTAATTATTTATATTCAAATAATTATTTTAATCTAATACCATGTCCATTTTGCAAATAAATAATAGAAAACCAAAGGTTATATTTTCCACCTTTGGTACTGTCGCAGTTTCGCCTAACGGACTCAATACGGCTAGTGAGATAATCACTGGTTGGCACTTAACTAGCGGCAGTGCTTATGGCTACATCATCCAGGTTAAACCTATACCGGATAGATGCGCTACGGTCCCAAGCCGTAGCTTGCCTAGGCCGACGACGACGACGACGTAAACCAACAATTGGTGACCCCGGAGCTGGATTACCCCTTCTACCCGAACGACTAGGACTAGACTGTAATGTCGTTCGTGCCCATCACCCCCTTCACCCGAACGACTAGGACTAGACTGTAACGTCGTTCGTGCCCACCACCCCCTTCACCCGAGCGACTAGGACCAGACTGTAACGTCGTTCGTGCCCATCACCCCCTTCACCCGAGCGACTAGGACCAGACTGTAATGTCGCTCGTGCCCTCTGCCCCTCACCCCTGCCCGTGCGCTCTGTGCCTGCGCTCGTCTCAACCTCCACTCCTTCGTTGGGAACTTGTCGTCTTGCTTGTACGTCAGCAAGCATAGGAGAAGATGCCTGACGACGCTGGTGCCATCTCCCACTTGAGCGTAAAAGCTCCCCGTCTTCTGGCCGGGTGATCCATTTATTTGGTTCCACAAGTGGAATCACAATTCAACTTGGGAAGGATCACCGCTAGCAGGACAAAATACGATCATGTTTTGTCCTCTCTACCAGCGAGCATCATCTCTGAAGTCCGTGACGTCATCGTATCTACTTCCACGAGTGAGGACCCGTACAACGATCTGAAGTCTGCCATCCTGTGCCGCACCACTGTCTCCGAGCGTGAGAAACTACATCAGTTAATCTCAAAAGAAGAACTTGGAGACCGTAAGCCCACTCAAATGCTGAGGGCTATGCAGTGCGCTCTAGGCGAACGCGCACAAACCTTCGATAAGGACATCCATTAGACAGTTGTTCTTGCAGAAACTTCCTCCATCAGCTCAGCGTGTCTTGGCCACTATGGATCCTGCTACTCCAGTGATAAACTAGCAGAAACTGCCGACAAAGTAGTGGAGATTGACACAGCTCCGGTCAACAGCGTGAATACACAATCGGAACTGGAGTTGAAAGTGGAAGAGTTAAGTCAACAACTCAACCACGTTTGTTCTCTGCTACAAAATCAACGGCAAAGAAGCCATTCTCGGTCAAGATTTACGAAGAGGCATCGTTCGAGTTCCGGGAAGATCTGCTTCTACCACTCGAAATTTGGAAAGAAGGCTAGGAAGTGCATCTCCCCTTGCAATTTTTCGTCGGAAAACCCAGCAGCGAGTCCTAATGGCGTCTAGTACTCGCACTGCCAACCTGTTATTCATAAAGGACAGGAACTCTGGTGTCAATTTCTTGGTCGATACCGGAGCGTCAGTCAGTGTATTCCCTCAAAATCTGGTCATACGCACCCGGAATCTCCGCCTCTATACGCTGCTAACGGTTCACGCATACCCACGTACGGTACTCAGTCGCGTGAACTAAACTTGGGCCTTCACCGATCCTTCAAGTGGATTTTCATCTGTGCTCAAGTGCAGCATCCCATAATCGGCGCTGACTTCCTCCAGCATTTCAAACTCCTGGTGGATCTTGACAAGCGACGCTTATGCGACCAGGCCACACTGCTTTCTGTTCTTGCCAACAGGTTGCCCTTCCGGACGCCTCGAACTCTGCACTTTCCCTCGTTCCCCCTAATTCCATGTACCAGTGCCTTTTCCAGCGATATCCAGGAATTCTTCAACCTATGCAGAGGGTGATACCATTAAGCACCATTACCCATCACATTACAACAAAGGTCCCCCCTGTGTTTGCAAAACCCAGACGTCTTGCCCCGGACAAATTGAAAGCTGCCAAATCGGAATTCCGCTTATGCTGGATCTTGGGATAATAAGACCTTCCAAAAGCAGTTGGTCCTCTCCCCTACACCTGGTCCAGAAGAAGTCAGGAGACTGGAGACCATGTGGGGATTACCGGTTTTTGAATTCGACAACCATCCCGGACCGATATCCGGTACCAAATGTCCAAGACTTTACTTCTCTTCTCCACGGCAAATCTATCTTCAGTAAAATAGATCTCGTTAAGGCTTTCCACCACATTCCCGTAGAGCCTTCGGATATTCCCAAGACTGCAGTTTGTACACCATTTGGGTTATTCGAATTTTTGAAGATGCCGTTCGGGCTACGGAATGCTGCGCAAACCTTTCAGAGGTTTATAGATGAGGTCACCAGAGGCTTAGACTTTGTTTATGCCTACATCGATGATTTGCTTGTTGGCCAGCTCAACGGAAGAGGAACATAAGGAACATCTTTCACTCCTCTTTCAACGCTTAGAACAATACGGTGTTACTATTAATGCATCTAAGTGTGTGTTTGCACAGCCAACCTTGGAATTTCTTGGTCACACGATTTCGCAGCACGGAATTACCCCCCTTCAGGACAAGTGTGAAGTGATAAAAAATTACCCTATGCCAAGTAATCAGCGTGAGTTACGTCGGTTTCTAGGTTTGGTAAATATTACCACAAGTTCATTAAAAACTGTGCTAGTGTTCTTGCTCCTCTACACGCTATGATCACACACAAAACGCAAGGTAACGAAATTGTTATGGTGTAGCGATAGTTACAGGCGTTCGACAATGCCAAAAATGCTATCAATAGTGCATTGTCTCTGTCATTTCCTATCAGTGATGCCCCCTAACTCTGACGGTCGATGCATCAGATGTTGCGATCGGTGGAGTGTTGGAACAAACCATTAACGGTCAACAAGCACCCATCGCGTTTTACTCGAAAAAGCTGCAGCCAGCCCAAACGCGTTATAGTGCTTTCGGACGTGAACTTCTTGCTATTTACTTAAACGTGAAGTTTTCAACATTTCCTTGAAGGCGAGAGTTTTGTGTTTTTACCGACCACAAACCTTTGGTCACTGTC
Organism: Bathynomus jamesi; assembly: GCA_023014485.1. Classification (NCBI taxonomy): domain Eukaryota; kingdom Metazoa; phylum Arthropoda; class Malacostraca; order Isopoda; family Cirolanidae; genus Bathynomus; species Bathynomus jamesi. The sequence continues at coordinate 2,792,214 of JAJOZX010000004.1, read as the reverse complement.
TTCAATAAAAACAGCTGTAACCACTCTCCAGAGTCATCAGGCAACTCGATTATATCTCGCAATTTACCACTGATATCCGCCACATCAAAGGTGTCTTGAACACTCCAGCGGATGCACTTTCAAGAATAGAGATTACTTCTGTTACTCTCAGCTCTACACTGTGGAATGCTATTGCACAGGATCAAGATAAGGATACGGAACTACAAGACCTGCTCAGAGAAGACTCCACTCACTCACTTTCCCTCAAGAAAATGAGTATGCCAGGATTGTCTGTGCCCCTCTATTGCGACGTATCAACAGCTGCTATTCGCCCTTATGTCCCTCCATGTCACAGAAAAGCGGTCTTCACGGATCTTCATAAGCCCTCCCATCCTGGTATCCGTGCTTCGCAACACCTGGTTACCTCTCGCTTTGTTTGGCCCTCGATGCGGAAGGATGTCAAACATTGGACCAAAACGTGCCTTGCCTGCCAGCGTGCCAAAGTCCAAAGGCACACCAGGTCCCCCTTTGACGCATTTCCGCCCCCATCCCAGCGATTTGAGGTAATTCATGTAGACATTGTTGGCCCTCTTCCAGTGATTCAAGGCCAACGTTATCTGCTCACCTGTCTCGACCGCTTTTCCAGATGGCCTGAAGCCATCCCACTTCCTGATATCCAAGCGGACACTGTTGCAAGAGCCTTTCTTCATGGATGGGTATCAAGATTTGGATTGCCGACAAAAGTCATCACTGACCAAGGTCGCCAATTTGAGTCTTCGCTTTGGAAGAAGTTTACCAGCTTGTTGGGTACAGTACATGCGCATACCTGTGCGTATCATCCGCAAGCTAACGGCCTCGTCGAACGCTTCCATCGCCAGCTGAAGTCATCCCTTATGTGTCACGAAGACTCCCATTGGATGGATAAGCTTCCACTCGTTTTGCTTGGTATTCGCTCTGCATTTAAGAGTGATCTGAAGACTACAGCGGCTGAACTAGTCTATGGAACAACACTGCGGCTACCAGGTGGCTACTTCACTGCAGGGGATAAGTCATGTGATCCTACGGAATTCGCTCAAACACTTTCCTCTCACATGCAGTCCCTTCAGCCTGTTCCCCCTCGATGACTAGCCAACAGAACATCTTTGTTTCCCCTGCCCTCAGTCTTGCACCCACGTTTTCGTTCGTGTACCTCTCCCAAAACGGCCTCTCCAATGTCCATATGACGACCCTATGAAGTTCTCCGACGTACGCGCAAATCATTTCTCATCCAGCGCGGTTCCAAGGTCGACAAGGTTTCTATCGATCGTCTTAAGCCTGCGTTTTTGGAATCAACCTTAAGCGAGGTACATGTAGCTACCAAAAAAGGTCCAGAGGAAATCAGTGTCGTTCGGAACTCTTTGAACTTCCTCTCTGGTGGGGGAGTGTGTAGTGAATACTCTTATTTTAGTTTCAAGATAAATGTTAATTTTACCGTCTTGAATTTCGGAATAGTATAAATTCATTTTAAATTAGTTACCCCATCATAATTCAATTGTGAACCACATTAATACTAATTTTATGTATACTATATTATTTTATTGTATGTAAACATAATTAATTATATATCACAATTGTCAGTTAATTATTTATATTCAAATAATTATTTTAATCTAATACCATGTCCATTTTGCAAATAAATAATAGAAAACCAAAGGTTATATTTTCCACCTTTGGTACTGTCGCAGTTTCGCCTAACGGACTCAATACGGCTAGTGAGATAATCACTGGTTGGCACTTAACTAGCGGCAGTGCTTATGGCTACATCATCCAGGTTAACCTATACCGGATAGATGCGCTACGGTCCCAAGCCGTAGCTTGCCTAGGCCGACGACGACGACGACGTAAACCAACATGTGTATATATATATAGAGTATATATATATGAAAATTATTTCAGGAAAGTGACACGTGAAAAATATTTATGATGAATAAAACCACGAAGGGAAAAGAAACACAAAGTGGTGCTGAAGCGCTTTCGTCTAATGACATCCTCAGGAACACTGAAGTAAAAGGAGTGTTCAAGACAATATATAGGTTACAAAAATATATGTACAGTAGATATATAATATATATAGTAAGTATAGAAATAAAAATTGTGGGAGGAGCAAATACATTTGTACGGAAAACTGACAATTTTAGCACTTTGCCCGAAATTCAACATAAATTCAAATGGCTTGTTTACAACCAATTTTTTATAGTTATTTTCTAAATGATACATCGGTCACAAAAGAATAAAGAAATGAAAATAAATATAAATTGAAAGCGAAAATAGATTAAAAAAAATTACAAACTGATGCCTAAATGATATATAGGTCACAACCGAAATACATAAATAAACATGCGGATAAAAACAAAACTGTAAGCGGAGCATACAAATTCAAGTTCAATTAGAAGGTTTACAACCAATTTAATAGATGATGCCAAAATGATATATATGTCACAAAGAAATAAAATAATGAAATAAACCTATAAAATAAATTGAAACATAAATTGTAAGAGAAACACAAATTTATAAGGGAAAAAATTACCAAAAGTTTTTTATAGTTATTGTCTGAATCATACATGGGTCACAAAAAAATAAAAAAGTACAAATAAATATGAACTGGAAAACAAAATGATGCCTAAATGATATATAAAGAACTACAAGAATATATACGACATATAGAGGATATATATACGACATATATATAAGCAATATATATATATATATATATACATAAGGGAAAAAAAATTACCAAAGGTTTATGTAGTTATTGTCTGAATGACACATAGGTCACAAAAGAATAAAGAAATAAAAATAAATATAAATTGCAACAAATTACAACTGCTGCCTCAATGATATATAAAAAAAAATATATAAGAATTACATACATGTACACACACACACACACACATATATATATATATATATATACATATATAAGAAATATGCATACAACAATAAATTGAAAAATAAGATCGTAAGAAAAGCATACAAATTTATAAGGAAAAAGAGACAACACAAAATTTTTTTTTACCAAAGGTTTAGCAGCCTGCTGCCTTGTTTAAATCCATTCTGAAGGAATTCAGAGCAACAGGATCGAGTTGAAACAGACCTTTACTCATGTCAAGGTTATTTGTATGTTGAATTATAGCAGACTCAAGAATATTTCTATTAACAATATTGCTAGAGTGAAACAAAACTGAAGCATTATTCCAATCAATACAATGGGATAACTCTGACAAATGGACAAAAAGGGCACTGGACAACTGTCCCGTTCTAACGGAATATTGATGCTGTTTTACACGCGTTTGCAAATCCTTTCCCGTCTGACCTATGTAAAAGGAATCACATTGTTTACACCAATTTTATAAATAATGCCTAAATTATTGGTAGGGCTATTTTTTACTACGATGTTTTTCACAATATTGTTATATGAAAAAAACTACACTGATATCCAAAAGTTTAAGTACATTAGCAATGCCTAAAAAGCCCGGGGAAAATGGAAGTACTAATATATTCTTGGACAAGGTGCGAGTGTTATTATTCACACGATAGAAGGTTCGTTTAGCCTTATTAAGACAAGATTCCATGAACGAAGATGGGTAACACAGCTCACTTCCAATACCGTTGATATTTTCCAATTCGGCATCGATGTATTCCGGACTGGCGATCCTAAGAGCGCGGAGAAACATTGAGGAAAATATGGCCTTCTTAATAGGGATGTCATGTCCAGAGTAAAACTGTACGTAGGACAAATTGTTTTTTTTTTTCCGATAGATACTAAACTTAAAACCTGGGCTATCCCTATGTACACGCACATCCAAAAACGGGATTGAGTTGTCTCGCTAAAGTAAACTTAATGGAGGGGACTTGATCATTTAACTGCAGGAGGAAGTCATCCAGGTCACGATTCATAGGCCAGATACACAAAATATCGTCGACGTACCGCAACCATGGGATGCCAACCCCCAGGATTCTCGTAATGTAAGTAATTTAAAAAAACTCCATATAAATATTGGAGAGGAGGGGCGACAAAAGGTTGCCCATGGCCATCCCAAAAACTTGTTCATAATGCTTGCCATTGAAAGTGAATTTACAATTCTTGATACAAAGCTTAATAAGTTCCAAAACAATGTGTGCAGGTAGTGGCAGATCATACTTATGTAATTCTCGGGCGAGAAAGTCAAGCATATCGTTAATCGGCACTTTTGTGAACAATGAACAAACGTCAAAACTAATCAATCTATCGTTGGTATCAGTGCGAACATTATTCAATTTTTCAGTAAGATCCATGGAATTTTTTACATGTGAATCAGAGATAGTTCCAAGAATGGGGGACAAGACATTGACAAGCCATCTGGAGAGTTCATAGGTAATAGAGCCCACCGAGCTAATAATAGGGCGCATAGGGTTGCCAGGTTTGTGGGTTTTAATAAGACCATAAAGGTAAGGAAGAGAAGGTGAAGTGGACAAGAAAAGGGGAATTAAGTCCTTATGATCTTTGAGAATGCGTTTCAAGCCACTATTGAATGATTTGTTGACATCATCCTGCGGGTTTTTCCTAAGTTTCACGTATGTGGCGGGGTCCTGAAGAAGCTCGTTCATCTTTCCAATGTAGTCCACTTTGTCCATAATGACTATGGTGTTGGCCTTGTCTGCTTTAGTAATATGGAGCTCACTATCTTTTTTTAATTGTGAAAGGCTATTGCGAAAACGTTTAGGAAAGTTATCTTCGTAAGTAATATTCGCAGCTCCATAGACAAGGCCTTTAACTATGTTTACCAAAGACTGAGGAAGGTTACACTATTTTTCAAAACAAGCAAGACTATGACAAATTTGCAAAGCAGTAGGATTTTTAACAATAAAAAAGGACATACCAAATCCAAGGGCACATTTTGCATCGTCACTAATGTTTTTCGAAGAAAGGTTCACAACACATTTTGAGCTTGCTTTTTTACTCCACTGACTATTTCGAATGAGACTTTTGATTTTGCGATCCAAAATGTTACGAAGTGAAGAAGTTCTCCGACGCAACTCTGTAAATTTCATTAAGCATAGGTTGGATCCACGGTTGGGGAATAACGGTCAAAACATTACGTTTGGCAATGCCTAAATTTTTGAAGGTGGACCATTCATTTTGTCTGGTGACTTCAATATGTTTCTTTAAAATTAATCAGCTAAAGTTGTTGAACGGATGGTCGCCCATTTGTCTGAGGCGAATCGGAAGGAGGGACTTGGGAAGGACCTGCACCTCTAGACAATCAGTAAGAAACTTTCATCGGATACGAATTGCATGCCCTTTCATTAATGTAGAAGAAAACACAGACACAAACAGAGACAATAGAGGGAACAGCAAGGCGAAGGAACGCGTGGTGTTCATTCCTTCAGAATGGATTTAAACAAGAAGGGCAGGCTGCTAAACCTTTGTTAAAAAAAAATTTTGTGTTGTCTCTTTTTCCTTATAAATTTGTATGCTTTTCTTACAATTTTATTTTTCAATTTATTGTTGTATGCGTATTTCTTATATATATACGTGTATGTATATATATATATATATATATATGTATATATGTGTATATGTGTACATGTATGTATTTCTTATATAATTTTTTTTATACAGGGTGTCCGAGAATTATCTGTACAATTTTTGGCTGTTATTAAAAGTCAACCATGAAGTGTAGAAATTCAGGTTTTGTCCCATTTTACAGAGAATCTCATTAAGTTTTTTCTGATACCACGTTTTGATAAGTTTTTTAGAAATGTACGCGGGTGACAGACATTGATGATTTAAAAGCAAGAATCACAGCTGCTATTGAGCGAATTGATGTGGATATGCTGCAGCGTACATGGCAACATTTGGAGTATCGATTGGATGTTTTGCGAATCACTAATGGTGCACATATCGAATGTTTGTAACAACGTTACTTTAATAAAAGAAACTTTTGAAAATACAGATTCTAAATAATCTTCTTTAAGAATTTTACGTGTGTTATCAAGAATTTTATTAAAAGATGAAATTGTACAGATAATGTTCGGACACACTGGAATTTCTGAAAAACTTGTCAAAACTTGGTATCAGAAAAAACTTAATGAGATTCTCTGTAAAATGGGACAACATTGGAATTTCTACACTTCATGGTTGACTTTTAATAACAGCCAAAAATTGTACAGATAATTCTCGGACACCCTGTATATCATTGATGCATCAGTTGTAATTTGTTCCAATTTATATTTATTTTTATTTCTTTATTCTTTTGTGACCTATGTGTCATTCAGACAATAACTATATAAACCTTTGGTAATTTTTTTCCCTTATGTGTATATATATATATATATATATAATATATTATATATATATATTGCTTATATATATGTCGTGTATATATATCCTTTATATGTCGTATATATTCTTATAATTCTTTATATATCATTTAGGCATCATTTTGTTTTCCAGTTCATATTTATTTGTACTTTTTTATTTTTTTGTGACCCATGTATGATTCAGACAATAACTATAAAAATCTTTTGATAATTTTTTCCCTTATAAATTTGTGTTTCTCTTGCAATTTATGTTTCAATTTATTTTATAGGTTTATTTCTTTATTTTATTTCGTTGTGACATATATATCATTTTGGCATCATCTATTAAATTGATTGTAAACCTTCCAATTGAACTTGAATTTGTATGCTCCGCTTACAGTTTTATGTTTTGATCCGCATGTTTATTTCTTTATGTATTTCGGTTGTGACCTATATATCATTTAGGCATCAGTTTGTAATTTTTTTTTTTTATCTATTTTCTCTTCCAATTTATATTTATTTTCATTTCTTTATTCTTTTGTGACCGATGTATCATTCAGACAATAACTATAAAAAATTGGTTGTAAACAAGCCATTTGAATTTATGTTGAATTTCGGGCAGTGCTGAAATTGTCAGTTTTCCATACAAATGTATTTGCTCCTCCCACAATTTTTATTTCTATACTTTCTCTATATATATATATATATATTATATATATATATATATATTTTTTGCAACCTATATATTGTCTTGAACTCTCCTTTTACTTCATGTTCCTGAGGATGTCATTAGACGAAAGCGCTTGAGCACCACTTTGTGTTTCTTTTCTCTTCGTGGTTTTATTCATCATAAATATTTTCACGTGTCACTTTGGTGAAATAATTTTCATATAATGAACACCACGCGTTCCTTCGCCTTGCTGTTCCCTTTATTGTCTCCGTTTGTGTATGTGTTTTCTTCTACATTAATGAATGGGCATGCAATTCGTATCGGACGAAAGTTTCTTACTAATTGTCTAGAGGAGCAGGTCCTTCCCAAGTCCCTCCTTCCGATTCGCCTCAGACAAATGGACGACCATCCGCTCAACAACTTTAGCAGATTAATTTTAAAGAGACATATTGAAGTCACCAGACAAACTGAGTGGTCCACCTTCAAAACTTTAGGCATTGCCAAACGTAATATTTTGACCGTTATTCCCCAACCGTGGATCCAACCTTTGTTAGATGAAATTTACAACGAGTTGCGTCGGAGAACTTCACTTCGTAACATTTTGGATCGCAAAATCAAAAGTCTCATTCGAAATAGTCAGTGGAGTAAAAAAGCAAGCTCAAAATGTGTTGTGAACCTTTCTTCGAAAAACATTAGTGACGATGCAAAAAGTGCTCTTGGATTTGGTATGGCTTTTTTTATTGTTAAAAATCCTACTGCTTTGCAAATTTGTCATAGTCTTGCTTGTTTTGAAAAAGAGTGTAACCTTCCTCAGTCTTTGGTAAACATAGTTAAAGGCCTTGTCTATGGTGCTGCGAATATTACTTTCTAAGATAACTTTCCTAAACGTTTTCGCAATAGGCTTTCACAATTAAAAAAAGATAGTGAGCTCCATATTACTAAAGCAGACAAGGCCAACACCATAGTTATTACGGACAAAGTGGACTACATTGGAAAGATGAATGAGCTTCTTCAGGACCCCGCCACATACGTGAAACTTAGAAAGAACCCGCAGGATGATGTCATCAAATCATTCAATAGTGGCTTGAAACGCATTCTCAAAGATCATAAGGACTTAATTCCCCTTTTCTTGTCCACTTCACCTTCTCTTCCTTACCTTTATGGTCTTATTAAAACCCACAAACCTGGCAACCCTATGCGCCATATTATTAGCTCGGTGGGCTCTATTACCTATAAATTCTCCAAATGGCTTGTCAATGTCTTGTCCCCCACTTTTGGAACTATCTCTGATTCACATGTAAAAAATTCCATGGATCTTACTGAAAAATTGAATAATGTTCGCACTGATACCAACGATAGATTGATTAGTTTTGACGTTTGTTCATTGTTCACAAAAGTGCCGATTGACGATATGCTTGACTTTCTCGCCCGAGAATTACATAAGTATGATCTGCCACTACCTGCACACATTGTTTTGGAACTTATTAAGCTTTGTATCAAGAATTGTAAATTCACTTTCAATGGCGAGCATTATCAACAAGTTTTTGGGATGGCCATGGGCAACTCCTTGTCGCCCCTCCTCTCCAATATTTATATGGAGTTTTTTGAAATTACTTACATTCCGAGAATCCTGGGGGTTGGCATCCCATGGTTGCGGTACGTCGACGATATTTTGTGTATCTGGCCTATGAATCGTGACCTGGATGACTTCCTCCTGCAGTTAAATGATCAAGTCCCCTCCATTAAGTTTACTTTAGCGAGACAACTCAATCCCGTTTTTGGATGTGCGTGTACATAAGGATAGCCCAGGTTTTAAGTTTAGTATCTATCGGAAAAAAGAAACAATTTGTCCTACGTACACTTTTACTCTGAACATGACATCCCTTTTCAGAAGGTCATACTTTCCACAATGTTTCTCCGCGCTCTTAGGATCGCCAGTCCGGAAAACATCGATGCCGAATTGGAAAGTATCAACGGTATTGGAAGTGAGCTGTGTTACCCATCTTCGTTCATGGAATCTTGTCTTAATAAGGCTAAACGAACCTTCTATCGTGTGAATAATAACACTCGTACCTTGTCCAAGAATATTTTAGTACTTCCATTTTCCCCGGGCTTCTTAGGCATTGCTAATGTACTTAAACTTTTGGATATCAGTGCAGTTTTTTCATATAACAATATTGTGAAAAATATCGTAGTAAAAAATAGCCCTACCAATAATTTAGGCATTATTTATAAAATTGGGTATAAACAATATGATTCCTTTTACATAGGTCAGACGGGAAAGGATTTGCAAACGCATGTAAAACAGCATCAATATTCCGTTAGAACTGGACACTTGTCCAGTGCCCTTTTTGTCCATTTGTCAGAGTTATCCCATTGTATTGATTGGAATAATGCTTCAGTTTTGTTTCACTCTAGCAATATTGTTAATAGAAATATTCTTGAGTCTGCTATAATTCAACTTACAAATAACTTTAACATGAGTAAAGGTCTGTTTCAACTCGATCCTGTTGCTCTGAATTCCTTCAGAATGGATTTAAACAAGGGTAGGCTGCTAAACCTTTGGTAAAAAAAAAATTTTGTCGTCTCTTTTTCCTTATAAATTTGTATGCTTTTCTTACAATTTTATTTTTCAATTTATTGTTGTATGCGTATTTCTATATATATATATATATATATATATATATATATATGTGTGTGTGTGTGTGTCTGTGTATGTGTGTAGGTATGTATATGTATATGTATATGTATGTATATATGTGTATATGTATGTATTTCTTATACATTTTTATATATATATCATTGAGGCATCATTTGTAATTTGTTCCAATTTATATTTATTTTTATTTCTTTATTCTTTTGTGACCTATGTGTCATTCAGACAATAATTATAAAAACCTTTGGTAATTTTTTTCCCTTATGTGTATATATATATATATATATTCCTTATATATATGTCGTATATATATCCTATATATGTCGTATATATTCTTATAGTTCTTTATATCATTTAGGCATCATTTTGTTTTCCAGTTCATATTTATTTGTACTTTTTTATTATTTTGACCCACGTATGATTCAGCCAATAACTATAAAAAACTTTTGGTAATTTTTTTCCTTATAAATTTGTGTTTCTCTTACAATTTATGTTTCAATTTATTTTATAGGTTTATTTCTTTATTTTATTTCTTTGTGACATATATATCATTTTGGCATTATCTATTAAATTGATTGTAAACCTTCCAATTGAACTTGAATTTGTATGTTCCGCCTACAGGTTTATGTTTTTATCCCCATGTTTATTTCTTTATGTATTTCGGTTGTGACCTATATATCATTTAGGCATCAATTCTTTTTTTTATATATTTTCGCTTCCAATTTATATTCATTTTCATTTCGTTATTCTTTTGTGACCGATGTATCATTCAGACAATAACTATTAAAAATTTGTTGTAAACAAGCCATTTGAATTTATGTTGAATTTCGGGCAAAGTGCTAAAATTGTCAGTTTTCCGTACAAATGTAGTTGCTCCTCCCACAATTTTTATTTCTATACTTACTATATATATATATATATATATATCGGGTGGCCCAAAAAAAAGTTCTCATTTTTCAACTAGTCATATCTCAGTAACCCGTGGACCTATAGAGACGATATTTTAACACAATTTACATCAAAGCCTTGTCTCACTATTTTTAAAATTTGAAAACGATATCATTTATGCTTTTCTCACAATTTAGAAAATAAAAACTCGTGTCAAAAAAACAAATATCATGAATATTTTATTTATTTTAGCCAATTAAATGATCGATTGGACAACCGTCCTGTTGACAAACTAATCGGAGTCTCTTCTTCCACACAGAGATGCTTTGTTGCACCTCATTATTGTCAATTTCCTGCCATGATTGTAGTATTTTGTCCTTTAATTCACGTTCAGTAAATTTTTCGCGCTGCCCACGATAAACTTTCTCTTTCAGGAACTCCCAAATCGAATAATCCATTGGGTTACAGTCCGGGCTTTGAGGCGGCCACTCATTCTTGGTAATGAATTTGCGCGTATTATCATTCAGAAATGCCTGTGTGGCCTTGCTTGTATGTGACGGTGCCCCATCTTGTTGAAAACAAAAATCATTTTCTGGATAGAGACGACGGCAGTCTGGCAACAACTTTGTGTTTAAAAGTTCCATGTAATTTACGGAATTCACGTTTCGTCGTTTCGGTATCAATAAAATGAACGCCAGTTTTACCGTTCCAAGAAACGCCTGCAGATATCATCTTTTTTTGAAAATCGCGATGTCTCATGATACAGTCTATTCACCGGAATATCGCGTTTTCGACCACGTCCGTAGACAACGTCATTTTGAGTATTTCGTGGAATTTCTAGTGTAAAATCCTTCTCATCCATGAACACTATCTTCTTAACACCATCAACTGAAAATTTATTAAGCAACTGTCTGCACCTTGTTTTTCTTTTATCCTTCACATTTTCGTTTTTTCTAGATGTGGGAATCCTTTTGAATGGTTTTAGGTTCAGCGATTTTACTACACGTTGCACAGAACTCCTACCAATACTCAAATTTTTGGCAATTGTCCGTTGCGATAAATGAGTCCCTGGTTCATTTTCTTGAGAGCAGATTTTATCATTTATGTAATCCACGTTTTCTGGTGTTGTTGCTGTTTTTGGCCTGCCACTTCCTGGTTTCCTGGTGGTGGTTCCTGTATCGCGAAGCTTCTTTAACAGTTTGTCTAGTGTACGTCTCTTCCAACCTCTCCCTGGAAACTCTCGTAGTAATCTTCCACTCTTCCATCTTTTGTCAATGTAGCAAGCTTTAATGAGAGCACAGTCTTCTTCTGACAACGTCATGATTGCGACTGAAGGACTGAAGGATATGTAGTCTGTAAACTTGTAAACTCTGAAATGGGCGTAGCCTACGCATGGCCTAAAATTCGCCAAAAGGGCGAGCATAGAATACAATCGATATTTGTTTTTTTGACACGAGTTTTTATTTTCTAAATTGTGAGAAAAACATAAAAGATATCGTTTTCAAATTTTAACCATAGTGAGACAAGGCTTTGGTGTAAATTGTGTTAAAATATCGTCTATATAGGTCCACGGGTTACTGAGATATGACTAGTTGAAAAATGAGAACTTTTTTTTGGGCCACCCGATATATATACTGTACATATATTTTTGTAGTCTATATATTGTCTTGAACTCTCCTTTTACTTCAGTGTTCCTGAGGATGTCATTAGACGAAAGCACTTGAGCACCACTTTGTGTTTCTTTTCCCTTCTTAGTTTTATTCATATATATATATATATATATATATATATATATATATATATATATATATATATATATATAGAGAGAGAGAGAGAGAGAGAGAGAGAGAGAGAGAGAGAGAGAGAGAATGAAGCTGGTAGTCGTATGAGGTGCAAAGAGACCAACATTATAAACCTCTTTATGTATTTTAAATTACAATACTCTATGTCGATGTTTTACTTGAATAAATTATAGCTATATGCCTTAAGGATTAATGAAAGGCTATTAAGGCTATTCTTCTCAATGTTGCAGTTTGCTGAACAATATAATAATGAGATGTGAGTGGTGAAAATAAATTTGCGAAGAGAATAAGCCAAATTTGATAAAGGCACACCTTCTTGTGAAAATAAATCTGTGGAGAGAATAAGCCAAATTTAATAAAGACACCTTCATTATCCGTGAAGGTGACCAATCAGGACTTCAATGCGAAAAGCGTGTGTCCGTTACATCGGTGTTACGACAGCTGATTAGCACACAAATATAACATAGTCCGCCCAGTCACATTGACAACCAATCAACAAACTTACGTATCGCCTATTAGTCTTCTGGGAGGTGGTTACAATCGGAATCTTGCATATAAAAGGGAATATTTTCAGCTGGAACTCACAGCAGTTATTTTCACCAGTGAATAAGCACACGCATCATCTAACAGCACAACTTTACAATTTACAGGCTTTATATGAGGAAAACGACAATGATACGTTGGCAACAATTAGTGTTTTTAACGCATCCTTCCGGGACGGAATATTTTCAACGCAAACCGTTACTAATATCTGCACTGCTGATGCTCCGTTTGATCCAGCTAAAGACTCTACAGTAGAGATGTGAGTATAAAAATTTATGTACCTTTATTTCTATTTTATTTTTTTTGTGTCCTGTATTCAATCGCTAACTTATTTATTTTAGTGGTGCTCCTGAGGATGTCATTAGGCGAAAGCTCTTGAGCACCATTCTGGGTTTCATACGTGATTATTTCATATATATATATTAGGGTGGCCCAAAAAAATGAAAGTTGAAAATATCTTTCTCCACAAGGCCATCCGTGTTCCATATCAAAATGTAAGAACTCATGCCAAACATTAGACAGCTCATACAATATTTAGAGGTCGCGAACAGTTCCTATATTTTTAGGATTTGAAACAAAAATACAATATCAATGTTTATTTCAAAATTTAAAGTCAACACCACAGAGCACATGTTATGCAAAAATATAGTAGAACACACATTCATAGCAGTTAATACGACTGCACTAAATCCTTGTATCAGGTCATCCCATAAGTAATGTCGTTTTTTTAGATCGGAATTTGAAGGACAAAAAAACTCAACTAAAACTTTTTAATCTAGTATATATTTTCTTTCGGAATCAATGACACTCTGCCAACATCCTACAAGCTTTTCAATGCCATGTTTATAAAATTCAGGCGGTTTTAAGGCAAAAAACGTACAAAGACTGGTGTGCAGGTCATCTAATGAAGTATACTGTTTCTCGTCAAGATGGTTTGGCAGACTCCTGAAGAGATGATAATTTGAAGGTGCAAGGTCTGGAGAATATGGAGGATGTGGATGTTTTTCCCACCCAAGCTCCTAAATTTTTGCAGAAGTGATCCCAGCAGTATGAGGACGTGCGATGTCGTGGTGGAACACGATTCCTTTCCGATTAACCAAAGAAGGTCTCTTCTTTTAGTGCAGTGTTCAATCGATCCAGTTGTTGACAGTAAATTTGAGCGGTGATTGTTTGGTTGTGTGGTAAGGTTTCAAAGTGCATTACACCACCTTTATCCCACCAAACACTAAGCAACACCTTCTGAAGATTTGGTTTTGGCTGTGGTGTCGCTGGTTCTCCGGCACAAACCCACTGTCGACGGCGCTTAACATTCTGGTACAGTATCCACTTTTCATCACCAGTCACTAAACGGTGCAGAAACGGATCTTGGAGTTCACGGGAATGAAGAGCTGTGCTAATGTTTACCCGCACCCTCAGATTGTCGACCGACAATTCATGTGGCACCCATTTTCCTAACTTAGGCACTTTCCCGAGTTATTGCAAATGTCGATGGATGGTGGACGGGGATGAATTGAGTTTCTGGGCCAATTCTTCGACAGTTGTTGAACAGTCTTCTTCAAGTGCGGCTAACAGCAGGTCATCATCAAACTCAGCAGGGCGTCCAGAGCGTGCTGCATCTGTCAAACAGCAGTCACCATTCCTAAACTTTTGAAACCATCTTTGACATTTCATCACATGCAGAATATCGTTGCCATAAACGTCCTGAATGTTTCGCGTTGCTTCAGTAGCACTGTTCCCTTTTTTGAACTCGTAAAGCATTATATGCCTGATATGCTCTTCTGATACCGCCATGTTTATCAGGGGTTCACATAAAGCAAAACACACGTCTTCACTGGTCAAGGTCTGTAAATTATGTAGCGAAACACGATAGATAACCTTCGAAAAATTTATGCTTAAACCGAGTAGGACTAGTTTAAACTTAATCTATCGTAAAAAACGACATTACTTATGGGATGACCTGATATATCAAACAAACAACGTCACACCCGTTACTTTTTTTCGTCAAAGCCAACTTCTTCGGAACTGGCAATCTTTTTCGGTGGATGGCGACGAGTCGCAGTAGGTATTGTTTCTGGGTCTCGTCTTTCGTCAGCGCGATATTGTAGGACTGAATAAGAGCGACTCCTCGTTCTGCACAGTCGTTGACGACCTTGAGGAGCCTGCACTTAGCCTTAAGTAACTGGTAAATGGGGTCTATCAGCCAGAGGGAGGGAGGTTTTGACAAGAATGTCTTGGCTTCATCTTGTCCTTTCATGGAGAGTGTATCGAATATCTTCAAAGACCGGCTCGTGACGTACGATGCCAATGAGGAACGATGATCGAACACAGTCCCGTCCAGACGTCTCAAGAGTTTTTGGTTTGAGGGACGTAAGAAGTTGTCAACCATAGCTGCTTTGGTGATCTCGTCGACGCGATCGTCGAAGAGGGCGAGAGGCGTGAGGTGCTCAGAGAAGTACCACAAATGGCGATAGAAGGCCTTAACAGCCGCCTCCCTGAAGGCACGGTCAGGATATTCATGGAGGAGAGCAATTAGGTTTAAGTCGTTGAGGGGGACCCTTTCTGGGAGAGGGACTCGTGCCAGTAGCGAGCGTAAATAAGAGAAACGAAGGGG
The DNA here is from genome assembly GCA_023014485.1 of Bathynomus jamesi. Classification (NCBI taxonomy): domain Eukaryota; kingdom Metazoa; phylum Arthropoda; class Malacostraca; order Isopoda; family Cirolanidae; genus Bathynomus; species Bathynomus jamesi. The sequence continues at coordinate 2,776,744 of JAJOZX010000004.1, read as the reverse complement.
CAAATCTTTGTGACGCCAGCTGTCTCGTGGGCCGTCAACTTAATCTGGCTCCTGAAAAGGAATATCTTCAGCGAGTATATTGCCTTAGCCATCCACCGCGCGTTGTGCATAGCGCCTGGCGCACGAAAGGACGGTTCTCCGTCGGAGGATCCCCCTAGGAATATATGACAGAGCTGAAGCAACTCTCCATAGTCATCTCGTGGGAGCTGGCTCTTGACTGCCTCCGAGTAAAATGACATCATCTCCTCTCGTAGGCCATCCGGCATGCCAACGAAGAGCTCGTTTCCAGCAAAACGGAAATCAACTATATTAATATCAGGCCAGGTCTTCTGGAAGCGTTTGAAGATTCCCACTTCAGGCCCACCGGTTGGTGTCAGGGCGACAGAAAATACGGCCGACAACATTACCTCGAACACGTGATGACGGCACGCGATCCATGAGCTCCTTGTCCAGAGCCTTCTCAACTAGGGTTCACGCGCCAATATTCAGCCCAGTATTGGTTGCCGTCGTGTCGAAGACTAGTCCCTGGATCATGGGTTTGAGGTTCCGTTCCTCCAGCGCTTGGACACATGCATTACACTGCTCCTCTCCCATGCCGCGGCCGATCTTAGGGACGGCAAGAAGTTGCTCTGTTTCACCACCAGTCACCAAGATGGCGACGCGATCCACAAGCTTTTTATTGCCGGCGATATCTGGAAGCAGTTTACCGTCCCAGTGGAGAAGCAGTGGGCTGTCCGGCGAGAAAACGACCTGTTGAGCAGTTGCTACCGCCTCACGAGTGGTGACCCGCGCTCGCTGAATGGTGTTCCGGGAGAGCGCCACTGACTCCAGGCCATGACCGAGCGCTTGCGTGACGGCTCCTACGACGAGCAAGGCAGCGCGGTCAGGGAGTTTCACTCGGTCGAGCGCGGCGGCTACTTCCTTGGTCACAGTGGTCTGCTTCGATTTCTTAATCCTTGGCTGATCTTGACTGGATATTGACGAAGCTTCGAAATCATCTTCGGACTCCGTCGATGTGGAGGAGCTACAGATGTCAGCAATGGCGGAACTAGACGGAACAGCCGTATTCGCCTGTTGGGCGCTCAACATGCTTTTTTCTTTTGAGCACTGGCCTGATCACTCCTGAGGCGCTTGCGAGTCTCCTTGTTCGTCAAGGTCTTGTCGATCCCGGACATACTCGCGCTCGAGGGATCCTGCTGTTGCATCCGCAGGAACTGTTTGTCTTCTTCGTCCGTCATAATACTGAGGGCGTCTCTTCGTGAGATGTCAAATAGTTTGGTGCGATTCTCCTTGAATTTTCTTTCCTTGATTCGGCACCCGTCTTTCGGTTTCAATCGGTTTTTCTTCAACCCACAATATTCTTCATAGAGCTTCCGAAGCTTGCGCACGCCGGAGTTCACCCACTGGGTCGGAATTCGTGCCTTGTCCCAGATTGTCAGCGCTCTGTCTATGGTGACCTTAGCACTGTCACCGATTGTGGATCTCTTCTAGTGGTGAAACATGAAGTTCCTGAGAATAGCCCCGTTTGTTGGCAGGCCAGATTCCGAGATGTCCGGGTCCGGCTTACCCAGGAGCCAAACTTTCGGACTGCTCCTTGTCGTTGTCATGGTCTTGGCCTGTGGAATGGAAGATAAAATGGAAATTAGAGTTAAAGAACCTATACATATGTTTTATGTAGAATATAAAACAAACAATTTTAACAATTTTAATACTTTTATAAATTTAAATTTTTTTTTAATTTTTAACAATTTTAATAAACAATTCATTGTTCCAAATAGCTTATCAAGGTCAGTGCAGTAAATGAATGAGAGAAAAACTAAGCATAGTGTCCGCCACTCACTGGTGAAAAGTTTAACTTGCCTTATTGGTGTGGTTCACTGCGCGGCGTAACCCAGATGACAGGAACACAACAAAAACACGTCTACACCTGCCGAGACTTGGCGACCAACTGACCTAGTGGGAAGAGTGCATTGCTATCATATAGTGATTCTTTGGATATAGGTTTACAGTCTACAGTGGCGTTGGCGTTGCTCGGCAAATATTTATTGTAGAACATAATGGTGACCCAAAATTATTGAAATTACAAAATTTAGATATTTTTACCTTGAGGTCGCGAACTCTAAATATTGGCCGATCTTCCCGATTTTTTGCACGAAAGCTTCTTTTGTGATATGGAACAGGAATAGCCTTGTGGAGAAAATAGCAATTCAAACTTTTATTTTTTCAGTTAATTTTTGGGCCACCGTAATATATATATATATATATATATATATATATATATATATATATATATATGGGAATGAACTCAGAATGGTCCCCTGACATGTTATGTGCCTTGAAAAGTGGACGCTCAATTCTGCCAGTTGAGGTTTAAGTTTTGGTTTTTGGCTAAAAATATAATAGTTACCCCCTTTTTCTTTGATGTATTCAATCTGACGTGAAGGCAGCGAGTCTTTTGCTTATTTGAGGTTCTAAATGTAGCAGGGCTAGGCTGCTTTAAACCCTAGATCCATGTCCCAAAGCTGGATCCTGTCTGCTTTGCAGATAGCTGGTGAGGGAAGCTATATTTATGGGACCTCTTTGCGAGTGACCCGTTGCCCACGTCGGGCTAGCATCATGAAAAAGAAAAACTATGGTATTTGTCATTTACCATTACTTATTCGGATTATAGTGATTCAATTATCCCAGAAGAGTTCCTTGTTCCATGCACTGTCTGTGTGTATTATATATATGTATATATATATATATATATATATATATATATATATATATAGGGATGGACTGTAATAATACATTTTCAACTCATTGCATTTTTTTGTAAAATGTTTCATTAAAGTAGCAGGTATCCTTAATTTTTAATTATAGATTAGTTTCAATTAGTAATAACTAATTAATAATTAATTAATATTATGGTAAAGTCCTGTTTTGATATTTCTATTCATACAAATTCGTTGAACTTTTTTACCTTATAACAATCAAGACTCCTTTGCAAGTTTTAATTAATTTTATAAAAATCCATACTAAGTTCATTTTGAAATGTGAAGTTATTTGCCATTTTCTCTTAAAGGGGCTACAAACTTCTCTGAGTGGTTCGAAGATATTTGATACTTCACATTGGAACTCCTTGTAACTCTCTTCCTATATATATGTATTCTGCATGTGTTTTTGATGAAAAACAAACGGGTTTTTATTAAAAAAGATTCAGAAAAATGTATGAACTAATCAAAATAATTTAAAATTATCCTTTCTACTTAAAGGTCCTTTGAGGAAGTGACTCGTGTTATACTACTTTTCGTGAGAGTTTTGAAGAAATGCAAGTCGTGGACATGTAAACTGATGTAGAAGTTTTGCCGCGCAGTGAACCCAGCGTTGCCACATCATCAACGAAATAATCCAAGCTTGTTTCTTTTTTTTGTGTTTCGTGTAAGAGCTTTTTTTCTTTTTCATGTGTTTCGGGTAAGAAGAAGACGCAATGTATTTTCATCAATTTATTAAATGATAGAAATCATATTTTATAAAAGAGTACAATTTTTTATATCCATCTTAAATTAGTTATAGAATTAGTTTCAGTTACATTTTAAATAAGGTAAAGAATACACAAACTAATATTATTGGAGACAATATTGATGCAATTATTTATTTTATATATACAAGCAAAACATCATACAACACATCGAGTGTGCACAAACGGGAACCTTTTTTTTATCTGTCTGCACACCATTTCGTTGTTTCGCTGAGTGCGACATGGGTCGAATAATTTTTTAAAATTTATAAATTCCTTTTCACATGACATGTGTAAGAGAAATGAAAGGTAATACATGCCACAAGTATTACTATAGTATCCATGGAATTGGTAGGGATTCCAGACAATTTCGAGAAGGTGTAGCTGTTCGAGAAATTTTGAAATAATAACATCATTCCATGGATGAGTCCCGAGTGAATTAAAGAGTACACGCGGTCCCTATTTTTAAAGTAGATAGCTATCCAATAAATCCCTTCACCACCTCACCACCAATAATATCCGTGTTTACAATAAGTCCGCCGCATTTACTCGTAGTTGGCAATTTCAATGTTTCATTCTTCGCAAACACACCGATAAATTTGGAGCGCGTGATTCGTTCACTATTCATTACTCTCTGAAGTGTATTCACGTCCATTTTAAAAGTCAGCGACAACGCCCCTAAATATGTCAATTTCTATTAGGGCTTGTGATTCGAGGTATACTAGTACACTAATAGGTGCGTCTATCGGCTTGGCCAATTCCAATTTGACTGAAATGTTCCCACTTTATTGTGGAATTAAGTGTGTATTTACACTACCAGATAAATCAGGTGTGATACAAACGGATAAAGGTTAAATTGATCGATGAATTCTTTCTGCGTTACCCCAATCCCAAGCTCATCACAAGTACCTGCAATATGGGCCAGATTACTATAAGCTATCGAGCAAAGCGGGAACACAGCGTCTGATGAATAATCCGTATCCATTGTCCGCCCAGCGCAACGCCATTGATGTATAGAGCTATATTTTTAAGACCGAAATTCTCAAATCTAAAGGCGTTCTTTTTATATTTTAACGTTCACCGAAGCGTGTTCCTGCATTCAAATTAATATCCTTTTAGGTAGAACACCCAGGGCCACGTTTTTCCATCTGTTTTGAGGCCAACCTTGCTGGCACCGTGTATAGTTTGATCTGTACTCTGTTATTTGGGTATTTTACTGTGGCATGTAGTAAATTTTCCTCAATTTCTATTTGTTTAGGCGAACTTAATTTCACACGGCGTACGCGAACGTATGTTTCCATAATATGAATTACAACGGGCTTTGCACCCTCTTCTTGATCAGCCCCCAGATTTAAACAGATCTCAGGATTCGTGCGAGTGAGCTATATTTTCATATCGACCCCTTTCACAAACAACTCCTGGAATGTGAAGTCTGTATGCAGGCATCCAAAACACTCGTATATTTTCTTTTTAGAATTTTAAAATTTGTCCTTTATACTGTTTACGTCGTTAGCATGATAACAGCCCTCGGCAGTTAAAACGTACCCTTCGCTTCTTTTGAAAAGTTGAGGATATTTCCAGATAGGCTCGTAGGTGATAGTAACCCGTCCCTGCCGAGATGTTGACTTGATTTAAATATACGTCACACTGGTTGAATATGGAGTGCAGAAGGTTTGCTTCAAGATATACAGCATATTTGTCATCGCATTCCGTTCCACGAGAATGGGCTATACGAACTTTAGCGTACATGTGCACTCAGCTTGGATAAAAAAAGTAAGGGCCTGAGCTGGATATCACGAATTCTATAAGAGCACTCGAAGAACTAATTGTGCTTAACAGAATAATTGTAATAAGTCACTGTGTTCAATAGAAACTTGTGTTGGGGGTGCATGTCAAAGAGGGGCACCTCCGATTTACAACATTGTGAATTACACGGATGGATGAAGCATGTGGGGCGCAGAGTGCTGGAGATGGAGTTGCCGGGACGGAGAAGAAGAGGAAGACCGAAGACGAGATGGAGGGACTGTGTGGTGGCGGACATCAGGGAGAAGGACTTGGAGGAGGACGTGGTATACGACAGAGGAGAGTGGAGAAGACGAACCAAAAACAGCGACCCCATGTAAAGATGGGATAATAAGCTGCGGAAGAAGAAGAAGAAGAAGAAGAAGATGAAGCGTGCCATGACGAGTCAGAAATAGTGCCACCTCTCTTAACAAGTAGTAAACAGCCTACGATTCGTGAGAGAAATATCCTTAGCTTATATCAGTTAAAAAAATTGTCAACCATAGGTTTCAGTCGCTCAGAACACTTCTTTTTTTATGTCCTTTTACGTTTAACGCCACGTGCTAGCAACCCATTTTTCTTTTTCCGGACAGCCCTCTTCTTCCCACCACCACGCATTTTTCTCTTTGCATCTTTGATGATTTCGTCCCGTGTACGCTTTAAGTGTTTTTTTTAAGAACTTCTTTAGGTTTAGCACCAGCCATTATGTCTTCTGCCGTGTTAAGACCCGGTTGTAACGCTTTCCTCCCGAGGTATTTGGCACCCCTCTTCAGCAAGTGGACAGCCGTGCGTAGTATGGTTGAAAAAATAGACCCGATCCCACTCCCACGCTGGTATCTCACCCCTCGATAGACTGTGAAAGGCTTTCGTTCCATTATAACTCAGTGCGTCGAAAGTGCAGCTTCACTGTTAAATTCTCATCACCAAATGGGAAATTTTTCCCGCAATCGTTCTTATATATATTGAGATATTGGTTAATAGATTAGTTGCTACATTCACATAATGGGGTTTGTCATATGTAATACTCGAGCTCTTCCCTCTGTGGTTGGGGATGTGAGCGATGTGCAGCAGGCGTGCTCGGGTATTCCCAACGAACTAGTGCTCCGCTATATTGCTGTAAATATAGCACATGTCTGGAGGTGTATAGCCATCACTCAATTTCTCCAATTTCGACTGATACATTAGGCTGGACAAGTCATGTTGTGTCTCGTGAAAGGTATCTCTTTGGATGGCAGCTCCATATCGGCCATCGGTTATAATTTTGAGTCCTTTGTGTTTAATATTTCTGTTAGCCTGTGATCTTCGGATCAGAGTATATGCATGAGTATCTTTGTTTGCGATTTCGTATACTAAATCAGCCATAAGATTTGAGCTCTTTAAACTCACGTTTAAGTCTCTCAAAACATATCGGCCCGGGCCTAGTGTTACTACTGTAATGCATTGCAACCCCACTCAACACGGTACGCATGGTTTCATCCCGAGTTACACGGGCCTTTTCACACTCATCACAGTCTCTAAGAACCGTAAAAAACGGTTTCTTTATAAGCAATACTTAAAAAAATGGTGTCCAACTGAATTTCGCATATTCGAACCTCATACGTATCACGACCCAATTCGATGAATCCATGGAGTTCTGTTACAAAGTTGGCCAGGGTGTTGTTAGGATGTACAGACAGAGAAGAGGAGGCCAGTAGTGTGACGTAGAAATGGTTAGGCGCCATGTTGCATACTATTTAAGCCATTTCACCAGGTATATTTTTCTCTTACCTGATCCTTTGCTGCCTAAAATTTTTTCAATTTTAAACACATTTTTTCCTAAATTAAATGTCACTTTTGCAACTCCTCGAGGTAAAAGCCTCCTGCGATTTCTTCCTCTTTCAAATCATGAACGTAATACAACATTATCTCGCATTTAGGTCTCATGGCACTAACTTTAAAAATCTCACGTGTCTAACCTTGCTCAAATCCCTTCGCGAATTTATTTCCCGAACGCGACAGCTTTACATAATCATTGATTTTGAAACGTGAATAGTGTGGCGGTGCTCTACGAATATCTCTTCTCACATCAGGCTCTGCGTGCGTACCTCTTTCTAAAATCTCGTTAGGTGTTGTCCCAATCGCCCGGTGGTGTGATCAGTTGAAGGACGAGGCCAGTGACTCCAGAATGTCCATCTATCTGTATGTGTTTTTATATGTAAAATAGCGATGCATGCGTTCCTTTATGGTACGTTGAACTCTTTCAGCTAAAGAGTCCTTATGTATAGAATTGCTAGTGTAGTAACTGATATTAAACTCTGACAACATGTTCTGAAAAGCTCGGCCTATAAATGCTTTCCCCATATCCGTACAAAAATAGGAAGGAATCCTGTTTTCTTTCAACATCAACGTTTTGGTGGCTTTACCAACTGTTTCAGGCGATTTATTTTTCAGAGGAATTAGCCACATATATCTAGAGATTACATCTATTATGAAGAGGATGTAGCGGTAGCCATCATTATACAGTGAGTATCTTTGCATGTCTGTTAAATCCGCTTGCCAAATAGAGTCAATCGAGGCCGCGGTTGTCTTGGCTGTTTTAAACCTTTTCCTCACTGGTTTATGAACTGTATAAGCATCCTGCCCCCGCAAAATCCTCGCAACATCTTTTTTCCCTATTCCATTATTGTAAACATTTCTGTAGATTCTGTCAACGCCTCCGCTGGGCTAGAAATGCCATAATAACGTCTTCTTAATATGTTAACCATTGCGTATTTTAGAGGAACGTGGAGAGGGTTGGTCGTTGTTGGTTGGTCTCTTCTTTCTCCTCTTCAGACATGCTACCGTTGGGGGTGATGGCGTGCTCAGTTGTGGCACATGCGAGGCATGCTCCAAGTCTTTTAACCTGTTCAGATTTCCTATCAATGTTTTGGGGACAGTTATTTGTTGTGGTCTTGCTTTAATATGCTTCACCTGATGGTGAGGACCTATCCCACTTTCTTACCAGATCATAGATGATGTCAACCTTTGTTCCTTTCACAATGATCTCACCTGTATCGGCCCACTGTATGTTGGGATCCTCATTCAATAGATTATAAAGAGTTAAACCTTTATTCCTCAACGTATGTGGAAGGCTGCAGTTTAATACATGTTCGGTATGTTGTGGAGCCTGCCCGTTATTCTTTGACTGGTCAGCTCTAACGTCGGGCCCAGGTCCTATTTCGCCATGCTCATCGTTGTCCGTGCTGTGCCTAATAACCACGGGGAGCTCTGTTGGATTCTTATAATTTTCGTACTCATGAAGAAATTTCTGCAGAGCTTCTTGGTATAAGATTCTTTTCTCATCAGGTGACTCTTCACTGTTTAATAGAGCTAACAAAACGCTTTCCATTCTTTTAAGCCTGCTTTTACGAGGTTCTAGAACCGTATCTGGACTCTTTGAGCTTTGCAGTGAAGCATACACCTCGTGTGAAATCACTACCACTTTCTTCATTATATTAATCTCGTCAGTAAAGGCCCCAAAACTGAAAATAAGCTTGGTAGGAATGACCCCTCTCTTTGTACAATAATTCGTTTTTTTTCTACCCTACAGTTTGACTTTTACGAGCGAGTGTACGTATTATGTTCTTGTAACGGCGAAGGCGAGCTTTCTGAGGAGGGGGTTTCATTGGTACATTACATTTTATAACATTAAGACAGATTTCACAGATGCATTTTAAAAAGTCGGAGTCGATATTTTTAATAAACGTCTGTTGCAATGCCCGGGGCAGTCGATGATAAATTTTTATTAATTCAGGGTATTTCTTCAGCCTCTTTGTCATTCTGGAATATACACCGTTTCAGGCTTGTTTTGGAATATATTCGTTCTTAGAAGCACCCTAAACGTGTTTCGTGGGTGAAGGTCACAAAGCAAATATCCGTAACGTTGACTTGTAGCTTCTTTATAAACTTCCAAAAACTCCTTACGCTGATTCGGGAACATTTGATTGGCTAATGCCCCAATTTGTGACACATCACTACGCTGCGCGAATAAGACTAGATATTGTGTATTTAACGACACATCGCGCATGTATCTATTTTTGAAAAATATATTCTGGTTGATGAAGAACACGCTTATGTTAAGATGGTGGGAAAACACTGTAAATGTCTCGGCAAACGTTTTATCCATTTCTAACATGAGATCGTCAATTACAATGACTGTATGTTTATTTCCCTTTAGCGAATTAATGTCATATACACCTTTGTGGAATAAAATATCATCTTGGTACTCGTTGAACACTGACTGGTACGTCGAATAGCACCACATAACTTTATGCACAAATTTTGAAAACATCTCTCCGTTATCTTTAATGATTTTAAGCATAAACACAGTTTTGCCCACATCTGTAGGGCCAGATATAATACATGTGGACGGGCTCGTGAACCTGAATTTTTCTACAGAATCCATCTCTAACACGTCACACTCCTAAGTGGATCATTTACAAAATATAATAAAAATTTAAGTGGTGTTCCTTATATTCTACAGTCTTGTTTTTCCTCTTCTTCCACAGAACCGTGAATGACGATGAGGTACAGCATCCCATCATCGACATTACGGATGATATATATGATAGTATGGCCTTCATTTAGCAAATAAATAGATTTAACGTCAACTGCAGCATTTACCGTTTTATTTGATAGTCGCATATTCTCTCGTATATAACCATCAAATATGACTAATTCAGAAGTATCGGAAGAGATCCGTGTACCATCATCATTTAAATCCAGTTCATTGTCAGCACAAAGAAAAAGTTGCCTCAAAAATCCTGAGACTAATCTACAGATCTACTGAAACTAAGGCTAACAAAGGCCCTAAGATCCACTCTAAGGTTAGCCCGAGAGAAAGGAAAGAGTAGGGGGTTAAGAGAAGAGAAGAGAATAAGGGTTTAAGTAAGGAGGAACACCTATCACTCGTGGGTTAACATTCATTCAGAAAAAGATAAAAAAGACTCACCATCATCATCCGCCGGCCACTGCCGACAAGTCAACAAAATAGTCGGAGAAAATAGGAGGGGGGTGGAAGATGAAAAGAAGTAAAATAAGAACGCTTACAAACCATGCAAACACAGTCTTAACTCACTGTCATACCATGCAAACTACAAACATGCAAGAACAGAAAGTTACAGACATGCAAAGTAAGGAGAGGATAAGAAAAAAAAAGACGTTCGTATTAGTCTAATTTTTTTTTTTTTAATAATTTTATCGCTGGCATCACACGCTGGCATGTCACAAGCTGGCATTTATCGTCAACAGACTCATCCTAGACCACCACCACCAGAGCTCCTGTTGCTAATTTTTTTTTTTATTTTAAACAACGTTAATATTTTTAAAATGTTTGTCAAGGCGGTTCTTAAACACATTAACGCTGGTAGAGTTCACGACGGGCGCGGGAAGATTATTCCATTTATCAATTACTTAAAACGTAAAGAAGTTTTTAGCGATATTAGTAATGAAACGTCTGCCACGCAAATTAAATCCGTTATTACGAGTATTACTATTATCGAAAGTGGACAATTTGTCAACATTTACGTTATCGATGTTATTAACGATTTTGAAAACTTCAATAAGCTCCCCCCTTAATCTCCTAGTTTCGAGTGAATATAGGTCTAACTCTTTAATCCTCTCTTCATAAGGCTTATTGCGCAATGACGGAATTAGTTTCGCGGCACGACGCTGAACCTTTTCTAACCTATCAATATCCTCACGCAAGTACAGGCACCAAAACATTGTTTGCACTGATCTACAGAAGTTAAGGCTAACAAAGACTCTAAGATCCACTCTAAGATTAGCCCGAGAGGAAGGAAAGAGTAGAGGGTTAAGAGAAGAGAAGAGAATAAGGGGTTAAGTAAGGAGGAACACCTATCACTCGTGGGTTAACATTCATTCAGAAAAGAGAAAAAAGACTCACCATCATCATCCGCCGGCCACTGCCGACAATTCAGAAAAATAGTCGGAGAAAATAGGAGAGAGGTGACAGATGAAACAAAGTAAAATGAGAACGCTTACAAACCATGCAAACACAGTTTTAACTCACTGTCATACCATGCAAACTACAAACATGCAAGAAAAGAGTTACAGACATGCAAAGTGAGATAAGAAAAAAAAAAGTAGGGGAAGTTAAACAAAAGTGGGTTAGTTTACGCTACGAGCTACATCTACGTTCGTGTTAGTCAAATTTTTTTTTTTTAATTTTATTGCTGGCATCACACGCTGGCATGTCACAAGCTGGCATTAATCGTCAACAGACTCATCCTCGACCACCACCCCCAGAGCTGCTGTTGCTAATTGTTTTTTTTATTTTATTTTAAACAAAGTTAATATTTTTAAGATGTCTGTCAAGACGGTTCTTAAACACATTAACGCTGGTAGAGTTCACGACGGGCGCGGGAAGATTATTCCATTTATCAATTACTTTAAACGTAAAGACGTTTTTAGCGATATTAGTAATGAAACGTCTGCCACGCAACTTAAATACGTTATTACGAGTATTACTATTATCGAAAGTGAACAATTTGTCAAAATTTACGTTATCGATGTTATTAACGATTTTGAAAACTTCAATAAGCTCCCCCCTTAATCTCCTAGTTTCGAGTGAATACAGGTCTAACTCTTTAATCCTATCTTCATAAGGCTTGTTGCGCAATGACGGAATTAGTTTCGTGGCACGACGCTGAACCCTTTCTAACCTATCAATATCCTCACGCAAGTACGGGCACCAAAACTGAACGGCATATTCTAAATGAGGCCTGACTAGGGACTTGTAAAGGGGCAATATAATATCCTTCGATTTAAATTCGAAATTACGCGCTATGAAGCCTAACATCCTATTAGCTTTTGCGCAAGACTCCAGGCACTGGTTCCTAACCTTTAAATCCTTAGATACGCGTACGCCTAAATCTACTTCCTCGTCAACGCTCGCTAACTCCCTATCATCCATCGTGTACGTGTAATTATTGTTGCGAGAACCTATATGCAAAACTTTACATTTGTCTACGTTAAATTGCATCTGCCACTTATCCGTCCACTCCATAATCCTATTTACATCGTCTTGGAGCCTATTTCTATCGTCCTCGTTAACAACCTTACCGCCTATTTTAGTATCGTCCGCGAATTTTGACACGTTACTAGTCAATCCTACATCTATGTCGTTAATGTAAATTACGAATAGCAATGGGCCTAACACTGAACCCTGTGGGACACCGCTACCTACATCTAACCACCCCGATTCACTACCATTAACTACGACCCTCTGTCTCCTAGCACGAAGCCATTCTTCTAACCAGTTAGCTACCTGACCGCGTATACCGTGCGCTTTAACCTTCGCAATTAGTCTCCTATGCGGAACTGTATCGAACGCCTTTTTAAAATCTAAATAAATAACGTCAGCTGCTCTATGCCTATCGTATTCGCGCACTATTTCGTTATAAAATTCTAACAAATTAGTTAAACAAGACCTATGGCGTCGAAACCCATGCTGACTACTATTAATCAAATCTCTACTTTCTAAGTGATCGATGATACGATCCCTAACTACGGATTCCAAAAGTTTACCGACAATTGACGTTAAGCTAATGGGCCTATAATTGCTAGCTACTGCGCGGTCGCCTTTTTTAAAAATAGGCGTGACGTTAGCTAATTTGAAGTCTTCAGGAATAATCCCCGTTTCGAGTGACTGATTAAAAATCTTCGTTAAGGGGCCTACGATAACGTCTTTCAAATCTTTCAAATGTCTGGGATAAAAAGCGTCAGGGCCTGGAGCCTTGCTAACTTTTAGCCTATCGATATAATGCGCAATCTCAGCCTCGTAAACAGTTATTTCATCCAAAATAGTCTCGCTACTAAATGGAACGATATCGTCCACGTCGGGGACATTATTTACGTCTTCTACGGTAAAAACTGTCGCAAAAAAGTTATTGAAAATACCCGCCATCGCCTGAGCGTCAGAAGCCAAAGCGCCATTAACATCCACTAGAGGGCCTATGTTATCTTTTATCGGCTTACGATTATTACGTATTCAAAAAACTTTTTTGGATTATGTTTACTATCCGCAGCTATAAGTATCTCTAAATTACGCTTGGCATTCCTAACTGATCTTTTAACCTGACGTCTAAGCTCGATATATCTATTAAAGTTAGCTGCCGTGCCATTGCGCTTATTAAGTCTATACGCTCTATTACGCTCGTTTATGAACTCGCCTATTTCCCTAGTCCACCACTTCGGCCTACCACGATTTCTAGCGCGCTTGGGCCTACGAGGAATAAACTCCCTTTCAATATTCCTAAAACTTTCTTTAAACGCCACCCAATGCAAATTTGTGTCATTACCCATAAATAAGTTATCCCAGTCCACTACTCTCATCCTATCCGCAAAACTATCAAAATTAGCCCTACGAAAATCAGGGACTTCTATTACGTTACTATCCTTAGTGTTTTCTATCAATAACTTAAACCTAAGAATTTGATGATCACTACATCCTAAACTCTCGCCTACTTCTAAACCTTCGACTATATTCTCGCCGTTCGTCATCACCAAATCTAAAATATTATCACCGCGCGTTGGTTCGGTAACTATCTGTCGTAAAAAGTTATCTCCATAAACTCAATCAATCTCAAACCCTCCTCATTACCAGTAAAATTCTAATTAACATTAGGGCAGTTAAAGTCTCCGACAATTATACTATTCCGATTGTCAATAAAGTTACCAAGAAGTGAGTAAAATCTAGTATCTGTATCGAGGGGTTGAACGGGAGGTCTATAAACACAACAAAATTAAAACTAATACTACGCGCCCTAACTTCAACACATATCGCATTAATTGCTGCCGGAAAATCTAACTTAACCTCGATAGCCCTAAGGGAATTACGAATGTACAGCAAAACGCCCCACCAAACCTATGTAACCTATCATTAGTAAAGAGTTTAAAACCCGGTATATCAAGTTCCCCCAACAAGTCCCGAGTCACGGTATTTAACCAAGTTTCAGTGATAGCAACTATATCGTAGTTGCCGGAATAAATTATCGCCTTAAATTCATTTAATTTATTTCTAATACTACGCGCGTTACAATAAAAGACGTTTAAGTTATTTTTTACCACGGGCCCGCGTTTTAAACTATTTTTCACGTCGGGCCCGCGTTCCCGGACCCACAACGTTTAAAGAAGGCTTCGACCTATACAGCTTTCGCACGTTTTCGTCTATTAACCTACCTAGCCTAGCATTACCTATTTCATTAAAATGCACCCCATCTTTTATAAAAAGGCTAGGATCACTGAATTCGGACCACAGCTTTACGAAGGGTACATTTTCCTCAGCACAAATCTCTTCTAATTTGTTATTCAAAAATATTGTTTTTGACGTAATCTAAGACCCAACCCGTGCCTAGGGGTAATACCTAGAACTAAAGACCTATCTGACCTCGCCTTCAGGGACCTAATTAACCCCCTATATCTCTCCAAAAGGTCAGGCACTCTCGTATCGGGCCTATACGAGTCGTTGCCTCCTACCATCGTCACCAACATTGAGTGACGGGAGGCAACGTCAATCCTATCCACTTCGTCTCTAACTCTGTCAACCCTGGCCCCTGGGAGACAGACCCTCCTCCTCTTGGTTGGATGCCGTTCAACGAACTCTTTGTCCATGTGGCGCACTAAAGAGTCCCCAATTAAAATAGTTTCCCCCTCATTCACGTCCCTTTCCAAATGGGCGAAAGGGTTCGAAACCTCGATAGGGGGGGATTCCTATCACCTAACGTACGCGGCCTAGCTCCACCCTTAACTTCTAAATCCCTCCCCATCTACTACTCTCGGACTAACCTTAACCCTTCCTCAACTCTATCCAACCTTCCCGACAAACTACCTAAACTAGAAACTAGGTTACGCACCTCACCCTTCAAATTACTAACGTCTTCAACGTTAGTATTGGTTCGGCTTCCGTCAACCGTAGCCCTACCCCTGCCCTCATCAAGCGTTGCAAGTCTTTCCGTTACCTCACGTACACTGCGTTTTATGTCAACTAATTCCTCCATTAACTCGCAAAAGAAACAAACTGATCTCTCGGTAATCGCCACAGGACCGCCGTTATAATCCTTAAATTCCGAATACCACCGGTTTACCCTACATCTAACACACGACGCTTTCTGCGACGGCATCGCGCAATTAAAAATTAGTTTAAACCGTCACAAGTGTAAGTTAAATTAAGCCGGCACGCTATGAAAACTTCTAAATCGCTAAAAACCACTAATATTCAATTACTTAACTATAACAACGTGAATATAAACGCAAGTATATAAAATTCAAAATTGTCCAAAAGTAAAATTCTCAGCAATATGAAAAAGTATATGCAATATCAGAGAGCTCAGGAAATGCGTCCGTTCAGTACAGAGTCTGGCTGACGAAGTGATGATAGATGCAGCGTTGGCAAAATTGCAGAAGAGTTGAAAATCGTGAACCAAAGATGGAATGATGAAATTGGAAACGTTTGGGTTGCACCAAAGCCCCAAAAGTTAAATTCTGTGACAACGTTCTAACTTACCCCGTTACTGATTGCTGTAGAAGGGGGACAATGGGAAGAGTGCGCTCGGGACAGATTAAGATTTCAGAGACGAATTGAGGAAACTGAATCTATTTTAAAACCTGTACTAAATCGTGAACATAGGCTAAAAGTATTTAATAGAATGCATTCTTTAAAGTATTAGGTTACTGTTGTTTGTGATCACCAAATCTAGGCATTTGTTTTATCTTGTGTTTTCTGTTATTTCTTGTGTTAACATAATTTCAATTGTTAACTTATTTATCACACATATTTGTAAATATATATATATATATATATATGCATTGAATATAATCTTTGATGTGTCTATTGTTAACTTATTTATTACACGTGTTTGTAAATATATATGTCTTGAATATAATATTTGATGTTTCTATTGTTAACTTATTTATTACACGTATTTGTAAAAAAATATATAACTTGAATATTTCGTTTATTAAATAAATCATGTTTCAATTACCGTTTCACTTTCTCCTTTGTGTGTGTGTGTGTGTGTGTGTGTGTGTGTGTGCACAGGTGAAAGTTCTAAGCTCCGCCCACTGTAAGACCAGCAACGTGAGTCATGCTACTACCTGGGCTTCCCTGCGCGGTCAGTTGATTGCAGTAAGCCCTTGAGCTCAGACGTGTATTCTCCCGCGTAGACAGAAAATGGCTACCTTTAATATTGCTTGGTATTCTGCAAAGCTCCAAGATGTGGTGGATACCGAAAAACTTCCTATTCCCCCCTCCTTTGCTTCTTTTAAAACCACATTGGATCGTGCGAAGGAGCAAGATGTACAAATACTCTATGGTTATTCTAGTGAGAGCGTTGTAGGCTTTCGTTGCACAGACGATGTATTGAAGTATGCTGTAGACCTAAGCTTTATAAAGTCTCACATATACCGTGAAGTAAAAGAAACAACGCGTGCAGAAGAGAAGCAGCAGCTATGGATAGTGAGTCTTGTGGATGAGTGGTTGACAAGCGGTATTATGTCATGTTACACCATGTCGCTTACTCATACCCTGCGACTGAGAATGTAAATCTCGTCATCATGGAGAATCTTAAGTATTTTTATCACTATATTAATGTATATCATGATGAGGTTCGTAGTGAGGTTGTTGCTAGTGCCCTGCCTGAGTTTTTAGCAGACTTTAGAGACGAGTATCGTTTGCTAGGCAAAAAGGAAAAATATGAGCATATGTTCCTCTCAAATAGTGCGCCGGAGTGTGAAGACGTTTAGTTTGTAGAAATGGTGAGTGGTAAAACAATAAAACCGTTACAAAATGTGTTTTGTTCGTGAAAATTACCCTGAAGAAAAATGCCTGGTGCGTATTCAGGGAAGTGGGAGTGATAAAACATTAAAACCGAAATTAATTCTTGTACCGGAAAAAAAACACCTACCCAATATAATGGGGTACAACGATTCGATCAGCGCCGCACAGGTTTCATTAGATTATGGTGCGACTCGCACCTCACGGATCATACGAGTTCGAACAAACCCATTCACGCATCATCAGGGTGAGTCAACCGCCCATCGAACAGTTCCTGCCTACGTGCGTGCCTCACGCGGCTCATAGTTATCTCAGAGTTTGAACCGAGTGGACGTGCGCTCCTCGAATACGATGGAACTTCCTTTGAGCAGCATTCTCAACGCCTCGTACGATGTGTCCGTGACGAAATCGTTGCGCGTGTTCAGGCGTAAATCCGGTATCGTTAACTATGTACTGGAAACGGAATGTAGACGAACAAACAAACAAACGGAATGTTGTTTATTTAAGTGTCGAGGAGATGAATAGAATCTCCGTGATAGTTGAGAAGTGGAGTGAAGATCGTTATAAAATACCTGCTAACGTAGGTACAAGAAGAGAGCAGATTAGTGACACCGCCTAATACGCCATTGTATGTACGTTGTGTATAAATAACGATCTGCCATGCATTGATATACGGTTGATGTGGAAGAATGCTTCTGATAATAACGTTCTTGTCCCTACGCGAAACCGTTTCATCCTCGACAGAATGTTTGAAATCGTCGGATTCAGCAAGCTGAAGCCTATATTAGACGCGCGTGCTACGGATATGCTTTATTTTGATACAGTACTTGAATACGCATACATCGCTCTGCTCGATGGGTTTATCGAGTGTAGGGCTGAACAAGGTGAGAATGGTCTAGAGCTGGATGTTTATTTAAAAAGTTTAGACTCTTTGATATATCATGAACTTTGGTACAAAACAATTGATCGGTACAGGGCTGAGCTCACCTACACCGTTCACCCTGAAGAATTATTTCTTTATATAACGAGCAGCTGTCGTAACGACTTAGAAGATTATTTCAACTGTAGCTATGCAGTGTGAAGAAGAGTTCACGATTGAAAAGCTCGCGTTGGTAGAAATAAACCCTCGATTGGAAAGGCGTTTATAAACTTGTGTTTAATAATGTGGCTAACGATGAACTCTTTGTGCGTGCTTTTGATTGTATTCTAGCCGTATTTAAAGATAACTTACCAACCGGTTGTAAAGTGGGAACAAAAATAGTACTGAACGATATGAATGCCCTTCATATCGAGTACAGGTTTCCCTATAGTTTAAGCGGTGAAATATTATTAAACCGCGTATACTGCGTAATGCAGAGCAATAATGATGTAATTGTAGACTCGATTAAGTGCGAGTTTAGTATTTTGAAAAAAAAGTGAAATGTATTTATATATTTAACATATTTGTGTGTGTGTGTGTGTGTGTGTGTGTGTATATATATAATATTTCTGCTATATTGATGGCTATACGATTTCTTATTTTGCGCGGTAGAAGATAAAGTGTATGTATTTATTTATTTAACATAATTGTGTGTGTGTTTATATTTCTGCTATATTGATGGTTATATTATTTCTTATTTTTTATGTTGCGCGGTAGAAGATAAAGTGTATATATTTATTTATTTAGTTGTGTGTATATATTTCTGCTATGTTGATGGTTATATTATTTCTTATTTTTGTTTTTTGATCATTCCAATGTATATTTATTTTCTATATATCTCCATAATATAATTGTGTGTGTGTGTATATATATATATATATATATATATACATATATATTTCCTGTACTGTTACACTGATGGTTAAATTATTTTGTTTATATGCATATTCCTCGTTCATATTTCTTAAACTATTATTATTTTTAATTGATCATTCAAATGTATATTTATTTTCTATATATTTATAATAAATAGAATGATGTAATGTTTTATTTAATTCTTTTGGTCGTAAACAATTATATCAAATGGCTGGTTACGCCTTCTAAACCTACTAGCGGAATTCTAAGCCAACTTTTAAGAATTAATTAAATAAATGGTACAATCTGGCAACCTAATAAGGTATACCTGAACAATTAAAATAAAAAATGGTATCTGGCAACTCAACCTGAACAAGCCATTTACGCCTTCTAAGCCAACTGGCTGATTAGGAGTCTATAAGAGGACGGCGGGTCGGCTGAAGTCTTAGTGTGCACTTGGCAGGAGCCAGGTGAACACCTCTCTTCCTTTCTCTCCTCCTGTCTTTCTCATGACCCCTTGTTGCACCTGCAGCATCCCTCCACCCCCTTTGCAGCATTGAGTTGTTGCAGACCCCCACCCCCTTCATTGCATACCCCCTTTGCAACATTGATCATTATCTCTTGCAACATAACTGCACTCTCCCATTTTGCGGCTATACTACTGATCATCATGCTTCGAAAGTGTAAAAATCACCCCGACAATTTCTGTTACGTGTGCGACTAAATCACAACGGCGCACAGTCACGATGGTTCTTCCAAATCTTACCGATTATACTTCGGCTGTCCACTAGGCAACCAAGATAAGGCGTGGGCGCCACATGTTATCTGTACCGTTTGTTCGAATGGATTACGTGATTGGTTGAACTAAAGGAAAAAGTCGATGCCGTTCGCTATACCCATGATATGGAGGGAGCCGAGAGACCATCATGGCGATTGTTACTTTTGCAATGTTAATATAACTGGATTCTCCGTGAAGAACAAGCATAACATCGTTTATCCGAATGTAGACCCCGCGATCAGACCGATCCCTCACGATGACACGATGCCGATTCCGGTACCTCCACAGCATGGACTCGATTCTTTAGAAGACGAAAGGGAATCTGACGAAGGTGCGATTGGCGGAGATGCAGGACCTTCCGCCGATCTTGACTACACACCTGACGAAGAGCAATCGGAGCCGGAGAGGCTTACCCAAAACAAGTTAAATGACCTCATTAGAGACCTAGCCCTCTCCAAAGACAAATCAGAACTTCTCTCCTAGAAACTCAAGCAGAAACACTCACTTAAGAAGAACATTCGAGTGTGTCACTATCGAAAACGAAACCATGATTTGGCGACATTCTTTACAATAGACGGTCCGCTCTGTTATTGTTATTATATCATTGGACTTTTCGAGAACTTGGCACAGGTACACACACCACCAGAGTGGCGCCTCTTTATTGATTCCTCACAGCGAAGCTTGAAAGCGGTTCTCCTGCATAACGGGAACTTAAAGCCATCCATCCCGATCGCCCACTCCGTTCATCTAAAGGAGATGTACGATAACATGAATATACTACTCTAAGCAATCCAATACAGAACTCATCAATGGAATATCTGTGGTGATCTCAAAGTCATTGGTATGTTAATGGGCATGCAAGAAGGGTTCACGAAATACTGTTGTTTCCTATGCCTATGGGACAGCCGTACTACCGCTGATCATTACATTAGACGTGACTGGCATCAAAGAAGCCACATACGAGCCAGGAACGGGCAGTGTCCAATGTGTTCCTTTAGTTGATCCAAAGAAGATTTTCCTGCCACCTCTCCACATTAAGCTCGGCTTAATGAAAAATTTTGTGAAAGCGACGGGTAAGGCGAATTCGAGAGGGTTTCGATATCTTGTTGAGAAATTTGCAAACACCAGTGCCGCGAAATTGAAGGAGGGAATCTTTGTGGGGCCCCAAATCAGAGAGGTTCTGCAGGATGAAAACTTTGAAGAAAGCCTTAATGCCTCAGTACGACCTCACCTGGAATACTCCGTTCAGTTCTGGTCCCCATATTTACGACAGGACATAGAATGCAGTGCAGCGACAGGCCACTAAGATGATACCTAGACTTAGAATCAAATCCTATGCTGCCCGTTTAGAAACTTTAAATTTATTCTCACTTGTAAAAGTGCGTTTTCGAGGAGATTTAATCCAAGATTTTTAAAATGATTAAAGGTTTTGAGAATGTCGATGCCGAAAAATATTTCACCTTCAGAAATGCTGATAGAACTCGCGGTAATAGTCTTAGATGCTTATCTTGCATTAAACCCCAGTTGGAATATAATTGGAGGATAGAATTCTAACAATATTTGTAATAAAAGTTGGTACGTTACCAGTTAGTGGTCGGTAAATGCCCAAAATTGAATACTGCAAGTGTTTCTGAGGTACTGTTTACGTTTGTTAGTTCTTCGATACTTTTACTCTTGTAGTTTGAGTCTACAAATATACTTATACTCCCCTATTGTTATCCCTACATACATGGTAGCTTGTGTACCCTCAAATGTTAAAAAAATCTTATTATTTTCATTTAACCAGGTTTTAGTTAATATAACACAAGTGAATTTATGTTGTAATAAGTTTAGGTTAGCTGACAATTCGTGAAAGTAACCTTAGGAAAGACAAGTTGCCATTGTTGTATTTCTTGTTTAAGAAGTTTGCGACTGACTAAGATATAGTCAGATTCAGTCAGTTTTCAGATTCACTAATTGCACTGACAGTATTGAGAGTAATTAAAGTGTTGATCATGACCTGAAGATTAAGGTAATACGGTAACAGAAATAATAACAGGTAAGAAAAAAATACAGCACATATATCTACACACACACACACACACACATATATATATATATATATATATATATATATATAATATATATGTATGTATATACTGTATATACATAACTATGCATATATATCCACAGTGTGTATATACAGAGTATATAGGGTCACTCAACATATTTTTCCCCCACCCTTTTTTCTTATCTAAATAATAGGCAATGGGGCTGAAATGTCTTTTGGGCCGTAAGTTTGAACTTTCTGCGCTTCACATAACCGGATTTTTGCAGTTTGAACCTCCCCTCCTTGTATAAAACCGATGGTTGACGCAGTTTCAAAAATGGCGTCTGATAGTGATGTGCGTCGTAAACAGAGAGCTGTTATCGAGTTCTTAACCGTAGAGAAGGAAACAGTTGGAAATATTCACAAACGTCTACAAAACGTTTACGGAGATGCTGTTGTTGATCGAAGCACAGTTGGACGCTGGTCTAAACGTATGAGATCATCGGAGAGAGGGAGAGCCAGCCTTGATGATGAGCCACGCAGCGGTCGCCTGGCATCGGCTGTGACATATCACACTGTGCAACGTGCTAACAGCATCATTCGATCAAATCGGCGCGTCACATACAACGAGCTATCACTGGAGCTAGGAATTAGTAAAGGAAGTGTGAATACGATAATTCAGCAACTGGGATACTCAAAAGTGTGTTCACGGTTTGTTCTTCGCCAACTGACTGAAGATCACAAAGCCCAAAGAAAAGAAATTGCTTCTGAGTCGTTGGTTCGATACGAGACAGAAGGGGATGACTTCCTTTCACGAATTGTGACTGGGGATGAGACTTGGGTACATCACTTTGAACTTGAAACAAAACGCCAATCCATGGAGTGGCATCAAGCAGACTCCCCAGAAAAGAAAAAGTTCAAAATGGCTCCCTTTGCAGGAAAGCAGGAAAGGTTATGGCCACCATCTTCTGGGACATGAAAGGGGTGATTCTGGTGGACATTATGAAGAAAGGACAAACAATCAACTCAGAGGTATATATTTCTACCCTACAGAGACTCCAGAGACGTACAGTATAAAGCGAGTTCGACCGGAGAAAAAACTGGAAGACGTCCTTCTTTCGCACGATAGAGCAAGCCCACACAACAGTTTGCAAACAAGAGAGGCCATCACAAAAATGCGCTTGACTGTGTTACCCCACCCTCCATACAGCCCGGATCTGGCACCTTCAGACTTCCATTTGTTTGGGCCAATGAAGGATGCTATTCGTGGAAGAAAGTTTCAGGGTGACGATGAGGTTGTTGAGGAGGTTAAGAGGTGGCTCCAGCGGAACTCAGCAGACTTTTACCAGCAAGGAATAAAGGCCCTTGTTTTGAGGTGGAGGAAAGCCGGAGAAAAGGATGGAGACTATGTGGAAAAATAAAAACTTGTAAAAAAGGTATGTAACTACTTGTGTACAAAATTTCTGAAACTTACAAGGAGACATGGAAAGAAAAAAAAGGTGGGGCAAACTTTTGTGAGTGGCCCTCCTGTGTGTGTGTATATATATATATATATATATATATATATACATAACTATGCATATATATATACAGTGTAGAGAAATATATATATATATATACTATATATAATAAAATTAAAAGCGGTTGTAGTAAAGCAAGAACGTATGTTAGGATGTGATATTATATATGTAACCAAACCACAATGATACTGTAGAGTTGAAAGTTAGAAAATTATAGAATTATTAAAACTTAAAATTAAAAATTATATCATTAAAAAATATTAAAATTAACGATTATAGAAGTTTAAGGACTATGAGAATAGCGAAATTATAAGATAATAATAAGGATTATAAGTTTTTAAGTTTGAAATTTTTACGTTGTATTATAAAAACTTTAAATCTAAATTAAACATTAAAATAATGAAATTACAATCACCTATAAAAACCGTATATATTTGTAAATAAATAAATAAATAAATAAATACTCGATCAATAAAAATAGATTTTTAATGAAACATTTTCTGTAGACTTCTGTTGTGAGTGTAAAAATTTAACGAAAATTTTATACTTTACCTCCGCAAGCCAATCTTCTTCAAGGGTTCCATTGGTTAGAAAGGCAATCAAAGTCCTGTTGACCGCCTCAGCATCCTTCAGTCTCTCCCACAATAGTCTTTCCAGTTCAACCAAAAACTGCAGAAAGGAGGAGTCTTCCATTTCCTGTAGTGGTTTTGTTTGGGGTGAAGCTTCCATGGACCTTCGTTGGATGTTATGGAATGAATTCCAAGAGTTTCTAGGAAGAGCTATGTTTTCTTTCACAAAGTTTTCAACTACTGAAGAAATCATTTGTCAACGGGCTTCTTTTTTATCTGCAATTTAGAATTTTAAAATAAGTTTGAGGTATTCAGATGAAATGTAATGAAGGTATGGGTCCATTAAAAAATAGAATAACTGAATACACAAATGACCCAGACGAAATTAACTAGTTGCTTAACCCTTTACTACTCAGAGGTCTTTTCCGAGACTGAATAAGATCGTCTGGCGTTAGCCAGAACAAAATCAGTAGAGTTAACACTGTGCGCTAAAGGGTTAAAGAGCAATTCAACTCGGTGTTCAGTCCCCTTAGCCAGAGATGAAAATAGAAAATTTGGATGAATTGTTTGGCATAGATCCGAATCAGTCAAGAACAAGTACGGACACAAATCTATTAATGGATTTTGAATTTTCAGAAGAGAACATAATTAGGACTCTCGCAAACACGATAAAATTCAGCACCAGGGCCAGACATGTGAAATGCCATGTTTCTGAAGAAATACAAAGAGAGTGTACTCAGTGTAGCCAAGCCACCATATTTACTCTGGAAGAAATCATTCTTCACACGACAAATCCCACTCCCATTAAATAATGCGAACATTGCACTATTATTCAAAGGAGGTGAACGTGTAATTAGAGAAAATTACTCACTACTTGCAAGAAAAGAATTTATTCAATCCGAACCAACATGGTTTCAGGACTGAAAGATCATGCCTATCAAAGTTATTAGACCACCACGAGAAAATACTAAAAACATTGTATCGAGGTCAAAATACAGATATAATATACACCAATTTTGCTAAAGCCTTTGATAAATGTGATCATGGAATCATAGCGAAAAAACTTAAGAATATAAGAATTACTGGAAAGTTGGGACAGTAGATATTTATTTTTTTTATTCAAAGAACACGAAGGGTAGTAGTAAATGACACCAAATCTGAAATCTCAGAAGTCATCAGCTCTCTCTCACAAGGTACAGTATTATCTCCCTTGCTATTTATCATAATGATTAAAGACATTGATGCAGATATTAATGACAGTATCGCATCGTACCATATTATATCGCATCGTTTCGCGGGTGGCACAAAGATATGCAAGGAAATATCAAACGAAGATGACATAGAAAAATTGCAAAATAACATTGAAACATTATTCAAGTGGTCGGAAGACAACAATATGAAGTTCATCGAAGGAAAATTCCCCATTATGATATATCGTAACAAAAAGGAGCTACAAAATAAAGGATACAGACATTACAAGACAAAAAGAGAACACCAATCGACCAGGAAAGTACTCCGGGGGGGGAATGCGTTAGACAGAAGATAGGGGGTGTTGGAACTCCCGTTTCTCCTATCACTGTCCTCATTAGCTGATCTTTTTCCGTGTCTCATCTACCCTGTGAGCAGTCCAGCATACTCTCAAACACACACTTCTCTCCCTATTCCTCACTACAGTACATACACATGCATCTCACATACTACATAATCTTTTCAAAATTTAAAAAAAAAAATGGCATCAACTTCAAGAGCCTCGGAGTCCCGCCAGAAGGGGGCCATAAACGTCCCACTTCTGGCTCCCCCCTGCCGATACCGGGAACGCAGACCCGGGCAGCGGGGCTGGATCTGCTACAGCCCATTCCAGATGTTCTGAACCTCTGTCTGATTCACTTTTCATAAACTTCTGCAACATTCGTGACCTTTTCTCAAATTTTCAATCTGTTGAACACCACTTATCCTCCTCTAAACCTCATCTTCTTTTCCTCACTGAAACTCAGGTGTCTGGGACGATTGACAGCAACCACTTTTATGTACCCTCTTACTTTCTCTATACACAATTTCACTCCAAAGGTGGATGTTGCGTATATGTACGCAATGACCTAACTTGTTCTGTATTCCCGAACTCGAATCTTCCGAATTCTATACCCTCTGGCTACGGCTTACATGCCAATCTCAAACTAAATACATCTGCGCTGTTTACCTTTCTCCTAAGTGTACCGACTATCCAAAATTCTTTGCCTACCTCACTTCCAAAGTGGAATGCTAAAAAAAACAGTTCACTCATATAGATTAAAGGGGTTCATTAAGCCGTCGTTCACTCTAAACGTTAGTTGAAAACGGCACCAGTAGAACCACCCTAAATTGATCAAATTAACCAGCTTTCATTTAAGTGTAGAAAAATAGTGTGAATTATCCGAAGGCGGTTCCACATCAGAAAAGCAAACATCATGCTAATATTATGGAAGAGTTTATTCCTGCCCATAATTGAGTATTGTTCAGTGCGTACAAGCCCATACAGAAACTAGACATTGCAAGCATAGCCATACAAAGGACATTTACGTCTAAGATAGATTAACGAAAGAGGAAGGCTACTGGTCTCAACTACAAACCCTGAAAGACTGCTCCTTGGAAAGAAGACGTGAGCAATACACAATAATATACGAGTATGTGTGGAAAATATTCGAGGGAGGTGTCCCAAGCTTTAGAAATGAAATAGAAACTCAGTAGAATGAGAGAAGGGGCAGATTTTGTACTATCCCAGCTGCGGCGGTAGGACAGAGGGCAATGAAAATGAAGATGGAAAATACCCTCAGAATACGTGCCCCAAAACTCTTTAACGTGATACCGAAAGAAGTGAGGAACCTCCAGCACACCAACCTGACTAATTCCATGAACCAACTGCACAGGTTCCTGTGCAAAGACCCTGACAGCCATCTGCATCTAGCTACGAGGGGGGGCAGGAGGAGAGTGGAAACCAAGTCTCTCCTCCACTAAATGCGTGCTCATCTTCGCATAAGCGAGGTACCTGCTTTTTGAAATTCATATATTTAAAAATCTAATTAACGAAACCAAATTTAATCTAACCTAACCTTAGTGCCATTGAACCGAGAAGGATGTGATAAGTATTTCGGACACAGCTAAGAGCTCGGAGGTTGTTTTCTGTTAAGGCTTTAAATAGTGAAGTACTCGCTAATAATCCTAACCTAACCAAGCTCTAACCTAATCTAATCCAACCTAATCAGGACTAACATATCTTTTTCCTGATAATAAAAATGCTTCTTGATTTAGATTTTTTAATATGGCAAGGTACCGAAGCTGTTACCTTACAAAAAAATTACCTCACTTTATCTGCGAATTATCTCACACTCGACCTTACTTATGCTCTCTCTCTCTCTCTCTCTCTCTCTCTCTCTCTCTCTCTCTCTCTCTCTCTCTCTAAGGAAGTATTATGACACATGGAGTTGTTTTAATCTTCTTTGCAAGAATGAACCAATTAAGGTTAAAATTCAATGAAGTTCAAGACTGATCTTGAGATGAATTAGAATCGTGAAGCGAAGAATGGCTCGTAAAAAATTCATGAGCGTCTCATACTTTGACAAGTTGTTTACTTCTTTTCGTTTTTTTTTTTTATGTAGTAAGGAAGGGGCAAGAGCAAACGCTCGCAAAAATTCCCCCCCCCCTATATAAGAACAAGAGAGCCAAAATCCAGGTCTCTGAGGCCCACGATGTCATTTTATTTTATTTTATTTTTTATAGATTTGGAAAAGATTGCGTAGTGTGTAAAATGCATGTATGTGTGGTGAAGAATAGAGGGAGAAGTGTATGCTTGAGAGCATACTGGACTGCTCATAAGGTAGATGAGACACGGATAAAGATCAGCTAAAGGGGACAGGAGAAACGGGAGTTCCAGCACTCCCCTGTCTCCTGCCTGCTTATTATCGTCAGGGTCGCAGTCCTAAGGAAAATAAAACTTTTGGATATATTCCGCATTTGTGTATTAAAGTTAAAAAAACTTCCTCCTTTCGGCTGCTACGATCAATCGTTCGCTCGTTACGAGTCAGAATTTGGTTTCATATTTACCTAAACACCTAATAACCACTGGTGCTGGTTAAGTATGCGGTCTACCATCTGAGTTCTGGTTAAGTGTGCGGTCTACCATCTGAGTTCTGGTTAAGTGTGCGGTCTACATCATCTTAAATTACACTTTTATAAATGTATTTAAGGAAAGGAATTAAAATATAAGAAATTTAGTTCAAGAAATGTATTTAATTACAAAATTTTATTTATTAAAAGAAACCAAAAAAAAGTTTGCAAAACATTTTTTAAAAAAAATGTTTTGCAAACTCTTATATTAGGCATTACGGTGTGTATACAGTGCGGATATCATTTAAGAAGGCTACGAACAGATCCTCCTCTTCCTTTTTTCAGTCAGACAGAACATTTTCGTTAAAACTAACGAAAATATCACGACTTAACCTAACCAATTATAATTGGTTAGGTTAAGTCGTGATATTTTCGTTAAAACTAAGACATATTAAAGTTTATCGTAGCCTTCATGGTTGCCTTTTTGGTAGGTTGGTTGGTCGCAGCTTAATTGTGGTAGACTGCTCGAAGCTAGGTAGACCGCACACTTAACCAGCACCCAACCACTCAATACACGTCTTGTTTATTTCTTTTTTATTTTAATTTAACCTTGATTTTGATCGATGTCATTAACCTTTCATTATAATAATACCAGTCAGCCTTTCTGCTGTAGGTCTTAATTCTTTTTAGTGTTTAGAGCCATCACAATTAATATACTGTAGTAATCAATATTTGGCATTCCCTTCGTCCTTAAATTTAGCCGTCGTAAATGAATGAGAATGATGTGTGTCAGTAATTTCAGGCACAGTAGGTTAAGAATAAATGAATAATACCACCTTTTTGTCCTAACTTCATTCTAAAACCACCACATATACTCCTTTTCTGTCCGTTAAATTGTAACAACATTATCGCATGAAAGAAAACAAAAATAAAAAATTAATAATAAAATAAAAATAAAATAAAATGGAAAAATAATAAAATAACTTAACCCTTTACTGCATAAACGGACGAATTTGTAACCTGTCAAATACACGCATTCATAACTTAACCCTACAAAGAATTCATGCGGTAAACGGTTAATAGTAAGTTGTTGCGCGTGTGCCGGAAAGAGATACACGGTTTGACTCCATCGACAATAAATTTTATTTTCATTGTTTAATTTCCCCTCAAATTCTTAATTAAATTTAATTTAAATCATATCTGAGACGAACCACATTGAACGATGCAACAAGATTTGATGCACGTTTAAACAACCTCAAACATTATTATTTCTTTAAACAATTATTACAAAAGTACAACAAATAACTAAAAATTATTGAATTATTACATTTAAAATGAGTAAAAATATCTCAGGATTCCTCGAACGTAACTTTGGCAGAAAAAGCAATAAAACTCCAATTCTGTCAGTTATGGTTTGGTCAAATTACACTTGGGTAATATTTTTCCCCTTATAAAGATCATATAAAAGTTATAAAACTTAACTATATTTTACAGTTTTATAAAAAGAAATGCCTAATGAAAAAAAAATTCTAAATCTCTCATTAAAATTTGTCGATTGGGTTGATAAAAATGCTATTTGAGTTTATTTTACGAGTTATAAGTTAAAATATTGCACTTTTTAAATCTTACGAAATGGTCAAAATTTAATTTTTAAATTTTTGCTCTTCACAAAATTGTTCATTTTACTCTCAGCAAAAGAGAATACAAATTTGTCGTTACAATCTGTATTGTTACTTTACTGTTTGAGTGCTGTACTTTACATAGTTTTTGTTTAAAGTGTCATTTCATGAGGAAGTTCTCAACCCAAAAGAATATACAGGGTAATCATCTTAACCCTCTATGGCACAACTTTTTTGTAGGGTTAAGTCTAAATGCGTGTATTTGAAATGTTAAATAGATGCAACATGGTACCATAAAGGGTTAAGAACTGTTATATATTTGTTATATGTTTGTTATACAGGGTGTCCCAGAATTAACTATCTATTTCAAAGAAATCGGACAAATTTTTTAAAAACACACTTTTATTTATGTTTATCATGTTTAATATGTGTTAAAAATGTATAAATTTCTAAAAAAATTTCATATTATTATTTTCATAATTTTTTCATAGTTTTTCATAGTTTTATTTTCATTCTCTTTCAGAACCCTATTAATAATGAATACACAAGAACGCATCTTTGTTGTAACATCCCGTATCAAAGCCTTTTTCATCAGTGTCGAACGCAAGATTCTATGAACTGTTGTCTTGGCTATGTTGAGTCTTCGACCGGCCTCCCTAACCGAAGTTGTTGGTTCATCCTCAAACAATTGTCGTACCTGTTCGGTACTGTTACGTGCTGTCCTTGGGCGTCCTCTTCCCACCTCGTCGTGTACGGATCCAGTTCTTTTAAATTTGTTCACAAGTTCACGAATCGCTTTGTCTGTAGGACCGGTTCTGTGGAATCTTCTTGTAAATTTTTCTCTGATTTCATTACATTGCATTCCTTTGATACGGGATGTTACAACAAAGATGCGTTCTTGTGTATTCATTATTAATAGGGTTCTGAAAGAGAATGAAAATAAAACTATGAAAAACTATGAAAACATTATGAAAATAAAATTATGAAATTTTTTTAGAAATTTATACATTTTTAACACATTAAACATGATAAACATAAATAAAAGTGTGTTTTTAAAAAATTTGTCCGATTTCATTGAAATAGATAGTTAATTCTGGGACACCCCATGCAGTTCATGCTTTGTCGGAAGATGACCCTGACAGACGAAACCAGTTTTGTATCATTGTGCTTGATCGGTTAAGACAGGACCCACAGTTATTGGACAAAATTGTGTGTACTGATGAAGCAAAATTTCTTCTGGATGGCAGTGTTAACCGTTACAACTGTTACATCTGGAGTGATACGAATCCACACTGTGTCCTGACTCACCAAGTGAATGCACCTGGAGTAACAGTTTGGGCAAGAATTTCTTCCAATGGTATTGTAGGACCATTTTTCTTTGAAGAAACAGTGAATGGAGAAAGTTATCTGGAAATGCTGCAAAACAAAGTCTTGCCCATTCTTCCTGAATGTGTCCCGGATGTTAATGAAATCTTTTGGCAACAGGATGGTGCACCGCCACATTATCATCTGGATGTTCGTGTATTTCTCGACCAGACACTTCCACAGCGGTGGAATGGAAGACGTAGTCCAGTTGAGATGCCAGCGAGATCACTTGATCTCACTCCTATGGATTTCTTTCTTTGGGGCTACATTAGAGAACAAGTGTACAGGACGAAGCCCAAAGAGCTACTGGATCTTCAAAAGAAAATCGAGGTTGAGATTCATTCTCTCCCACGTGATTTATGTGCAAAAGTATGCCGCAGTGTTGAACACCGGATGCAGGCATGCATCAATGCAGATGGAGCTCAGTTTGAACACTTGCTCACGTAAACTACTTGTAATGACATGAACATGTAGAACCTATCTTGTATAGTATTCCACATAAACAATAATAACAATAAAACAACATAGGGTCGACACCTGAAACATTGAATTACTACCTACTTGCTATAAATTCCGCCAATTTCCATATTTCCAGGGTCAACCTGAAACACCCTGTATATATACAGTATATATATATATATATATAATATATATATATATATCTATATATGGGATGAATTTCACAATTAAACACGTGAAATGAATGAATGAATGATGCAAACCCACAAGAAAAAAAAAATGATTCCAAGGCCGTTTGTATATTCAGAAGTACACCTCGTCAGGGTTTGCATCATATATATATATATATATATATATATATATATATATAGTTACGATAGAAGTGTTCTTCGGGAACCTTATCCTCAATAGGAATATAAAGACAAGAGATACGACTCTCGACATTTATCGGCCAAACGTTTCGGTCCACTCAGGGGCCATCTTCAGTGACTACATGAAAGCATCTAAAGACAATCAAAAGTATAACTAAAGTAAATACAAATGTCGGAAAATTCACTATACAAAATAAAACCTAATACAATAGCAAATAGTTAAAAAATAGCTTTAAAAAAATTATCTGGAATAGTAAGAGAATAAAACAATAAAAGTAAAACCCATTAAAAATAAGACAAAAAAGTAAAAAAAAATTTAAATTCAAAAATTAAAAAAAAATTAAAAAAGGACAAACCTGAATGGTAAGAGTTGCAAATAACAACTGGAGAGAAAAGAGGAAAGGAGAAAGAACCTAAGTTACTGTGTTGTACTGAAAAGGTGTTAGTTGGTTGATTAGGAAAGCAAGTAATTTTATCGAGGAAAGGCTGTCGTTTAGTTCTGGATTTAACTTCTTGATAAAAAGTGATTCTAAAATTTTGAGATCAAAAGAATTAAAAGCAGACGACAGAATCGTAAAAGAGTCCTGGAGGCACGGGTGGTCATGGGTCTCTGAATGATGCCGGATAGCAGAGGATTCAGGAGTAGAAAGAGGGTGAGAAGTTCGATAAGAAAAACCCAAATGCTTCGAAATCCTAAGTTTTAACTGCAGGGCAGTCTGCCCTACAAAGCAACTTTGGCTCGGGGAGGTGATCTTTTTGGCGAAAAAAAGATTGCAAAGAATTAGGATTGGAATTGATAATTATGAAGTCGCATTGAGGGAAGTGTCTCCAAAATATAGTGGACATCTTTATTAAGTTGAAAAGTTAGTTGGTCTAAAAAAGGAAGCTTAAGATAAACCTTGTTTCTGGACCAAGGACTGAATTATTTGGGCGAATATAAGTTTTTTAAAAATTTTGAAATTAAAGTCTCAGTAGTAGAAGTGCAATAAAAATTATAGTTAAAAAATCTCTTAAGATACTGCATTTCTAAATTAAATGAAAACTAACTTGAACAAAGGTGATAAGCTCTAAAAATACGACTTTTAATACTAACCAGCTTAAAACTAAGTGGGATATTGCTAAAAAAATGAGTACCGAGTTGGGTGGTGGTTGGTTTTCTGTATACCTGAGTTGAGAAACCTGTACTATGTTTATTTATGGTAACATCAAGAAACGAAATTCTATTGTATTCTTCTATTTCCATAGAGAATTTAATATTAGGATGCTTAGTATTAATGTAATTTAAAAATAAAGGGGCATGGTCTTTATGCTTAAAAATAACAAAACAATCGTCTACATAACGTTTAAATAAAATAGGTTTAAAATCAGGCGGACAACCCCTCAGCCACTTCTCCTCGTGAAAGCAAAGAAAACTATTAGCAAAAGACGGACGAAGGGGCGAACCCATTGCCATTCCCTCATACTGGTGGAAAAGTTCTTTATTAAAAAAGAAAGTGGTTTCTTAGACTGATAACTTTAAAAGTTTTGAAAACAATTGTTTGCTTAATCCCAAAATGTCATTGGTGGAACCAAACAAAGAATTTATAATAATATCACAAGTTCCTAATACAGGTACATTGGTAAACAAGAAAGCCATAAAACAATCCTTAAATTTGAACTTGCTGACACAATCAACAAACTCAAAAGAATCTCGCAAAGTGAATTGACCACGTGTGAGAGGGTGTATGATTGGGACCAAAAATTTTGCGCGGTTATAACTTGGCGTATTTATGGCTGCAAGAATGGGGCGAAGCGGAACTCCAGGTTTATGGGTCTTAGGTAGGCCATAAATAACCCCTGGGTTAGTACCTGACGCAAAAAGCTTATCGTAATGGTTGATTAAAAGCCCACGACTTTTGAGAGAACGTAAAAAGTTGTTGATTCTGTCCTCCAGTTTCACAATATATTTAAATGGATCAGTCTGCAGTCTCAAAAACTTGGTAGAATCAGAAAGTAAATTATACATTTTATTTAAATAATTTTGTCTGTCTAAGACAGCAACACCTTTACCCTTATCAGGCTTACAAATAATTGCATTCTTATCTTATCCCTCCGCAAGTTCGTGAGAACTTTAAAATAACTTAAACTAAAAACTGGACAAAAAACCTTAAATCCATCAAACTTACTGTACAGTATAGTAGAACTTGCTTGTTAAAAGCTTAATATCCTCCACTGGATTAGAGTGTTGAAGGAAAGAGGGAAAAAGACTAATTTGATGGCAAAGCTTCTCAAAACAAAAAATAATGACAAAAATCAAGCTTAAAAATGGAAAGTTTAAAATCCAATCCCAAAGATAAAATTCTTTTTTCTTCAGTAGATAAAACCTTATTGGAAAAGTTAGAAATAATTTCATCTCTATTAAGATTAAGATCAAAATTTAAACCCAACTCTTGAAGCTTAGAATTTTGACAGGTTAGTGAGGTGACAAAATTTTGATACATACCTCGAAATACAACTATTTAAAATAATGAAATTAAGGCAAGACACATTAGACTTCAAATGTTGTGACAACGTGAGCAATTTATTACCCAATTTTAAAACAAGTTTACGTTTTGAGTCTAACTCGAGGGAAAGAAGTGTACTAGTCCAAGAACGATAAAGTTCACTGTGCATCAAAGATTTTTTATATAGTTTGAAACGAATAAATTGGGGTACATAACTGTAACCTTTGCAAATTGTCAAGAAACGAGCGTCCAATTTTGCCTTCTCCAGCTTCTTCGAAACCCCTTCGAGAGCACGGAATCGTCGCACGGTATCTTCATTGTATCTTTTACGAAGAGTAGTTACGATAGAAGTGTTCTTTGGGAACCTTATCCTCAATAGAAATATAAAGACAAGAGATACGACTCTCAACATTTATCGGCCAAACGTTTCGGTCCACTCAGGGGCCATCTTCAGTGACTACATGAAAGCATCTAAAGACAATCAAAAGTATAACTAAAGTAAATACAAATGTCGGAAAATTCACTATACAAAATAAAACTTAATACAATAGCAAATAGCTAAAAAATAGCTTTAAAAAAATTATCTGGAATAGTAAAAGAATAAAACAATAAAAGTAAAACCCATTAAAAATAAAACAAAAAACTAAAAAAAATTTTGACATTTAAAAATTTAAAAAAAAATTAAAAAAGGACAAACCTGAATGGTAAGAGTTGCAAATAACAACTGGAGAGAAAAGAGGAAAGGAGAAAGAACCTAAGTTACTGCGTTGTACTGAAAAGGTGTTAGTTGGTACACCTTTCCAGTACAACGCAGTAACTTAGGTTCTTTCTCCTTTCCTCTTTTCTCTCCAGTTGTTATTTGCAACTCTTACCATTCAGGTTTGTCCTTTTTTTAATTTTTTTTTTAATTTTCAAATTTTAAATTTTTTTTTTAGTTTTTTGTTTTATTTTTAATGGGTTTTACCTTTATTGTTTTATTCTTTTACTATTCCAGATATTTTTTTTAAGCTATTTTTTAATTATTTGCTATTGTATTAGGTTTTATTTTGTATAGTGAATTTTCCGACATTTGTATTTACTTTAGTTATACTTTTGATTGTCTTTATATATATATATATATATACACAGGTGTGTGTGTGTGTGTGTGTGTGTATACTGCATATATATAAAACCTTATACGAGTTTCGTGTGGGGTTTCCTCACAGAGATCAGACTCGTTACCCCTCCTCTGGAGTTGGCTAGGTGAATGAGAGCATTGCTGTCATGAACTCTATTTTACGTAACCAGGTATACCCTTCTCATCTGAGATTGTCCTGAATCAGGTGTCTAGTCTTCTTTTGAAGACTTCCACATCGACACCTTTCGCGTGCCGAAGTGCTTTGGACAGCTGGTTGAATAGTCGTCTCTCTGACAACAAATTTATTTTCCTCCAAAGTTGAGGATGTTCCCTGTCCATTCTTTAGTTTGGGAACAAGACGCAATTTTTCCTTCCTCTTTTCCACTGTTGTTTGAATGGTTATAAGGTTCAATTTGAGATCAGGAACTGGTTTCTCTGTTATTTTTTTCTCTTCTTCTTCTTCTTCTTTCCAGCGAGTATAAATTTAATTCACGTAAGGTTTCTCAATAATTTGTCTTTAATTGCTATTATTGCATAGTGAAATAATTCTCATGTGAAAATTACTACATTAAAAAATAGTTCTTGCAATGATAATACTGTCAGTATTGTTCATCAGCAGATAATCATTATTTTACTATAAGATAACAATTTCCACACGTCGTTTGTATGATTTTAAGTATGTGCATATAAAAGGGTTAATTCAAGTATGTATTTTCTTTACTATATTGAAATTTGAATAGTTAAAATGTGTATACTTTCATTTATTTCACTTTATATGTTGATTTCATTAACTTTTCCTTCATGTTTTCTCTGATCTTTTGAACTTCTCAACTGAAATTGAATTGTAAAAAACAGATTAAGAAATTAATTTCTTCGTTTTCGAATCACGTTTTCGAATCGCTTTTATACTTCCACTTCTTTTTCACGACATTTAATGAACCGTTCTGGATAAAAGCACGAAATCTAGGGGAAAAAATAGCGTTAATCACACTAAAAAGTTATCCTCGTTTGTAATTAAGAATTTCCTAATAGTAAAATGCATCTTTCTTGTTACTCTATTTAGTCGTCGAATAAAAATTTTTAGAGTTGGAAAGTTTAGCGTAAAAGTTATCTATCTTCGAAGATAATTAATTAAGAATTCGTCGTGGCCACGTTGCAACACCATTTCAAGTTAGGTCAGCAAGGTTAAGCGACGTTCGGTTTCTTCAGAAGTTGGATGGGTGACCATCCACTGAGTTTAGATCAATGTTTTTCAAACTTCTTTCTCGCGACCCAGTGGAAGAATATCACTTATCTCCGCGACCCAAAAAACATCTTCTGACAAGTGTTTTCATAAAATAACAATAAAGGTCAATACATATTAGCTTTAACCACTTCACTTCAAGTAACATTGAAGTTACTTGCAAAACACATTGTAAATGCAGTATAAATACAATTAATAAAAATGAGGCGTTTCGTTTCTGATATTTTTAGAGCAACTTGCTTAACGTTATATTGTCTCTATTTATTTTATATTTCTTATTTTATACGTTTTTATTTCTTATATATTATTCTTATATCTTATATTATTGCAAACCCCTATATAGAGGCGAGGGTAGGATTAATCATATTGCCTTCCTAATTTAATGTCAAGCATAAGCTAAATTTGTTCCCCTAACATAAGTGGCGAAGTTACAGTGCTTCTTTTTCCATTTCTATTTATTATTTTATTTTATATAGGGCGCCTTTATACTATATTCCCTATTGCCATTTTTAATTTCAACTTTTATTTACTTCAAAGAAGTTGTTTGGTTTTCTTAATATTTGGAGAGGCCTATCAAAATGAAGAGAACTTTTGAAAGTGGATTTCAGAAAAGTAAAAAGAAGCAGCAGCTTGAAAGGTAGATCAAACAATTACT
This sequence comes from Bathynomus jamesi, assembly GCA_023014485.1. Taxonomy (NCBI): domain Eukaryota; kingdom Metazoa; phylum Arthropoda; class Malacostraca; order Isopoda; family Cirolanidae; genus Bathynomus; species Bathynomus jamesi. Next base: position 2,739,586 of record JAJOZX010000004.1, on the reverse strand, counting down.
GAAAGTCGACACTTATTTCAATGTTATAAAGGAGGGATCTCAGACTCGAGAGAGTCAGCCAGATCCACAACAACCACAAGCATTCACCTCTTTTACTAGAATAGATAATACAGACGCGAATGTGACTACTTTATTTGATCGTGTTACAGAGACTGAGTCCAGGCTGAAGACAATAAATACACAAAGTTCAATGATCTTGGCCTCTGGGGAGCCTTAACCGAGGATGATATTGCATTCTGGTTACAGAAAGGCCCCTCAGAGTGTCAACATTGGGATGGTTTATTTGAGAAATCGAAGCGATCATTCAAAAATCAAATCAGATATTGTTCAAGGAGTCTTTTTCATTCAACGAAAGCGAATGGGGAAAAATACAATCGGGAATGATTAGTATACTCTCCAACAACCGGTTGTGTTTACCGTTTTGTTTGCAAGCTCTTTTCCACATCATCAACCGCTCTGGCTAAGGATGGGTTTAATGACTGGAGAAACCACATTGCAATTCCAAATCATAAGAATTCTGGGGAACATAGACCAGCTTTCCTTGCATATTTGATGAGGATTCGCGGGTTAATCTTGGATTCACACCTAGCTGAATAGATGAAACAGGACCAAGAGTACTGGAGGCATGTAGTTGAATGTATTATTGCAGTTGTGTGCACATTAGCAGAACGTGGATTAGCATTTAGGGGAAGCAATGAAAAGTTTGGGTCACCCAGTAACGGGAACTTTCTTGGTTTGATAGAACTCATTGCTAAGTTTGACCCATTTCTTTCTAACCATATTAAGCATTATAGAAGTAGTGGATCTGGAAAGCCTTCGTCTAAAACAATAGACAATAAACACATCCAGCATATGGCTAAAAAGGTAAGAGAATCTATTTTGGAAGACTTGAGAAAAGCAGGATACTTCAGTTTGTCTGTTGCCTCTACACCAGATCTTTCACATGTTGATCAACTAACTGTTACTGTCAGATACGTGTCACTCGATGATGGTCTTCCCATTGAACGCTTTCTATCTTTCCTTGAATTAGAAAAGCACAGGTGGTGAAAGTATGGTCAACATGGTGCTGGATTATCTAGTCAATGATTGCAAAATTAACTTTGGTAAGTGCAGAGGACAGTCATATGATAATGCAGCGAACATGTCAGGGAGGTATAATGGCATGCAGCAGAAACTTCTAGAGAAAAATAAGTATGCCATATATTATATATTCTTTGTGCTGGACATTCACTTAACCTTGTTGGTCGTGCTGCAGTTGATTGCTGCCTAAATGCAGTAAATTTTTTCGGTGTTGTGCAGCAATTATACACATTCTTTTCTGCCCCTACAAAACGTTGGGCAGCAGCTAAATCATATTTGGGTCCCGATTCCAGAGTATCAAAACGCCTCTCTGACACTATGTGGGAAGCACATGCAAAGGCCACTTCAGCCATAGCTGAGGGGTATGATCCACTTATTGATGCCCTCACTCATGTCCATACTGATGAAAAGGGTGATACAAGGAGAGAGGTTGGCATTCTGCTGGAGAAAATGGTGGAATTAGAGTTTGTATTCATGTTAATTCTCTGGAACCGTTTATTAGATCAGTTCCACAAAACTAGCAAGGCCGTACAGGATGCAAAGATAACCCTTAATACATGTGCAAAGCTTTACACGCCACTTACTTCTTGAAAGAAACCCGTGAAAGTTTTGCGAATAAAAGGAAAAGATTGAGAAGAAAAGAAATCAACGATGGTGGTGCACCTAATGCCGATGAAACCCTTTCTTCAAGAGACAAGTTTTGAATTAAATCTTTAATTCCTATGATGGATGTTCTTGAAACAAATTTAAATAAAAGAACAAATATATACGAAAATGTTGCAAAGAACTTTTTATTTTTGGTTGATATACTGTAGATCAGTGGTGCACAAACTTTTTTGATGTGAGGGCCAAGCGAAGAAAATAACTAAATGTATTAGCCTACTTACTTTCCATCTAAGTCATAAATTAGGTCACTTTTATATTCTAACTTTTTCAATGAATTGAAAAGACCCGTGGGACCACTGAAAAGACCCGTGGGGGACACATTTGGCCCGCTGGCCAGGGTTTGTGCATCACTGCTGTAGATGCTTCGGAAGAACAGCTGAGTGAAGGTGTAAAGCTTCTGGTTAAAGACTATCCTGAAGATGGTGATGTCACTCTTGTTGGAGAATTAAAACACTTTCATGTTTACACCAAACAAAATTACCTGGATAAAAGACATTTATGCCACCATGATCTGTATCAAATCACCATCTAAGATAATATTCAGTTGGCTTTCCCAAGTGTAGAAGCAATACTGCGGCTCTTTTTGAGTCTAAAGGTAACGAATTGCTCAGGTGAAAGGTTATTTTCGCGACTGAAAAGAACAAAAAATGAACTACGGACGACAATGCTACAAGAAAAGCTGTCTGCACTAAGCATTTTGTGCATAGAGAGTGACAAACTTCGTAGTTTATCCCTTTACGACATCATCAATGATTTTGTCATTAAAAAAATCACGAAATAAAACGTTTTAAGTACAAATGGTTAAGTACAAATGGGATCTGTTTCCGTTTAATAACTGCTGATCTGCACAATTGCTCTACTGTTGCTGTAGAATAAAAGTTTCAATATCAAATTTGAAATCGTACTAAGGTATCTTCATTTGAGGGTATCTCGATCATAATGCAAATTGGCTAATTGCAAGATAATTTTTTAAGTTAGATTATTAGTTTTTAATTTTTTGTTACACCCTTTGCCTGCCTGTGTATAATACAGGGTGCCCGAGAATTATCTGTACAAGTTTTGGCTGTTATTAAAAGTCAACCATGAAGTGTAGAAATTCTAGTTTGTCCCATTTTACAGAGAATCTCATTAAGTTTTTTCTGATACCAACTTTTGACAAGTTTTTTAGAAATTCCAGTGTGTCCGAAAATTATCTGTACAATTTCTTCTTTTAATAAAATTCTTGATAACGCACGTAAAATTCTTAAACAAGATTATTTAGAATCTGTATTTTCAAAAGTTTCTTTTATTAAAGTAACGTTGTTACAAACATTCGATATGTGCACCATCAGTGACTCGCAAAACATCCAATCGATAATCCAAATGTTGCCATGTACGCTGCAGCATATCCACATCAATTCGCTCAATAGCAGCTGTGATTCTTGCTTTTAAATCATCAATGTCTGTCACCCGCGTACAAAAAAGAAAAAACTTGTCAAAACTTGTTATCATAAAATACTTAATGAGTTTCTCTGTAAAATGGGACAACACTGGAATTTCTACACTTCATGGTTGACTTTTAATAACAGCCAAAAATTGTACAGATAATTCTCGGACACCCGGTATATGCATGAATTAGAATATTTTTAATTTATAACGCCATGGGGCCTCGTAAATCGAGCACTGTGTATATATACAGTATATATATATATATGTGTGTGTGTGTGTGTGTGATGAGGCGCCTCGGTGGTGTAGTGGTTAGCATCGCTGACTACGAATCCACCTACCCCGAGTTCGATTCCCGATGACAGCAGTCGGCGTGCAGCGAAACCAGCTGTTCATCCTTCCATACAATAAAAATTGGTTGGTAGCTAAATGGGTACCCTGGGTAGCCTAGTGATTAAAACGCTGGGCTGCAGATCGCGAGATCCGGAGCTCGAGTCGGGCGAGGACTTTGTAATTTCCAACTACCTGTGGTGGGTCATGATTCGGATTGCATGTTAAGCTGTAAGTCTTAGGTGGAGCAACAAGGTTGACCTTCGTCAGAATGAACAATTCGGGCGGAAGCAAAACCAGGGTTAACTAATGCTCTGTATGTTTAACTCTTCGTACTTCCACTTAAACTATGAATGCATCGATGAGTAATATATATATATATATATTCAGGGGTGGGAAACTGATATCAGGGCTATATCTGTTCGAGTTTTGATTTCAGTTTTTGCAAAAGCAAAATATCAATTTTAATTTCGATTTCAGTTATTCAATGTTTTATTCAGTTTTTTCGTTTTTCAATTTTTCTCGATTTTAGTTTTTTGGATTTCAGTTTCTTTTCAGTTTTTATATTGACATTTTATTTGCTGCAGTAAATTAAGATATTTAATATACTGTATACAGTATACCGTAGTCATATATTCCTCATGTTGCCTTCTGTTACTGACCTGATTTTGTATCATACTGTAAGTCGCAGTTCATATTTTCTGTCAGTAAACTCGTTAATAAAGTATGAAAACATATAATAAATTAATACAGGTCGCCCTCGCTTTATGCGACTTCTCTTAATGTGATTTCGCTATTATGCGACGACCCTACTTCTACCACTTATGCGACTGGACGGGTTGGATGTGCGAAGCTTGTGCGATCGATGTAGGCGCGCGCAGAGTCCGCTATGCAGTTGGTGCGGGTGGAGCGGTGACGCAGCCCCACGCTTCCTCAATCTCCTTCACTCAGTGTCGCACTGTCCATTGTTGCGTGTGACTTACACTACTCGCTCTCATCTTGTAGTGTATGGATTTACCATTACTGTTGACTTTAGTGCAATGAGTATTCAAGTAAATACCTTTTCTTTTATGCAGAAGGGAGGGGCCAAGGGCGAATGCTCACAAAAGCGCCCCCCACAATAGGAGAAGAAGAGAGCCAAAATCAAGGTCCAGAGTTTTGGAGATGCCTAGACACTCTGCGTTTGAAAGATTGGAAGTCATAGGCTGGGGAAAAGGTGGATCGAGGAAGATTGTTCAAGAGTTGACCGGTTGAAAGATGAAAGATTGAAAATAACGATTAACCCTTGCGTTAGAGCAGCGGTTCTCAAACTTTTACTTCTTCTGTACCCTTTGAATTCTTTTACGGGATTTTCTGGATTTTCGAAAGAGATAGAGGATTTTTACTTTCTTTACAACCGTGTGACTTGTGGCCGTTTGTTAAGTGTATATAAAATTAAAAGGGTTATATTTTCAGGACCCCTTCGCGTATCCCTGGGGGTACCCCAGTTTGAGAACCACTGCGTTAGAGAGTTAGACAGAAAAGTAATGAGAAAATGTCGAAAGTCTGGTGCTGCGTGCTCTCCTTAAAGGAGGAGGCATGCAGATAGAGAGTTCAGAAGAGCAGTGTCCGTTATAATAGCAATAGTAAAGAGAGAGTGAGGCAACATTGCGGCGAAGAGAGAGACTGAAGACAGTCAATAAGAGGCGAGGAATTGCTGAAACGAAAAGCCTTTGATTCCACCTGATCAAGTAGGGCTGTGTGGGTTAAGCCATCCCATACATGAGAAGCATAATCCATACAGGGGTGGACAAGACCCCTCTGTAGAGACAACAACTGAACGGGGATGAAGAAACTGCGGAGGCGGTACAGCACACCTAATCTCTTGGAAGCTGTTATTATTTCTTTTAATGTGGTTTTTTTATATATGTAATGTCAAATGATTGTTATATTTTATTCGGCGATTTTTTCATTGGATTTGTTATGAAAGAATGTTAGAAAAAATTTTTTTTTGGGGGGTGGTCAGGAGAGGTCCTGGAACACATCCTTATTAAATACATATAATAAATCTCTTTTTGCGAAATCGCTGTATGCGAACTTTTTTTGGAACGCAACCCCCGCATAAAGCGAGGGTGGCCGTATGTTTTTTATTTATAGATAACTGTTGATCACGCTTTAAAAAGTATTTAGGAATAGGCCTCATAACATGAAATAATTACAACTTAATCGAAGCTAAATGTACACATCAAATCAAGCTAAAATTACTCTTTTCAATAAAGGAAACAATTTGATAAATACTTAAGACTAATCTAATTAATATGGTGTCACAGAAGGGATTATAATTATAATTATCATAAATTGCGGCGTATAAGTCGACTTTTTAAGCATGAAAAAATCTCTCCAAAACTTAGGATCGACCTATACGCCGGGTATAAAAAGTGAACCTCTACCACAGAGTGGTAAACAAGCCTATCTAAACAAGACACTACAGGGGTAATGACAGTTAACGATACATAATGACAGTTTATTGATTATACACACAATGACAGTTTATTGATTATACACACAATGACATTATTACTGTAATTAAAACCTTAGGCCTAAGATAAATGGTTCTAGGAAATTTCGCCGCAAACATTTTCGCCGTAAGAAAATTCGCCGTAAACATTTTCGCCGTAAACATTTTCGCCGTAAGACAAATTCGCCGTAAGGACATTTCGCCGTAAAAATTTTTAAAAATAATCAATGGATGATTATTTAAGAAATTTATTTAACCAAACTATCACGACTTAACCTAACCAATCGTCAATGCCGTACAGTGAGTTTCAAAGTAAGATAAGGAATTTATTTAAGAAATTTATTTAACCAAACTATCACGACTTAACCTAACCAATCGTCAATGCCGTACAGTATAAAGAATTTTAATTGTGGTAGACTGCTCGAAGCTAGGTAGACCGCACACTTAACCAGCACCGGCTATTATAAGGGTTCAGTTAAACTTTTTTTTTAATTTTAATTTTATTTTATTTACGGCGAAATGTCCTTACGGCGAATTTGTCTTACGGCGAAAATGTTTACGGCGAAAATGTTTACGGCGAATTTTCCGGTCACGAAGATAAACAGTTAAAATTTTACCGTAACTCCAAGATTACGGTAATTTTGCTTCAAAATTATATTTTATTGACAATGAAAGCATGTATGAACACATTTTAATATCCTTCGAGGTCTGCATACGGGTCCGATTCACTGGAAGATCCAACTTCGTCTTCGTTGCTGTCATCCTCCTCGTCACCGTCTCTCCACAACAAATCATCTTCTTCCACATCCATTGCATTTGAAATCCCACATTTTTTAAACGATTTTACAACAGTTTCTACACGAACAGATTCCCAAGACATTATCACAAAATCGCACAACACATCCAGTGGTGGAGCACGCATATTACCACCCTTTGTGAATGACTTTTCTCCCTCAACCATCCATTTATTCCACTCCAAACGAACATTGTCCTTAAATGGCTTATTTAGGCTTACATCGAGAGGTTGAAGCACAGACGTTAACCCCCCTGGTATTACTGCAGTTAGAGTATTGTTTCTTTGTAGATGCTTCTTGACATTATCTGTTAAATGGCTTCTGAACATGTCCCATACAAACAAGCCCCTTTCCTTGTGTAATCCACCAGGCCGCCTACTCCACACATTGTGAATCCATAAATGTACTCCAGCTTCGTCCATCCACCCCTTCTCATGGACATGGGCAAAAACACCTGGAGGGAATTTTATATTTGGCATTGTTTTTCCTTTAAAAATAACCATTGGTTTTAACTTAGTTCCGTCTGCGAGGCAGCTTAATAGAACAGTGAACTTCGTCTTCTCGTGACCTGTACTTTTTATCAGAATAGTTTTTTTGCCTTTGGAGTCAACAGTTTTATTGCTAAGCATATCGAAAAAACAAGGTGTTTCATCCATATTACCAATCTGACATTGTGGGTAGTCGTGTTGCTTCCTCAGTCCAATAACGTATGTATGGAAATTTATAATTTTGTCTTCGATGTCTGCAGGGAGTTTTTGTGCAATTTTAGTTTTCTGCCGCAACACCGCAACACCTCTTCATGAAGCGACCACACCAGTTCGCAATTGCTTTAAAATCTTTGCTTTGATCCGGGTGTGTTCTTGCCCACTTAAGTGCTTGAGTACGTATGCTAGTTCGTGTAACTGTATAGCCATTTTGACGGTTTTCGTTGATCCAACCTTCTAAGTAAATTTCCAGTTCAGGCCAGTGACAGATGCCGGTTCTTAAAGCACATTTTTTCTTAGGCGTCTTCTTCAGGGAGGCTTCATTTTTCTTCCAATCACGCACCAGCTTTTCATTAATTCCATACTTCCTCGCTGCAGCACAGTTGTTTGAAGAGTTTGCAAACGCAACAACTTTCAGGTTGAAACTAGCGTCATATTTCATCCTTTTTGCTGGGGGTTCCATAGGGGTAAACTAGACAAGGGGTAAACTAGACAAGAAGACACGCTGGGCTCTGGCTCTACCAAGATTGTTGTCAGGTTGGTGTATGGGTAATGAGTGGATCCCGGCAAGAGCATTAGGCCTCGGTGGCTTAGTAAATTACCTTGTTGGTTTGTTCAGTATACGCTTTCGCTATAGGCTGTAGCCACATTCCAATTCTAGCCTAGCTTTTGTTTGGGGGTCGATTTATACGGCGAGTATACCAGAGTAACCAGAATTTTGAGCTGAAAATTTTGAGGTCGACTTATACGCCAGGTCGACTTGTACGCCGCAATTTACGGTACCTTTATAATTCTCAAAACAGTCTAACAAAAGTAATTAACATTATTTAATATTGCAAGAACAGTATTCTAATTAATGTTCTAATTAACAATATTTATTTAACAATAACAATATTTATTTAGCAGAAGCCCGTGGTAAAAATACCACGCTTAAAAATCAACAGGGGTAATTTTATTTTTTTAATAATATTTCCAGGAATGAGCACATACACAAACAAACAAACATTATCCGATTTCAGCTTTATATATATATATTATAATTTTCCCGTAGGTTTCGATTAATTTTAAACAACTTTTACCTAATAATTTGTCCTCTCGAGGAGCCGTTTCCGTGTTTTAGGGTTGACAGACAGACAGTTGTGTATATAAATAAAAATTCAAATTTTTGTTTGATTGAAAAAATTATAAACATTGGGGCCAGTAGTATGGGCGAAAAATGGGAGAGTGCAAGAATGTTGCAAGGGGTGGGGTATGTTGAAAGGGGTGAGGTATGTTGCAAGGGGTGGGGATATGTTGCAAAGGGGGGTATGCAATGAAGGGGGTGGGGTATGCAATAAAGGGAGGTGGGGGATTGTTGCAAAGGGAGAGGGGGTATGCAATGAAGGGGGTGGGGGAATGCTGCAGGTGCAACAAAGGGTCATGAAACTTGGAGGTGGCGTTATCCCCCAAGAAAAAGACAGGAGAAGGAGAGAAAGGAAGAGAGAGATGTTCACGTGGCAGGAGCCAAGTGCATATTAACACTTCAGCCGACCCACCGTTCTCTTATAGGCCCCTAATCAGCCAGTTGGCTAAGAAGGAGCCAAGGAGGAGAAGTTGCCTTAACCTAAGAGAGGAAGAGAAAGGAGAGACGGAGGAGGTCTTTGTGGGAGAAGGTGGGATGTTCTTACCCCCCAAAGGTAAACCTAACCTAATGGTTACTTTGATTAGTATGGCCGCAAGGAGAGAGAGTTGTTTATTCAGTCGCAGTTCGCATCATTATGACCGCTCCGAAGTCAAGCGGGTCTTATATAGAGGTAGGTTGAGTTGCCAGGTATCCCTTTTTATTTTTATTTTTCAGCTATACAATATTAGGGTGAGTTGCTAGATACCACCATTTATTTTAATTCACACGAGTGGCCAAATAGTTTTTATTTATTAAAACCAAGATCGACAGGTATAACTTATTAGGGTGAGTTCCTAGATATCACCATTTATTTTAATTTTATTTATATTATGGAGAGTTGCAAAATACCACCATTTATTTTAATTTTTATTTATATTATGGAGAGTTGCTAAATACCACCATTTATTTTAAGTTTATTTATTAGGGAGAGTTCTCAGCTACCATCATTTATTTTAATTCACAAGAGTAGCCGATTTTAAAAGCAACATTGACTTTCTCCTTAATGTAGGCTGACCATACGTACCGTTTTGAACGGGACAGTACCGTTTGTTTTATATTTCCTGGCCGTCCCGTCGTTTTAATAAAAATGTCAATTTTGTCCCGGTTTATGTACTTACTTTTTCATGAATACAGAATATTACATAACCCCGTCCCTTTTTTGCCATCCCAATGTCCCGTTTTTGTCTCAAGGAAATATGGTCAGCCTACCTTAATGTTATTCAGAAAAAAAAGGAAAAGAAAAAAAATCACTAGACAATTATCAAAAAGAAATCGTTCCATTAACATATTTCTTAGATTAATATTCAATTTACCATTCGTTTTCACTAAAACCTTAGAATGTATACCGTCTATTTACTTTTGACAATCCTTTCTTCTCCGAATTAAATAAAACAGCAGTCTGTTTATTCAGTCGAAGAAATATACATTGGAATGATCAAAAAATAAAAATAAAAATAATACAAGATATACGAAACGTATAATTGTCAAAACGTTAAATATATTGAAAATGAATGGAATTTATCTTCTACTGCACAAAATAAAAAATAAAAAACGTATAACAAACAATATAGCAGTACATGATATATATATATATATATATATATATATACTGTGTGTGTATATAATATATATATATATATATATATATATATATATATATATATACACAAACACAATTATGTTAAATATATAAATACACTCGCTTTGTTTTGAAAACACTAAACTCACTTAATCGGGTTTACAATCACATCGTTATTGCTTTGCACTACGCCGTTATGTTGAAAGTATAATTTAAAAATATACAACGAAGGGTAAATAATACCATAATTAATTTTTATTGAATAGATAAAAGTAACAAGAAAGGAAAGAGCATCAGAAAGAATCAATTGAGGAGTATTGAACTGGTGAAGGAGAGAGTAGGTCTTCTCTTACAAACCCAACTTTTATAGTATTCAATTCTTGAGTGAAATCCTATCACTGCTAAATTTTACATATAAATTGTGTGTCAGTCGGCATTTGAACGAGACGTTATTGTAACATTGAATTGAATGTGTCACATTAGCGTTACTTCTTCAGATATATATATATATATATATATATATATATATATATATTGCTAATAGTTCTGGCTGATGAAATTATGTTAACACAAGAAATAACAGAAAACACAAGAAAAAACAACTGCATAGATTTGGTGATCACAAACAGCAGTAACCTAATACTTGAAAGCTTGCGTTCTATTAAATACTTTTCGCCGATGTTCAGGATTTAATACCGGTTTTAAAATGAAGCAATTGATGTCATATCTATTTATATACTAAAGGAAACCGTACTATTATATATATACTAATATATATATTATATATATATATATATATAATATATATAGTTTCTGAATTCCAATTAGTAATTTTTTAAACTTTTTACAAAACAAATCTCCTAAAATACAGAAGTACAATGACACGCAAGCATGCATTCCATCGATACTTGTACAGCAGATTTTTTAATGTTTCCAATTTAGCTACCTCTTGTACGAAAAAGAAAAAACATTTTTTTCATATATATATTTATATGAACTATATATATATATATATATATATATATATATATATACTATATAGTTCCTGAATTCCAATTAGTAATTTTTTAATCTTTTTACAAAGCGAGGAGCTCATTACAAAACATTATAACTAAACCACAAAGCTCATAATTTTTATCCCATCTTTATATACAGCACATTTATAAATAACTAATTCATTTCATATTTTGTATGGGTTAGTATTTGAAGTCTGTTTTTTCGAATTTCGAAACCTTGTTGATATACAAGGTTTCGAAATTCGAAAAAACAGACTTCAAATACTAACCCATACAAAATATGAAATGAATTAGTTATTTATAAATTTCTTATAACTTCTGTGCTCACGCGGAAAGCATCATAAGAATTGTACTGAATATTTATATAAAAACTAAAAAAAGAAAAGGAATTTTATATTCAGTGAAAACTGCATTGATGTGTTTGAATGTACCAAAGCCAAACTTTAAAATGGATATGGGTGCATTTAAATGCGTTTTCTATGTACGATCACCAAAGGACCTCAACAAAAGATAAAAAACACAGCTTTGAGGTTTTCAGCAAGCCAAATGTAGAGAAAAGAAATATTTTTACTTTCCCTTCTTAAGTGAACGCGGCTTAACAACCCACTTTATATCGTTAGTTTAATTTTCCATACCGCAACCGATAGTTTAAACTGTACAGAAAAAAAAATATATTTTTGTATTTCGAATGGATTTTCATATCACCAGAGACCATTTCCTCGCAATACACGCCAGTTTGTTTTTCACTGATCATTCTATAAGATAAACGGCCATATGCGAAACATATTTTTCTTTAGAAATGAAACAATAAAAATCTCTCTCTCTCTCTCTCTCTCTCTCTCTCTCTCTCTCTCTCTATATATATATATATATATATATATATATATATATATATATCGGAAGTATATTCCAGCCATAAAAAATGAGAATGCGTTGTAAGACAAATAAAAATAAATCATCTTTCTCTCTCTCTCTCTCTCTCTCTCTCTCTCTCTCTCTCTCTCTGTATCACACATAATAAATAAGAAGCATCTATATAGAAATACTTAAGCCAGCAAGTAAAAACAAAAAATTATTCTAAGGCTTTTCGTGTGTTCAGAAATACATCTCGTCAGGGAACGAATGCTCACTGTTTTACGTCGTAATTTCATTGAGATTATTCAAGCTCATATACCGTGCCTACATTGTCTATAAGATCTGTGACACGTGGAACATACTGCCTTCAGAAGATTTGAACATTTCCTCTGTGGATCACTTCAAGTAAAGGTAGTAAAATTTTTTCTGCATAATTAAGATTCGCCAATACTTTGTGCAAAAGTTTTCTCTTTTCGGGGAAAAAACCCATAATTTTTAACATAAATAAAATCTTTATTTTACAGTTACAAATGTTGCTTTTTTTAACATAACAAATATGTAATGTGTGACGTTTTCTTCCTTCATTACAAGATTGGAAATAGAGGGTGGAGTCGTGTCAGTTATCTCTCTGTGCCTTGACCAATTGCTAAGTGGTGAACATGATATCTGACGCTCCAAACGTGTTTGAAGCACACAAGTTGATAAATATATCGCTCTGTAAAATTGCAGCCCGCCGTTCCGGAAGAACTGGTGCATCTTTGCATAAATCCTTATTAGTTGCCTCTCTGTTACTTAAAGCCCGTTTTGTTTACTTAGAAGAAGCACATAATTACCACCACACCATATTTTGCCCACCACAAGGGCAACCTCAGGAGTTTGCTCCCGACCCACCTCGTGCACCCACACCATTACCTGAAGTGACCGTTACCCCAGTGGTGACGTCAGTGATGCCTCTCGAATGTGGTGATAATAGTACCAACCAAAATGATTATTCAACCATTGACTGCATAGTGAAGAGTGTAAATCTAGATTAGAAGAGAGTGACAGTGAAGTAGACTCGAACAGTGAATATGGTTGCAACGATTCCTTGCACTATACCAGAAAAAGGCAGAGAGTTTCTGATCAGGAAACAGAGGCAGCAGTTTCCTCAATTTTACCAAAAAGATTAAAATCTGATTTAGAACAGGAACAATACTCAGGCTATTATTTTAGCGAACCTAAAGTTTTGTGTTCATGTTGGTTCGATCTCACCTCTTGTCGTTGTTCTGAGCAGTCAGCGGACGACGAGATTTGAGCATGGAAGTTGACCACATAAGTTCTCTTGTGTCTACAGTATCTTCAGTTTCAATCAGCAACAGCAACAACAATCAGATTTGTGTTCGACACAAGCCCACCACCAAGCAGATTCCGTGGGCCTCCTGTGCTGGAGCAGACGGCATAGCGAATTTGTATATATTGTGAACATATCCTCGCTTCAAATGCGTCCTGCAGGAATCGAGTTCGACTCTTCTTCTACAGCGACTGCTTCAAGTACCTGATGCTCCATTAGCTGACCCCATCTCCCATCACCGACCCTCGTCTCGCTTAACTGTTGCTGCTACCGTCTAGTCAACACTTTCTGCCCTTCGGTAACTGCTCGACTTCAGTAACGCATCAGCACTCCCAACGTCTGTGTGTGGAGGACAACGCTTATTTCTTCGACAAACTTGGACGAATCGTGATCAACTTCGACTCCTTGAATTTCTATAAACTCACTCCAGACGGCATTCGTCTCGTGACTTCTTAGTAAAAACGTTTTTTATAAATGTAGTTTGTACGTACTCATTCATGCACAGTGTAATTCATTACGTGATAAAAGAATTTGTATTTAAGTTCATGTATTATATAAACTAATTATATATTTTATATAATAAAGGATTGGGTTATTTAAATGTTTCATTTATTCCATTGAAAAGTGTGTAATTTGGTAAAGTTTGTGGATTGGTCGGAGAGTGCGACTTAATAGATCATTGATCAATAAAAGTTAAAGAGTGGGTGACAGTACAGAATCTGAGGAACATCACTGTTAATAGCTTTAGGAGAAAAACAGTGGCCAGCTACATCCGCATCGATAGATCGTCTCGAAAGGAAAATAGAGAGGAAGGCACAGATAGAAGGATTGAAACCAAAGGATACCAGTTTCGAAATTAAAGATTTGTGCCAGACTCTATCAAAAACTTTTGATATGTATATCGCATTAACAAAGGTTTCACCGAAATCCCAAAAAGAGGATCTACAGATCTACAGAAGCTAAGGCTAACAAAGACCCAAAGATCCACTCTAAGGTTAGCCCGACAGAAAGGAAAGAGTTGGGGGTGAAGGAAATAAGGGGTTAAGTAAGTAGCAACACCTATCACTCATGGGTTAACATTCATTCAGAAAAAGAGAAAAAAGACTCACCATCATCATTCGCCGACCATTGCCGACAAGTCCGAAAAATAGTCGAAGAGAATAGGAAAGGGGTGAAAGATGAAAAAAGTAAAATAAGAACGCTTAGAAACCATGCAAACACAGTCTTAACTCACTGTCATACCATGCAAACAACAGACATGCAAGTAAGAAGAGGATCAGAAAAAGAAAAAAAAGTAGGTAAAGTTAAACAAAAAGTGGGTTAGTTTACGCTACGAGCTACATCTACGTTCGTGTTAGTCTAATTTTTTTTTTTTTTTTTGCTGGCATCACACGCTGGCATGTCACAAGCTGGCATTAATCGTCAACAGACTCATCCCGAACACCCCAGAGCTCCTGTTAATTGTTTTTTTTATTTTAAACAACGTTAATATTTTTAAAATGCCTATCTAAACGGTTCTTAAAACATTAACGCGGGTAGAGTTAACGACTGACGCGGGAAGATTATTCCATTTATCAATTACTTTAAACGTAAAGAAGTTTTTAGCGATATTAGTAATGAAACGTCTGCCACGCAACTTAAATCCGTTATTACGAGTATTGCTATTATCGAAAGTGAACAGTTTGTCAAAATTTACGTTATCGATGTTATTAACGATTTTGAAAACTTCAATAAGCTCCCCCCTTAATCTCCTAGTTTCGAGTGAATGCAAGTCTAACACTTTAATCCTATCTTCATAAGGCTTGTTGCGCAATGACGGAATTAGTTTCGTGGCACGACGCTGAACCCTTTCTAACCTATCAATATCCTCACGCAAATACGGGCACCAAAACTGAACGGCATATTCTAAATGAGGCCTGACTAGGGACTTGTAAAGGGGCAATATAATATCCTTCGATTTAAATTCGAAATTACGCGCTATGAAGCCTAACATCCTATTAGCTTTTGCGCAAGACTCCAGGCACTGGTTCCTAACTTTAAATCCTTAGATACGCGTACGCCTAAATCTACTTCCTCGTCAACGCTCGCTAACTCTCTCATCCATCGTGTACGTGTAATTATTGTTACGAGAACCTATATGCAAAACTTTACATTTGTCTACGTTAAATTGCATCTGCCACTTATCCGTCCACTCCATAATCCTATTTACATCGTCTTGGAGCCTATTTCTATCGTCCTCGTTAACAACCTTACCGCCTATTTTAGTATCGTCCGCGAATTTTGACACGTTACTAGTCAATCCTACATCTATGTCGTTAATGTAAATTACGAATAGCAATGGGCCTAACACTGAACCCTGTGGGACACCGCTACCTACATCCAACCACCCCGATTCACTACCATTAACAACGACCCTCTGTCTCCTAGCACGAAGCCATTCCTCTAACCAGTTAGCTACCTGACCGCGTATACCGTGCGCTTTAACCTTCGCAATTAATCTTCTATGCGGAACTGTATCGAACGCCTTTTTAAAATCTAAATAAATAACGTCAGCCGCTCTATGCCTATCGTATTCGCGCACTATTTCGTTATAAAATTCTAACAAATTAGTTAAACAAGATCTATGGCGTCGAAACCCATGCTGACTACTATTAATCAAATCTCTACTTTCTAAGTGATCGATGATACGATCCCTAACTACGGATTCCAAAAGTTTACCGACAATTGACGTTAAGCTAATGGGCCTATAATTGCTAGCTACGTGCGGTCGCCTTTTTTAAAAATAGGCGTGCGTTAGCTAATTTGAAGTCTTCAGGAATAATCCCCGTTTCGAGTGACTGATTAAAAATCTTCGTTAAGGGGCGTACAATAACGTCTTTCAAATCTTTCAAATGTCTGGGATAAAAAGCGTCAGGGCCTGGAGCCTTGCTAACTTTTAGCCTATCGATGTAATGCGCAATCTCAGCCTCGTAAACAGTTATTTCATCCAAAATAGTCTCGCTACTAAATGGAACGATATCGTCCACGTCGGGGGCATTATTTACGTCTTCTACGGTAAAAACTGTCGCAAAAAAGGTGTTGAAAATACCCGACAACGCCAGAGTGTCAGAAGCCAAAGCGCCGTTAACATCCACTAGCGGGCCTATGTTATCTTTTATCGGCTTACGATTATTGACGTATTCAAAAAACTTTTTTCGATTATGTTTACTATCCACAGCTATAAGTATCTCTAAATTACGCGAAGCATTCCTAACTAATCTTTTAACCTGACGTCTAAGCTCGATATATCTATTAAAGTTAGCTGCCGTGCCATTGCGCTTATTAAGTCTATACGCTCTGTTACGCCTGTGGTATGAACTCGCCTATTTCCATAGTCCACCACTTGGGCCTACCATGATTTCTAGCACGCTTGGGCCTACGAGGAATAAACTCCCTTTCAATATTCATAAAACTTTCTTTAAACGCCTCCCAATGCAAATTTGTGTCATTACCCATAAATAAGCTATCCCAGTCCACTACTCTCATCCTATCCGCAAAACTATCATAATTAGCCCTACTAAAATCAGGGACTTCTATTACGTTACTATCCTTAGTGTTTTCTATCAATAATTTAAACCTAAGAATTTGATGATCACTACATCCTAAACTCTCGCCTAATTCTAAACCTTTGACTATATTTTCGCCGTTCGTCATCACCACGTCTAAAATATTGTCACCGTGCGTTGGTTCAGTAACCATCTGTCGTAAAAAATTATCTTCCATGAACTCAATCAATCTCAAACCCTCCTCATTACCAGTAAAAGTCTCGTAATTAACATTAGGGCAGTTAAAGTCTCCGACAATTATACTATTCCGATTGTCAATAAAGTTACCAAGAAGTGAGTAAAATCTAGTATCGATATCGAGGGGTTGAACGAGAGGTCTATAAACAACAACAAAATTAAAGCTAATACTACGCGCCCTAACTTCAACGCATATCGCATTAATTGCTGCTGGAAAATCTATCTTAACCTCGATAGCCCTAAGGGAATTACGAATGCACAGCAAAACGCCGCCACCAATCCTATGTAACCTATCATTAGTAAAGAGTTTAAAACCCGGTATATCAAGTTCCCCCAAGAAGTCCCGAGTCACGGTATTTAACCACGTTTCAGTGATAGCAACTATATTGTAGTTGCCGGAATAAATTATCGCCTTAAATTGGTTTAATTTATTTCTAATCCTACGTGCGTTACAATAAAAGGTGTTTGTTATTTTTTATCACGGGCCCGCGTTTTAAACTATTTTTCACGTCGGGCCCGCGTTTCCCTGACCCACAACGTTTAAAGAAGGCTTCGACCTATACAGCTTTCGCACTTTTTCGTCTATTAACCTACCTAGCCTAGCATTACCTATTTCGTTAAAATACACCCCCATCTTTTATAAAAAGGCTAGGATCACTGAATTCGGAGCAGAGCTTTACGAAGGATACATTTTCCTTAGCACAAATCTCTTCTAATTTATTATTCAAAAATATTGTTTTTGACGTAATCCTAAGGCCCAAACCGTACCTAGGGGTAATACCTAGAACTAAAGAACTATCTGACCTCGCCTTCAGGGACCTAATTAACCCTATATCTCTCCAAAAGGTCAGGCACTCTCGTATCGGGCCTATACGAGTCGTTGCCTCCGACCATCGTCACCAACATCGAGTGACGGGAGGCAACGTCAATCGTATCCACTTCGTCTCTAACTCTGTCAACCCTGGCCCCTGGGAGGCAGACCCTCCTCCTCTTGGTTGGATGCCGTTCAACGAACTCTTTGTCCATATGGCGCACTAAAGAGTCCCCAATTAAAATAGTTGCCCCCTCATTCACGTTCCTTTCCAAATGGGAGAAAGGGTTCGAAACCTCGAGAGGGGGGGATTCCTATCACCTAACGTACGTGGTCTACTCCACCCTTAACTTCTCTAAATCCCTCCCCATCTACTAATCTCGAACCAACCTTAACCACTTCCTCAACTCTATCCAACCTTCCCGACAAGCTACCTAAACTAGAAACTAGATTACGCACCTCACCCTTCAAATTACTAACGTCTTCAACGTTAGTATTGGTTCGGCTTTCGCCAACCGTAGCCCTACCCCTGCCCTCATCAAGCGTTGCAAGTCTTTCCGTTACCTCACGTACACTGCGTTTTATGTCAACTATTTGCTCCATTAACTCGCAAAAGAAACAAACTTATCTCTCCGTAATCGCCATAGGACCGCCATTATAATCTTTAAATTCCGAATACCACCGGTTTACCCCACACCTAACACACGACGCTTTCTGCGACGGCATCGCGCAAGTTAAATTAGTTTATAATCGTCACAAGTTTAAGTTAAATTAAGCCAGCACGCTATGGAAACTTCTAAATCGCTGAAAACCACTAATATTCAATTACTTAACTATATCAATGTGAATATAAACGCAAGTATATAAAATTTAAAACTTTCCAAAAATAAAATTCTTAGCAATATGCAAAAGTAGATGCAATATCAGAGAGCTCAGGAAATGCGTCCGTTCAGTACAGAGTCTGGCTGACGACCAAGAGTTAGAGAGATATGCAAAAAGATCGCCAGTAGAGTTTCCCATGTAGAACCCATACTGACGATCTGAAAGAAGACTGTAAGAAGAGGGGTGATTAAGATTTTTTTCCTATTAAGGAAGGATTGAAAAACATTATAAAGGCAAGAAAACAAAGCAAATGGAAGATAGTTGGAGGGTTGAGAGTGATCACCCTTCTTTAGGACATGCTGAATGAAAGCGAACTTCGAGCAGGAAGGAATAGTATCAGATGAAAGACAAAGACGAAAGAGTTTTCCACGGCTAAGGTGTCTTTAGGCATGAATTTGTTCTTGATCACAGTAAAGCACAAGTGAGGCGATTGTGGTTGTTTCAGACGTAATTATGTCGGAGGAATAGCACTGGAATCGTTCAGGGTTGAGTTGGAAGCGAAAGTTCGAGCGAATAGTTCAGAGATGGCTCCTGAACCAGATAGTTAAAGGTGAGGAGAGGAAGAACATGTAAAGTTGATGTAGAGGTTCTTAACTAGATGCCAGAAATAGCGAGAAGACTGAGAATTGTATAGATTGCTTTGTACTATAATAATGTTAATTAAGTTAATGATAGCTTGGCTCGAGGCCATCAGGTTTTTTCAGATCACTTCAATTGATTGTCAATAACGAAATTGATAAAAGGTTTCGTTGGGTTTTCATTTATTTAACAAATCAAAAGAAGAAATTTTCATAGCAGTTATGATATTTAAGTGTGACAAAAAGTTACAATTGCTGGAATGCAAGTTGAATGCAAACGAGGGATGGCAATAGGAATTTTGGTGAAAAACAAAGTTCTTTTTTCAGTCATATGGATGGGCACCCAATTTTCTTTTATATCAGATGGGATTAATCGAGCAAGAATAATTTGCTTCTTTTTTTACTTTTTATGGTAGGCCTGTACGTCGCATTTTCACCACTTAAAAAAATAGCACAAGATATTCACACAGGTACAAACTCCTGTATTAAGTCAGTCTTGAGTGTTAGATTTTCTCTTTAAGCTAAATTTAGTTAATTATTTCACGCAAGCAAACGTTTCTACAGAAAAATATAATTTATTTACTGTACAAGATTCACCTCCAATGTAGAGATTTCAACGCTCATGAGCAAGTATGTTATCTTATTCGGTTGTTTCTCTTTTCTGCTTATTTTTCTTCCTATCTAAAAGAATAAATAATAATAAAATAAGACAGACAAACTATATATATAAAGTCAAAAGTTCCAGGCAATTGGAGGCGTACCGTAATAGCATTTTCAGCAATTTTATCTTTGTAAAATATTCCTTTTTAAAATAATAACAACGATGTTTACGTAAAGGATCTTGTCCGAATAAAAGTGATATTGTGTGTTACAATTTATTTTATATAAAATGACTGTTTTGTACTAACACTCCGAATTATATTGTTAGTCTATTTCATTCATGCGGCTAACAGTTTCCCCATTATTATTATACAGGGTGTTTCTAAAGTAACCATCTATTTTGGTGAAATAGGGGGATTTTAAACAATTGTTATATTGGCATAATGGTATGTGCATTGTTATACAAAATTCATGTATTTATAATATTTCAATTGCTTTACACGATTTTTTGTTAATTATTTTATTTTATTTTCAGACCCATATCATTGATGATGAATGTGCAAGAACGGGTTTATGTAGTAACATGCAGGATAAAAGGCATGAAGTGCAATGAAATTAGAGAAAAGTTTGAGAGAAGGTTTCGTAAAACAGGCCCTAGAGACCAGGCTATTCGCGAATTAGTAAACAAATTTATGAGGACTGGATCTGTGCATGACGAGCGTAGATCTGGACGGCCAAGAAGGTCTCACGAAAGAATCGAATCTGTTCAAGAAGCATTCGAAGAGGATCCACAATTATCGATTCGGAGGGCATCCCACAGATTAGAAATTCCACAAACAACGGTTTACAGAATTCTACGTTATGATTTAAAGAAAAAGCCATACCACATTCAAGTGTTCCACAACTTACAAGAAGAAGATTATCCACGAAGAGCAACAATGTATGCCGAGCTTACAAATATATATATATATATATATTCATGTTTTAAAGGTGTTTTTTTTATAATTCATATTATTTCGCAAAATAGATGGTTACTTTAGAAACACCCTGTATAAGAATTTTATTTTCCGTGATGTTTTAAATAATAATAATAATAATTTTTTAATTACAAATATAAATATAAGACGGATGGAGTAGATCATGTATGCTACATGAAAGGCACTAAGCCTAAAATACGTGAACTAATGACCGAGATTTAGTGGGCGAGAGAGAGGTCCCTATTCCTGACAGTGTGTGTGTGTTTGTGTGCCGTTCTTAGTTCGTAATTTATCGAGAATTAATTTTATCTGGCAACAAGAATTTTCGTATCTTAGAATAAAAAGAAGTTAAAAATTAATTAACACTTTGTTTTCCCCAAGGTCTTGTATTTATTTTATTTTTCCTCACGGGTTTGTTTCATATATTTATTTCCTGTATTTATATGTGAAATTCATCCTGTATGTTGTATACATATATATAAAATCTGTATATATGAATAAAAATAACGAGATATGACGGAGTTGCTACATCTTTACCTGGCACCTGAACCGTGGTTCGCTACATCATCTGGCGCGGAGGACGGCCACCCGTCCAACTACTCCCCAAAGCCAATGTTGCTTAACTTCGTTGATCAACGGAGTTATGACATAGCCGTGGAGAGATGAAAAAAATACATTGAAGGAAGAAAACGTCACACATTACATATTTGTTCTGTTAAAAAAAGCAACATTTGTAACTGTAAAATAAAGATTTTACTTATGTTAAAAAATATGGGTTTTTTCCCGAAAAGAGAAAACTTTTACACAAAGTATTGGCTAAACTCAATTATGCAAAAAAAATTTACTACCTTTACTTGAACTAATCCACAGAGGAAATGTTCAAATCTTCTGAAGGCAGTATGTTCCACGTGTCACAGATCTTATAGACAATGTAGGCACTGTATATGAGCTTGAATAATCTCAATGAAATTAAGACGTAAAACAGTGAGCATTCGTTCCCTGACGAGATGTATTTCTGAACACACGAAAAGCCTTAGAATAATTTTTCTTTTTACTTGCTGGCTTCAGTATTTCTATATAGATGCTTCTTATTTATTATGTGTGATACAGAGAGAGAGAGAGAGAGAGATGGTTTATTTTTATTTGTCTTACAATGCATTGTCATTTTTTATAGCTGGAATATACTTCCGATATATATATATATATATATATATATATATATATATATATAGAGATATAGATATATAGAGAGAGAGAGAGATTTTTATTGTTTCATTTCTAAAGAAAAAATGTTTCGCATATGGCCGTTTATCTTATAAAATGATCAGTGAAAAACAAACTGGCGTGTATTGCGAGGAAAAGGTCTCTGGTGATATGAAATACAAAATACAAAATTCGAAATACAAAAATAAGTATTTTTTCTGTACAGTTTAACCTATCGGTTGTGGTATGGAAAATTAAGCTAACGATAAATAAAGTGGATTGTTAAGCCGTGTTTACTTAAGAAGGGAAAGTAAAAATATTTCTTTTCTCTACATTTGGCTTGCTGAGAACCTCAAAGCTGCGTTTTTTATCTTTTGTTGAGGTCCTTTGGTGATCGTACATGGAAAACGCATTTAAATGCACCCATATCCATTTTAAAGTTTGGCTTTGGTACATTCAAACACATCAATGCAGGTTTCACTGAATATAAAATTTCTTTTCTTTTTTTAGTTTTTATATAAATATTCAGTACAATGCTTATGATGCTTTCCGCGTGAGCACAGAAGTTATAAGAAATTTATAAATAACTAATTCATTTCATATTTTGTATGGGTTAGTAATTGAAGTCTGTTTTTTTATGATTTTGAAAACGTTGATATCAGATAAATATGCTGTATATAAAGATGGGGTAAGAATTATGAGCTTTGTGGTTTAATTATAATATTTTGTAATTAGTTCCTTGCTTTGTAAAAAGATTAAAAAATTATTAATTGGAATTCAGAAACTATATATATATATATATATATATATATATATATATATATATATATATATATATATATAAAGTCTTTTCATTTTCGTACAAGAGGTAGCTATATTGAAAACATTAAAAAATCTTCTGTACAAGTATCGATGGAATGCATGCTTGCGTGTCATTGTACTTCTGTATTTTAGGAGATTTGTTTCGTAAAAAGTTTAAAAAATTACTAATTTGAATTCAGAAACTATATATATATATATATATATATAATAGTACGCTTCCTCTAGCATATAAATATATATAACATCAATTGCTTCATTTTGAAACCTGTATTAAATCCGCAACATCGGCGAAAGTATTTAATAGAACTCAAGCTTTAAAGTATTAGGTTATTGCTGTTTGTGATCACCAAATATATGCAGTTGTTTTTTCTTGTTTCAGTTATATATATATATATATATATATAATATATATATATATATATATATCTGAAGAAGTTACGCTAATGTGACACATTGAATTCAATGTTACAATAACGTCTCGTTCAAATGCCGACTGACACATTTTATATGTAAAATTTAGCAGTGATAGGATTTCACTCAAGAATTGAATACTGTAAAAGTTGGGTTTGTAAGAGAAGACCTACTCTCTCCTTCACCAGTTCAATACCCCTCTAAAGAAACTTAGCTCCTTTCATTTGAGAATAAAGTTAGCGCCCCAATTTATACCTTTGGTGTGAAAATTAAAAATTTTCGAAATTGATTCTTTCTGATGCTCTTTCCTTTCTTGTTATTTTTATCTATTCAATAAAAATTAATTATGATAGTATTTACCCTTCGTTGTATATTTTTAAATTACACTTTCAAAATAACGGCGTAGTGCAAAGCAATAACGATGTGATTGTAAACCCGATTAAGTGTGAGTTTAGTGTTTTGAAAACGAAGTGAGTGTATTTATATATTTAACATAATGGTTATACGTTTTCTTATTTTTTATTTTGTGTAGTAGAAGATAAATTCATTTATTTTCAATATATTTAACGCTTTGACAATTATACGTTTCGTATATCTTATATTATTTTTAGTTTTAGTTTTTTGATCATTCCAAAGTATATTTCTTTGTCTGAATAAAGAGACTGCTGTTTTATTTAATTCGGAGAAAAAAGGATTGTCAAAAGTAAATAGACGGTATACATTCTAAGGTTTTAGTGAAAACGAATGGTAAATTGAGTATTAATCTAAGAAATATGTTAATGGAACGATTTCTTTTTGATAATTGGCATGATTTTTTCTTGTTTTCTTTTTTTTTCTGAACAACATTAAGGAGAAAGTCAATGTTGCTCTTAAAAACGGCTACTAGTGTGAATTAAAATAAATGGTGGTAGCTGCCAACTCTCCCTAATAAATAAAATTAAAATAAATGGTGGTATTCAGCAACTCTCCATAATATAAATAAAAATTTAAATAAATGGTGGTATTTAGGAACTCTCCGTAATATAAAAAAAAATAAAATAAATGGTGATATCTAGGAACTCACCCTAATAAGTTATACCTGTCGATCTTGGTTTTAGTAAATAAAAACACTATTTGGCAACTCGTGTGAATTAAAATAAATGGTGGTATCTAGCAACTCACCCTAATAATGTATACCTGAACAATTAAAATAAAAAGTGATATCTGGCAACTCAACCTACCTCTATATAAGACCCGCTTGACTTCGGAGCGGTCATAATGATGCGAACTGCGACTGAATAAACAACTCTCTCTCGTTGCGGCCATACTAATCAAAGTAACCATTAGGTTAGGTTTCCCTTTGGGGGGTAAGGACATCCCAGCTTCTCCCCCAAAGACATCCTCCGTCTCTCCTTTCTCTTCCTCTCTTAGGTTAAGGGAACCCCTTTGGGGGAGGTCATCCTCCCTTCTCCCCCCGAAGCTCCCTCCCCTCTCCCCTTTGGCTCCTTCTAAGCCAACTGGCTGATTAGGGGCCTATAAGAGAACGGCGGGTCTGCTGAAGTGTTAATATGCACTTGGCTCCTGCCAGGTGAACATCTCTCTCTTCCTTTCTCTCCTTCTCCTGTCTTTCTCTTGGGGGATAACGCCGCCTCCAAGTTTCGTGACCCCTTGTTGCACCTGTAGCATTCCCCCACCCCCTTCATTGTACAACCCTCCCCCCTTTGCAACATACCCCACCCCTTTTTTTCTAACATACCCCACCCCTTTGCAACTTACCCCACCCCCTTTTCTAACATACCCCCACCCCCTTTGCAACGTACCCCACCCTTTGCAACATACCCCACCTCATTTGCAACATTGATAATTATCTCTGCAACATTCTTGCACTCTCCGATTTTGCGCCCATACTACTGTGCCATTTCGCAATATATTGTTCAATAAAGATCATTGATGAGGTTAATTGAGAGAAGTTAAGTGGAGAACAAGTTAAATACAAAAAAGTTAAGAACCTTAATACTGAAGGAAATGCCGAATAGATACTACAGGATGTCTCATAAGTCGTGCACCATAGGCTAATTTGTAGACTTTAAGAAAGCCTCTGGTGCGCGACTTCTGAGACAACCTATAGAATGAAAAAAAGTTGTGAACTAATTTTTCACTAACAATAGAATAATAAGTTAATATTTACATGGATTTGTACAGTCAAATTATTGGAATTTGTAATGATTCTAGGATGCGAATGTTGGTTGGTTGGTTTACGATGCAGGTATCATTGGTTTTGAAAGGGAAGGGAACTAGAGTATACAGGAGCCGGTATTCTTTACTCTGAAATTTAGATTTGTTTCTTTAAAAGGACAATGAAGAGATTTTAAAAAAAGTGTTTAATATTTGTTTTTACATAAATACATTATCTTAGAACCAATTTTCAGCCTCCATGGGGTGGGCACAGTGCTTGAACTCGGGATCGAAAACATTCAAATCAATTACACATAAGAATTTATGAAGTTCACTTCCGGGAATAAGGTACCGCCCCAAACGTTAAGAATCCAGTCTTACCTTTCACGAAAGGTTTGGGGTACATTTCTACTTGAACGTCAAGTGTGACCAACGTCTCCATTTATACACCTCATAAACTGCTTCCATTCCTCTATCTTTCTCTATTTTTCGTTAATTTTTGTGCCACATTTATATATCAACTCACATATTTACTAATTACACTCTTCCATCTTCTTCCTCTAGTTCTCGCCCGTATGCACTCACTATAGTGGACCTTTTTCACACTTCTATCATCATTCATTCTCTTCACATCATCACACTAATGACTTTTCTACTCCATACATTTCCTACACATCATTTTTTTTATACAGTCCATGAGTTTTACATCAATTATGTTTCTTAACTTATTCATCTCAACTGCTCCCACTTCTGAGTGTAAAGCGCCATACCCAAAACAGGGTCTCACAGTTTTGGTACCGATAACCTTCAGGAAAACTTTTTCCTGCATCTGCACCAAAGCACGTTCTTCCTATCGGAGCTTTTATCGCGCCTATAACTTGTTTGCTCTACTTCACTTTACTTTCATCTTCCGATGCACTTAGTTGTAGCTTTTTGTCACTCAAATATCCCCAAAAATCTAAATTCTTTCACAGCCTCTAAACTTTCTGCATTCACCACTGACTCCTCTCTCAACAACAAAAACCTTGCTTTTATTTGCAGTTACGTTTTGAACTTATAAATATTATGTAAAATTACTTCTTATTTTAATATATAAATTTCTTTTAGTCACTGATGAAGGAAGTAGACCGTCCGAAACGTCTGGAATCACTCATTCAATGTTGTTTATAGTATTTACATTGTTTTTCTTTATTAAGACTCTGTTTCCGAAGAATGACTACTTAGCAGAAACTACAATAAAAAGATATAGCCGTCCAACACTTAACGTGGATGATATCTATGCCACATTAGATGATATTAATATTGAACATGTTTTTATGTATTTAAATAGCGTTTTTACCCTCATTTAAATTTAGTTTTGTATCCAAGGGGAAGAATGGTTACTGTGAGTGGGAAATTAAAAAGCAAAAATTGTTTTCTAGGGTGTATCGCAAACTTAATTTGTTTTGTCCATTTTTTTAGATATATTAGAAGGATAAGGGGAGATTGTTGTATCCACATCATTCCTTATAAAGACTGTCGTAGGTAAATACATTACGAAAACTATTGGTTTTGAAAGGA
Source organism: Bathynomus jamesi (assembly GCA_023014485.1). NCBI lineage: Eukaryota > Metazoa > Arthropoda > Malacostraca > Isopoda > Cirolanidae > Bathynomus > Bathynomus jamesi. The sequence goes on along the minus strand of JAJOZX010000004.1, from coordinate 2,712,368 downwards.
AGATTTGTTAACATAAGTACGAATTAAGTCACAGATTGATGCATTATAAGGCACAAATACGTTAAAAAATTTCCAAATTGGTTAGCAGGAATGTCAAAAATATTAATTCGCTGATTTGTTAATTTTAACTTGAATAAGCAAGCATATGGCTTTTACATTTTAAAATTTAATAGGGTGTTTAAACCTGTCAGATGCAGGATTCTGTGGGCGTACGTGGATTATTTTTAGTATTAAGATAATCCTTTCATATAACCTGGTTTTATTTTTACAAAGATTGCATCCTTATAACATTCTCTCTCTCTCTCTCTCTCTCTCTCTCTCTCCTCTCTCTCTCTCTCTCTATTATTTATATATATATAATGTGTACGCACGCAATTATGGACCTTAAAACACATACTTACAACAGTAATTAATGTTATATTAGTTTACACAGTGACAACACAGACAACGTAAACAAACTGTAATAGAGAATAGTTATGTGAAATAAATTTCCTTATGATGTAAAATATTAAACACTGAAAAAAAAAATACACGATACTAATTTCATTATCAAATTCCCAACACAGAGACTTCAAATTTCCACTCATAATATAACTGATTTATTTCGTGTAATCCTTAAGTTTGAATTGCTATAATTACAACTTTTCTATTTACTACAACAGGAAAGTTGTAATTACCTCATTTCCGGTTATTTTAAGGGATAATTATCTCTTATTATAGCTGTATCAATGCATAGAACGTTTATAAGTTACTGAACGGGTTAAATGTATTATTATGAACACCAATCAGAAGGTGGTGGAGATAGGGCGTTCAGTGCGGTATGTGTGTATGAGGGTGTGGGTGGGTGGGTGTTTGTGGTCACACAAACCCACGCGCACACACACACACACACACACACACGCACACTTACGTGTGGCCTTAGTAGCCTTGTGACTACTAAGGCCACTAAGGCGTCGATTGGCATCTCGTTCCAGTGCCGTATTATTATTATTATTATTATTATTATATTATTATTATTATTCAGGAAATGTATAGAGGGGTTACGACGAAAGTGAGGTGTAGTGTTGGTGTGACGGAGAGTTTTGGAGTTGGGGTTGGTCTGCATCAGGGGTCAGCACTGAGTCCATTCCTATTCAATGTGGTGTTGGATGTGTTGACTGAGGAGGTTAGAGGGGTTGCTCCTTGGTGCATGATGTATGCCGATGATGTAGTGTTGCGCCCAGAGACAAGACAGGAGGTAGAACAATAGCTAGAAAATTGGGGGGAGGCATTGGAAAGTAGAGTTATGAAAGTTAGTCGGAAGAAGACTGAATATCTGAGATGTAATGTACAACCGGATGAAGGAGGGGGAGTGATGTTAAACGGTGAACTGATCAAACGGGTAGATCGCTTTAAAAACTTGGGATCAACAATCGAGGCAGAGGGGGGAGCAGAGGGAGAGGTGAATCGTAGGATACAGTCGGGATGGAGGAGCTGGAGAGAGGTGTCGGGAGTTCTCTGTGATAGTAGGATGCCGGTGAAGCTGAAAGGGAAGCTCTTCAAAACAGTGGTTAGGCCAGCCATGTTGTACGGAATGGAGATGGTGCCAATGAAGAAGACTAGTGACAGAAAGATGGATGTGGCTGAAATGAAAATGTTGCGATGGATGTGCGGTGTAACTAGAAGGGATCGAATCAGAAACGAACGCATTAGAGGAACGGTGAAAGTAGTAGAGGCGTCAAGAAAAGTCCAAGAAGCCAAGACTGAGATGGTATGGGCACATGATGAGAAGAGAGGAGGATACGTGGGACGTAGGGTGCTGGAAATGGAGGTGTTGGGACGGAGAAGAAGAGGTAGACCGAAGACGAGGTGGAGGGATTGCGTGGCGGCAGACATCCGGGAGAAAAATTTGGACGAGAACATGGTGCGTTACAGAAGAGAATGGAGGAGACTCATCAAGAACAGCGACCCCATATAGAGATGGGATTTAAGCTGCAGAAGAAGATTATATAATAATAATAATAATAATTAATTTATTGTTCTTTGCTACATATATATATTAGGGCGGATCGAAAATGAGGTTTTTAAACTTTTTTTCGAAATTCAAATATGGCTAGTGCGGAAAATATGTGGGTGCTATAGATAATGACTGTGCATAAATATTAGTCCTGCGAAATTATATCTTCAGGTGCCACAAAGCCGTCGAAAGAAGTGAAATATAATGATTTTCTTATATTCTGCATTAGTACAATAACTGAAACTTACTTGTTATTATTATATATTAAGTGTTCCAATTACCAAAATAGTTACTGAATTACGCAGCTCTTAGTTTATTTAGATCAATGTTCTTTTGATTAATGATCTAAATAATCCAGAACTCACCACGAGGAGGTGGCTGCGTGTCGAGCTCCACCCATGCCCTCCCAACCACCCATCCTTGCGCATGTTTTTTTCTATTAACGTTTTATTTAAACTTTATATTCAGCTTTACTTTCGAATGATGGCATTTTTTTACGTGACTGAAGTGTTGATCTTATGAAGCCATCTCGCGCGTTCAATCCAAATACTTTTGATGATGCTTCAGTCACTAATTTTACCATTCTTTCTACTACTTGTGTATGACAAGGGAATTTCTCGAATGGAGGGGTACTCTTGTTTTCTATGAATTCTTCAATCTCATTTTCTGTCAGGTGTCTTGTCACAGGTGGTTCAGTGACAATGCATTTTTGTCAATTAATTAAATCAGTATAATCAGTAGCTTCAAATTGAATAACAGGTACTGTGAAACGCCTCACAACTTTTTCCTTGTTTGTTTGCCTTGCTTTCTTTATTCGCCTCCACGCTAATTCTCTTATGGCGCTGCGGTCATCATGAATCATTGATGCTAGAATATTTTCTGGATTTGCAAAAAATGCATATCTTTGTATGACAGGGTTTACAATATCCTTTACTTCGTCGTTCAGTGTTCTTGTTAGTTCAATAGTTTTGAAAACATGTTTTGAGCCATTGACAAAAGACGTACTTTGCTTAATAGAAAACCACATTGGGATGTAGACCTTCATTATAAAAGAAGCAATGTTCATGAGGTTCTCAGATGGACTTACAGTTGAAACGTATAGACGAAGCAAACGATTTGCTGTAGTCAGCCATCGTGAATGTACCATTTTGCCTGGACTACGATGAGCAAGATCTGGAGAGCAATATCCCTTTGTTATGGCCTGATGAATATCAATTAGATATTTTTGGTCGGTGCTAAGATCTTCACAGTCTACAGTTGGTTCCTCAGCATCAATCCTTTCAAACTCGACAATAGGAAGACTCTCACAGTTCTCTAATTCCCTGCCAATAGGACCGGTGAATCCGCGGGGGCCAGATGTTTTTCCATCCAGCTTTGCAACTAAATGGCGTAATGGCAATTCATTGGCATGGAGCTGGCACACTAAATGTTGAACTGGCTTCTTCAGCTTCAATTCTATAAGCCTTATAACGCCTCCCTTTTCTCCACTGTTGAATGCTGCACCATCGCATCCAATGGCAACAAGGTTTTCCAGGTTCATGTCATTATTTCCAATATACTCAAACATTCCTTTACATATTTCTTCAGCTGATCCAGAATTCACAGAATAATGGCCCAAATAATCTGAACCAGGTTCTCTCACTAAAGTGATATGTTCTTCTGTTACCTTCTTCTGATATACTTTGGACTCTTTTTTTTCTTGGAAGAGTGTAGAATCTTTTCGACCATCAAAATAGATTCCTCTGATTGGGACCTGATTTTGATCTTTCATAATTTCTGATCTCTTCTTTTGTCTTTCTCTTCTGATTTTACTCCTATCCACTACTTCAGATGTATTGTCAATAGAAACTTCTCCAATATCTTGCAATACTGCACTAACAATGAATGCTGCAGCTCGATCTGAAACTGCAGTCCTGTCACAAGCAGTAGCCACTGAAGGTAGATTTGTAGTTTTCCTTTTCTTGAATAATTGTTCTTCAGGTTGTTCGAGCTTTCTCTTCGAGCTAACTGGCTCTGGAAATGTATCGTCTGATATTTCGCCAGATTCACTTTCACTATTTGATGTCGATGATGATAATTCAACATTTGTATCCTGCAATTTCTCCTGTGAAGATTCTTTGGTGAGCCTCACAGCTTCTTTTTGCTTTCTTAGCAACGTAGATGCTTTTTTCTTTGAGAGTGTAATATCTACTCTATCAATAAACAGTTTTCTTTCACTCCTTTGATCTAAGAGGAACGTCACTTCTTCCTTTGGAACCGTTTTTTCTTTGGGACAAGAACATTGTGTTAGTACTTTGCACTTGCACGCTGCAATGTCAAAAAGTTTCGTGTGTGCTTCTTTTTTGAACATATCAATCTTTGCTTTGTAAGCTTCAGAATTTTTTTTGCTTTGGTATGGCTTCATAATGACACGATACTTTTCGTGGTAGCTTCTGAACATTGTTTCAATTCGCCTGTCTGACAGAATTGGGACGGAAGCACTTTCCCAAATTGTTTTCAGTTTATCAACAACTTGTTCTAATATTTGAGATATTGAAGGATCTTTATTAGTATTCTGTTTCAAATCGTTTCTTACAAACAAGTAATATTTAAAAACTCCTTCGTATGTAGGAAGATTCCTGTGCCACAAATCTTCCCCCATACCAAACATGGGGCACTCAGTTGAGGCCCTGGTTGATTTTGCACAAACTCGAGACATTTTGAAAGTATACAAATCTGAAAAAGAAAGAGCTAATATCAATTATACGTTAATTTCAGTTAATAGTACATGGCAAACTTAGGGCAACACAATACAGAAATGCAAAATATATAAGAAATATAGTTTAGACTATCTGAGTAACGCCAACAACAGAACACCCACCTGCTACGAGAGCGACAGCTACACTGAACCGAGGTACTCACGTGACAGCTGAGTGAGCTGACTATAGAAAACTGTTTTTAGAGAATAGAAACTTTTTTTAAAGGTTGACTGAGCTATTTTTATACAAGTGTGAATAAATTCTTGTCTATTGTGCATCGTGGACTCTTCTGTAATTATTGGTTAAAATCTGCTTTTTTCAATTTTTTTCAATATTGAAGGTCATTGTGGCACCTGAAGATATTAATGTTATGATTTTAAATTTATACCAGCTTATTTTCTCACTACTCCACACATTTTCCACACTAGCCAATTTGAAAATTCGAAAAATGAGTTTTTCACTCCGCCCTAATATACTGTATATGTTACAGTCAAAGTGTGTAACCAGCCATTTCGCGTAATGGCTGAAACTTTTAGTCATTTCGCGAAATGGCTGTTTCACTTCGTCATTTCGCGAAATGACTAAAATCTTCAGCCATTACGCGAAATGGCTGGTTACACAATTTGACTGTAACATATGTAAGGCATACAATACATGTACTCTTTATTAGTAGCAGTACTACATATATTACTAAAATATTAGAAAGTATCACTGTAAAAATTTTGGGAATTTTTTGTTTAAAGTGTTTACAATTTTCTTGATTTAAAGGCATTTTAATGAATGGTCAACAATTTACAGTGCTTTTGTAAGACGACAAAAGTTCGAGATGGATTATCTGTTAGTTTTATGTCGTAGGTGTCGTCCTAACCTTTCCCTAAGTGAAGTGTATTAATGTAAATATTTCAACTACCATTCTAATTATGCATCTTTTGAAAGATTGCGCAAAGTATAGTTATCATACAATTATTTTATGAATCGAAGATGACGCAGTTTTTTTAACCGCGGACCTTTTTCAGTTCACATTTTCAGACCTATAGTTTATTCACTTTTAAAACTGGTTGTCAGAAGTATAGTGTATGAATTTTTAAAATACTATTTATTTTTGCATTCAATGTAACTATTATAATGAAACATTTTGAGAGTTCTATGGTGTGTGTGGTGTGTGTGTGTGTGTGGTGTGTGTTGTGTTTATTCTAAAACGTATGCTCAAATTCGATCGGCTCACCTACCTGTTTGGGCGGTTTCCGGGCAGTTTTCTAATTTAGTAAAACAATCATTATTCAATACTTGTCACGAAGTTAATATTATATATAATCTGCTTTTATACGGTTCACATGACGCTGACTGCCTTATTAAACGTTTAAAAATTGAAGATAAACTTGCTAATATTTCTCCGTTTTGGTTTCCATTAGTTAGAATTATCATGAGAATTGCAAATCAGATTAAATATGAAAGTCCAATTAAGTGCATAAAGAGGGGTACAGAATGAATGAAAGTGAGTCTGTGCAGTCGTGAGGAGACGTAGACAATGAAAATCAGAGAAGGGGAAGGGGAACTAGTTTGGGGTAGGCCAAGCAAACTCTTAAAATGCAAAATAGCCACACGAACGCAACTATGAAAACTTATTGGACATAACAGTCACGTTTTCATCAAATTCGTTGGTCTCACTGATTTCAAAATATTCAACAATCTGTATTTAAAAAAAATAAAAAAAATAAACTAAATCTTTCCTTTTCGTTACGCTCAATTAAGTTCGTATTTATTTGCATTATATGGGGCTTTTATACGAATGAAAGGTGAATTTATGGTTTCAGGTGAATTTGCATATATATATATATATATATATATATATATATACATTTAACTACATTTAACTGCCCCAAGGGGGCACCTCCCGCTTGCCGTAACATTATATACATTTAACTGCAAACACGCAGTATAATTAACGTAAAGAACGACGCTTGTATAGGAGATATTCCGCGCAAGATGAGAGAGAGAGAGAACGAAAGAAATGAAAAAATGAGGTAACCACCCGGGAATCGAACCCGGGATCTTCCGATTGCCGGTCAGATATGATAACCATTACACCATGGGCCTCACTCATTCAAATGCCGTAATTCTTCTACATACGCGCAGAAACCAATGCCCCAAGAGGGCACCTCCCGCATGCCGTAACATTATATACATTTAACTGCAAACACGCAGTATAATTAACGTAAAGAACGACGCTTGTATAGGAGATATTCCGCGCAAGATGAGAGAGAGAGAACGAAACAAATGAAAAAAATGAGGTAACCACCCGGGAATCGAACCCGGGATCTTCCGATTGCCGGTCAGATATGATAACCATTACACCATGGGCCTCACTCATTCAAATGCCGTAATTCTTCTACATACGCGCAGAAACCAATGCCCCAAGGGGGCACCTCCCGCATGGTGTAATGGTTATCATATCTGACCGGCAATCAGAAGATCCCGGGTTCGATCCCCGGGTGGTTACCTCATTTTTCATTTGTTTCGTTCTCTCTCTCTCATCTTGCGCGGAATATCTCCTATACAAGCGTCGTTCTTTACGTTAATTATACTGCGTGTTTGCAGTTAAATGTATATAATGTTACGGCATGCGGGAGGTGCCCCCTTGGGGCATTGGTTTCTGCGCGTATGTTGAAGAATTACGGCATTTGAATGAGTGATGCCCATGGTGTAATGGTTATCATATCTGACCGGCAATCGGAAGATCCCGGGTTCGATTCCAGGGTGGTTACCTCATTTTTTCATTTGTTTCATTCTCTCTCTCTCATCTTGCGCGGAATATCTCCTATACAAGCGTCGTTCTTTACGTTAATTATACTGCGTGTTTGCAGTTAAATGTATATAATGTTACGGCATGCGGGAGGTGCCCCTTGGGGCATTGGTTTCTGCGCGTATGTAGAAGAATTACGGCATTTGAATGAGTGAGGCCCATGGTGTAATAGGGTGTGTCAATTTGGGAGGTGAAAATTAATTTTTGCCAATTCCTTCACTGAGGGGTTTTAAAAATATGTTTTTGGATGTGAAGAATTCAAATCTGCTATTATTTTTGTGATTGCTCAACACTTAGCTTGGTAAATCTACGTTTGATTAAAAAGCACATAAATTGCTCTCGGAAAACAACATTTATTAATTTTAGCTTCTCAAAATGTCAGGTAATGCTATAAAAATTTTAGTTTCTCTGCATAAAACATATCCTAGTAATCATAAAACATATCCTTGTAATCATAAAACAACATTAGAAAGTAATGACATCAGTAAAAAAAAATATTTAAACAACAAGTTTCATCAAGTCTTGCTTTGATTCGTTCTTAGACATCAGCCGCCGACTTGCTTCTTGGCCTCTGATATAGCCCTCACGTTTCTCATGTGTATACACCCTGCCTGCTGCCTCTGTGACTTGTTTCACACACCTCTTTATTGACTGAGCATGACAGGGCCACTGTGGAACTTGCATAGGCTTGTCAAAGAACTTCTTTACTTCCGCTGTAGTCAGTTTACATGTCAAAGGAGGTTCAAATACCCGTCAGACCAGTCTGTCAGCTCCAACACGGAAGAAGCACTGGGGTTGATGGAAGTTGTCTTCCTGGGACGTACAGAAAGATCTCCAAGTGTGGTGTCATCATCTCCACCCCTCATGTCAACAATCTTTTGGACACCAGCTCTCCTCTCCTCACTGTCATCTGAGCACAAGAGTGTCTGGATTATCATTTCGCTGAATGCATACCATGCTGAGCGCTTGATGGTTGGCAAAACAGCATCCACTACAGCCTTCTTTTGCAGCCTAACTAGACGCAGCTGAAACAAGATGTGGCGTGGGCCTTCCACCCAAGAGTGTTTTACTTTGATGTTGAACCAACAGGGGTAGTAAACACCAACAATGTATTCCACTATCAGTCTTAAGTTGTTGAGGGTTTTGCCTTTAAGGCCATGTTTTGAAACCCATATGCGACAAAGCCTGTTTGCTGTTGTCAACCACCTTGAATGGCTCACTGGACCAATTTCAAGAAGGGCCAGATCTGTGGGAAGTTCTCCTGTCCTTATGGCCTGTGTGATCCTATACCCGTAGGCTTGATCAGTAGAGAGATCCTTTACGACATTGTCACTCAGTGAAGTAAGAGGCTCTCCAATTGAGAGTTTGGTGAATGAAGGATCAATTTCAAGTTCGGTTGCAGTGTCTAGCATCTTGCCAATGTTACCTGTCCACTTGTTGTTAGACAAGGTCTTCCCTTCCAGTGCTGCGATCAAGTGTCGCAGGGGTAACTCGTTAGTGTGGAGGGCACAAACCAACCAGATCAGCTTACGGCAAAGCTTGACCTCTACCCAATGCATGGAACCACCCTCCCAGCCAGTGTTAACATTTGTAGAATCACCTCCAATGGCCTGCAGGCTTTTATCAATGCCCTTCTTCTTCATGAAATCTACAAGATTATCAGCAATAACTTCAGCAGGTTTTTTTTTCGTTGAGCCTTTCTCAGGAGTGAAGTGGTAGAGATATCTTCCACCTGGCTCACTGCACACAGAATAATGCTCTTCTTTGATGATGCTGGGGAACTGACGATCTGAATTGTCTGCTTTCAACATAACTTTAGTTGTATCTTGACGGCCGTCAAAGAAGATGCAGTCAATTTCACTCTTCTTACAAAGATCATCAAATTCCTGATCCAGGGATCTCATAACTTTTTCTTGGGCCCTCTTGACTTTATTGTGATCAACTACAAGTCTCTTGTCTTCTTCAGTGATCAAGCCAGCATCCATAAAGGCAGCAGTGGTGATGGCAGCTGTGGCACGCAGGCCAACACCATATCTGATGCTATGCATAGCAACATTAGGTATTTCTAATGTGTTGTACTCTGGCTTTTTATTGGAAGTTGAAGACGTGCTTGGTATTTCTAATGTCACTTCATAACTTCCATCCTTTCCATCTTGAGCATCAGCTATTTGTTCTTCATTTTCATCATCAGAGAAAATTATTTCATTTAATGGCATTGAAACATCCTGCTTACTTGTCTGCTTATATTCAGCAAGCCTTCTTCTTTCGTCTTCTTGCCGCTTCTGCTTTTTGACTTGTCTGTTGTGCTCAGGTTGATCTGGCAAGCCAATCTGATGTGGTCCAATAGAACCAGACTTGTCTCTCTGACCTTTAATGAAAGCAAGTTCCTTCACAGGGATCTTCATCTCCCTAGGGCATGTACAGTTAATGTGAGTTTCGTTTTGCAACCAGCATCTGCAAGGCAGCCAAATTCAGAGCAGAGAACAATTTTACACTTGCAACTGAGGATGTCAAAAAGCTTGTCAAGTTTTGCAATGAAAGCCTCTTTGACATGTAGCTTTCCTCTCCCAAGAGATATGTTTTTGGCCTGCTCCCAGCTCTCTTCGATCTTGTTTAAGATTGTGACTCGTGAATTTACAACGGGGGCTACAAAAGAACTGTTTGCTCGTTCCCACTTTTCAAGCACTTTAGGGTAAATGTCCTTTGCAAGACTGGCTGCTGGGTAGTTTCTCACATCCTCACCACTTTGTTCTCTTAGCAGTAGCCCATATTTCAGAACGTCTCGCAGAGTTGGGAGTTCAGAGGGCAACAACCCTCTACCAGTTCCAATTAGGTTGCTCATATGTGTGAATGTCCCCAGTCTTGTCCTCCTTTTAGAAGCCATTGTAGGTCAATTCCCACTGGTTAGGATGGTAGCACTGACGGACAAGTAATCTTCAGCACACTGATGAATATGTTTCAACCTGTGAAATAAGCAAAAACAGCAGTGCATTATATATACAGCATATATAATTATTAATACAGGGTGTCCCAGAATTAACTATCTATTTCAATGAAATCGGACAAATTTAATAAAAACTGACATAATTTTGTGTTTATTACTAAATTATGATACAAAAACAAATAGATTTATAAATCATAAGTCAAAACTTTATTGAGAAGTTTCAACATGTGCACCGTCTGTATCTCTGCAAATTTCAAATCTATCCTCAGCGCTGCGAAACACATTTTGAAGCATTTCAGGTGTTATCTCCCGCACTGCCAACTGGATGCGTTCTTTAAGTTCAGCTAAACTATTGATCTTTTGGCGATAAACCTTTGTTTTTAAGAAACCCCATGCAAAGAAATCCAGGGGTGTCAAATCCGGAGAACGCGGAGGCCAAGGTCGAGGTCCTCCACGTCCAATCCACCGATTCGGAAGGCGTCTGTTGAGGTATTCTCGAACAATTAGAGTATAATGACATGGTGCTCCATCTTGCTGAAACACAACATTATCAAGAATGCCATCATCAAGAAGCTGTGGTTCGAGAAACTGCTGAAGCATATCAAGGTAGACGGTACCTGTTACAGTTGCTCCCGCAAAGAAGAATGGGCCATAAATTTTGGATTTGGTCATTCCAAGCCACACGTTAACTTTTGGAGAGTCTCTTTGCCATTCTGACTTCAGACGGTCTTTCATTGTTAAATAATTTGTCCGATTTCATTGAAATAGATAGTTAATTCTGGGACACCCTGTATAATAATTATTATATAATTCCACAAAAAAGTAAAAAAGTCACTATTTTTATGTAGCTTCTTACCAAGCAAAACTAAATTATATTAAATTAACAAAAATATCTTTAGAATTCCTAAGTCATGCTGCAACTTTTTAGCACCCCTCATATTTGGAATTTGAAAGTTGAAAAATTCGACACACCCTAATGGTGTAATGGTTATCATATCTGACCGGCAATCGGAAGATCCCGGGTTCGATTCCCGGGTGGTTACCTCATTTTTTCATTTGTTTCGTTCTCTCTCTCTCATCTTGCGCGGAATATCTCCTATACAAGCGTCGTTCTTTACGTTGATAATATATATATATTAGGGTGCATCAAACGCCCCATGAAAATTTTAAATTGATATCACACTACTGGCCGGCACATATGTCTTGCTCCTCATTGTGGTGAATACAAAATAAACAATTTTTTCCTTTTTATTAAATTTTCACATTCCCATTTTTTAATAGAAAATTTAAAAAAGACAAAAATTAACAAAATTAGCAAACATTTACAAAGCAAAAGCAAACTATGAAACAAGCAAAATGGGCAGAATCCTGTTTAAAGCATGCATTTATCACTAAACAACACCTTAAGTTAAGCTGTCAGGAGCCATTTTAATTTTTTCAAATTTTTGTTTTTCTCTCATATTGCCAATTTTTTCACGATTTTCCTCAACTACTTGCAATGTATCTTGGTAGAGGGTTTCTTTCTTAGAAGACTTTAAATAATCACTGGCCAATTTGACACCTCGTTCGGCAGAATCATTAACAACCTTTAGATTGCAGACTTTTTCCTGACATTGCTTGTAGGATGGATTGATCGCCCAATTTTCAGGGTTCTCCTGCAAGAAAGTAGGGTTGCATTGGAGTGTCTTGAAAAATACCCATGACCCATCATTGACAAAGGAAGATAGATCTTGAGAGTTTGCATGCAGGGCATCAAGCGATGGAAATATTGGCTTACCAAATCCAGCCCCATGCCTTTGGAATGAATGTGTTTTTGAGCTATGTATCATTTTTACCTGTATTAACGGAAGTTGTATCAAAACACATTGTGGCAACATTTTCTGTGCACTTCCATTGCTTCAGTAGTTGATATGTTGCATCTCCGATACTTCGTGCCTCGCCCGATTGCAGCTTTGGAACACCAAGCAGTTTTACTGTTCCATTTCCTGAAAGTTCAGAAAAATAGCAATGCAGCAATGTGTATTTTAGATGATTCTCTTTACTATTATTTTGTTTAGTACTAATATACACTTTCAGTAATTTTACTTTAATAGCAAGCCATATTGGTTACTGAACATTGCTGTGCAATTTGCATGTTAAAATTTTTATGGACAAGAATTTGAAGGTTTAAATTACCTGAAAATAGTACTGGGAGACGTTCTTCTTCATGGTGTTTGTTGTTCAGCGTTCTCATCAGCTTTCCATCCCAGTGAACGGTTCCAATGTCTGATGGTTGCCATAAACCTCGGATTTTTTCTGCCATTTCCTTTACATTGGCTGCAGCTGCTCGAGATGCTGATGCATATGACAAACTAAGTTTGTCAGTGTCTCCTCCACAGGCTTGCACAAATGCAGATATTATACCTACAGCAGCAGTTGGAGTAACTCCATGGGCCCTTGCCGCCACAGAAGTAACTCTCTTGTCTTTCAGGATATCATAGGGAATGAAAATGTCTTCACCAGTTTTTTTCACTCTTTTGTGCATTCGTTTTAGCTACAAATCAAACTCCTCTCTATCAGAACCACTGTCTTGATCTTCATTGTTGTGTTTTGTTCCAGTGACAGTGTCAGTATCTGATTCATAATCATCTGTTGCCCAACTTGTGCTAGGCTGGTCTACTTTTTGCTTTTGATAGTATTCATTTCTTTTGGCCATTCTCTCATTCCGTTTTATTGCAGATATAGCATTTTTCTTGTCCAAAGAGCCAAATGATGCTGTTCTATCAGACATCATGCTTTTGAGAAAAACTTTATCTTCCTCATTTGTAATAGTTTCCATGGCATTCTTTGGCCATAGAGGCATAGTCTTATCAAGTTTTTCCCGAAATTCGTTTATCTTTCTCATGTTGTTATCGCTCTCTCTTTTGTCGATTTGAATTTTTCGTAGGTTATTCACTTCGTCATGCAATCTCATTATATGCTCGGCAATCTTTTTTTCACTTACATGTTGTATGCCGCCCTTTATATAAAATGGAACAACTTGTGCTGCAACTTCCTTTGCAGCTTGATAGAGAACTTTCTTGAAATAACCAGTGGATCTATCGAATTTGATCTTTTTATAAGAGAAGGAGCGATATACTTGCCCATAGGTGGGCAGGCGGGAACCTTTTATAATTTCGTCCATTTCTGTTGGCAGAGTACCAAGCAGAAACTGGCATAAGTCTTGTCTACCACGCACATTCATGAAAAACAATCTGTAACGAAGCAAGTATTTTTAAATAGTGTGTTTCTAAAATAGTATATTTCTAAATAGTGTGTTAAATAAATAGCCTGATAGTGCATACTACAAGAATAGATGATTGATACTGTTTAAATCCATAGTATTGAAAACGTTCACTGTGTAAACAACTTTGTTGTTGCTCACTTTATCGTGAAAAAGGAGAATTTCTCAAAAAAAATTAATTTTCAATTAAAAAGTGGGAATGTGAAAATTTAAAAAATTGACCAAAAATTGGCACCATAGGTCTTAACTACACAAGAAGCAACAGCTCAGAACTGGCCAGCAAAATCCACATCAGTTGGGGCGTTTGATGCACCCTAATATATATATATATATATATATATATATGTGTGTGTGTGTGTGTGTGTGTGTGTATATATGTATAGTACAGTACAGTATATGTATGAATCTGAATGTTAAGAAGCGTGAAAAAAAATTATAATCAATTCACGTGCATCACAAGTATTTACATATTTTTTCCTTACATTTCCAAATTCATTATACAGTACTCATATAATCGTCACTTCTTTTCTTCTCATTTCGTCTTGTTTTTAACGACCTTCACTTATAGATTTTATTTATAGGGTTATAGGGGCCTATTTACTTTCTGAATGTTGAGAATCTGCCTTAAGTAATTTCCCACTTTTCCCAAAGTACTTTGGCTACGTCTTGGTCACGTCGCAATACCACTTCCCGTTAGATCAGCGAGGTTAAGTGGCATTGGCTCTGTTCAGTAGCTCAGTGGGTGATTATTCTCTGCGTTTAAGTGATATGGCGGCTCGTGGTTCGGATCCCTCGTAAAGCTAATTGTACGTCCCCTCCGTCACATGACGTTTGCCGATACGAAGGAAATTAAATAACCTGAACATTATTATTCTAAAAGTACTTACCCAATGCCCATCATTAGAGCCTTTCACTCAGTTATTATTTCAGATAACAAGAATCAGAAAAGCAGCACGAATGCCTTTATCCAAACTTTGGAGACCATCTTTAATCATAAATATCTAAAAAGGTGAGAATACGCCTATTCTTTCGTTTATATCTTCAAACACCAGTATTTCTCTAAATAAACTAAATGTAGTCAAATTGAAATAGTTCATACTCAAATAATTAAACTATATTAATATAATGAAAAAAAAAAAATATATATATATATATATATATATATATATATATATATATCAGACATGGGGTAATAGTAATAGGTAATAGTAATAGTAATAAACTATTACAGGATTTTTCTAGTAATAGTAATCGATCATAAATTTTTGGTTGTAATAGTAATAGAAGGCAAAGTAATAGATAATAGTCTATTACTTTTCTATTACAGTAGCAATGGACAAATTGTGTGAACAAAGAACTGAAAAAATGAATTAAATCTACTCTAAACTAAAATAAACATGTATGTGAAATTGTGAACTAATATTGTGACAAATGTTTCTTTCAATAAAGTAAAATTTATCAAGACGTACAGTCTCTGAAATTGTAATGATTTGATTGAAACAAATATTTATCAACACACTGCTTCTAATTGCATTTAAATAAACATAAAGATCCTTTTCAAATGAGTGAAGTACCACACATACAAAAGTAATAGTAATAGTAGTAGTATGCCCTCATTTGGGGAGACAGACATGGATCAATTTGAAAATTTCCCCCTCACCGTCCTTCATGAGGATCCTTTACCGTCCTTCATGACGGTCCCTCCTTTATAAGGTGTCTTTCATGGTCTTTCTAAAAAAAAAATTTTAATTAAATTTTAAAAAATTATATTTAAAAAGAAAAAAAAGATTTGTCTTCACCTTCCTTCAAAAAAAAAAAAAGATTCATCCTCGCCTTCCTTCATGAGTAAAAATCCTACTGTGGAATCTTTCATGAGACAAACAAGAACAAACATGCAAAAACAAGCAAACAAACGCTGGAAGCATTTGTGCAGAAGATCCATTTCTGGAACACCAGCCTTCTGCTTATATATAATGTGTATATATCAGGTCATCCCATAAGTAATGTCGTTTCTTACGATAGATTAAGTTTAAACTAGTCCTACTCGATTTAAGCATAAATTTTCCAAAGGTTATATCTAAGAGGAGATTTATCGTGTTTCGCTACATACTTTACAGACCTTGACCAGTGAAGACGTGTGTTTTGCGTGATGTGAACCCCTCATAAACATGGCGGTATCAGAAGAGCATATCAGGCATATGATGCTTTACGAGTTCAAAAAAGGGAATAGTGCTACTGAAGCAACGCGAAACATTCAGAAAGTTTATGGCAACGATATTCTGCATGTGAGAAAATGTCAAAGATGGTTTCAAAAGTTTAGGAATGGTGACTGCTGTTTGACAGATGCAGCACGCTTTGGACGCCCTGCTAAGTTTGATGATGAGCTGCTGTTAGCCGCACTTGAAGAAGACTGTTCAACAACTGTCGAAGAATTGGCCCAGAAACTCAATTCATCCTATCCACAATCCATCGACATTTGCAACAACTCGGGAAAGTGCCTAAGTTAGGAAAATGGGTGCCACATGAATTGTCGGTCGACAATCTCAGGATGCGGGTAAACATTAGCACAACTCTTCATTTCCGTGAACTCCAAGATCCGTTTTTGCACCGTTTAGTGACTGGTGATGAAAAGTGGATACTGTACCAGAATGTTAAGCGCCATCGACAGTGGGTTTGTGCCGGAGAACCAGCGACACCACAGCCAAGACCAAATCTTCACCCTCGGAAGGTGTTGCTTAGTGTTTGGTGGGATAAAGGTGGTGTAATACACTTTGAAACCTTACCACACAACCAAACAATCACCGTTCAAGTCTACTGTCAACAACTGGATCGATTGAACACTGCACTAAAAGAAAAGAGACCTTCTTTGGTTAATCGGAAAGGAATCGTGTTCCACCACGACAAAGCACGTCCTCATACCGCTCGGATCACTTCTGCAAAAATTGAGGAGCTTGGGTGGGAAAGACTTCCACATCCTCCATATTCTCCAGATCTTGCGCCTACAGATTATCATCTCTTCAGGAGTCTGCAAAACTATCTTGACGAGAAACAGTATACTTCTTTAGATGACCTGCACACCAGTCTTTGTACGTTTTTTGCCTCAAAACCGCCTGAATTTTATAAATATGGCATTGAAAAGCTTGTAGGATGATGGTAGAGTGTCATTGATTCCGATGGAAAATATATACTAGATTAAAAAGTTTCAGTTGAGTATTTTTGTCCTTCAAATTCCGATCTAAAAAACGACATTACTTATGGGATGACCTGATATTTTATGTATAAGAACTGTAGTGTAAGACAAACACCAATGATTTCTTTTCCGCCGTCCATAATGTCATCTTTTTGGCTTAATGTATTAATAATAATACCACACAAAATAAAATTAGAATAAATACGTTCAACTCAAACAAATTTTGCCTTGTTCTAATATTTTGTATTACGAAATAGATCCAGAAACTATTAAATAAATTCATTTTAATTTCATTTTATCTAATTTAAGGGGAGATTGACATATTTCATTCCATGCGTATAGTAACGTGATAACAATCATCATGAACAACAAATATATATACAGTATATATATATATATATATATATATATTATATATCAGCCCTTTTCAAAAGGCTTGGATGACTAGAAGGTGGTACATGTTTATTAGTCAGACGTTTTGGAAATTCGATTTCCATCATCAATGCTGAAAAGTAAAAAAAATCAAAAGTGTACAAATATAGTAAGAGATTTTATACCATAATATTTGTACAGTCCTATGATAATAATTTAAAGTTAAAATTATATAAAATGTATAGAGGTAAGCACTGTAGTCGTCGAAAGTAGGTTTTGTACTCATTGATTGATTGATTATGTTTAATGGTGTACCAATCCAGTGTGTTATTAACCCCAGGGTCTTGTACTAAGGATGTATAGAGATTTGAGGGTGATGAGGTCGTTTGATTGGTATGCTGAATTGATAATTTTGAAATTGGTGGGAGCAGTGGGTGATTGTGGAGGTGTCAAGATCTCTTATTGATGATTTCGTTGGGTAGAAATGGTACGGTGTTCGTCCATTCTTGTTTGATGTTGGCGAATGGTGCTGCCAATATAGCTCGTATTGCAGTGAGTACCAATGAAACAGTAGATATTGATGAACAAGGGGCTGGTTTTTTTTTATTTATGGTTGAGATACGAGTTAATGCTATTATTATTATTGGTGGCTACAAATTGATGACTAAATTGAGGGTAAAGTCGGTTGAGTAGGTGGCGAAGTTCTGATTGTATTTTGTAACTAATATAGTCATAGTTGGGGCAAAGAAAAGTAATGCATATCATTTTTAACAGTGGGGCCTTTAAGAGGGGCTGATAAATGTTTTGAGAAAGTTTCTAGTTAGAGAATGTAGTAAATGTTTTGGGAAAGAATTGTTAATGCAGAAACTGTGAACGAATTTTGTTTCGTAGTGGAAGGATAAGTCGGAGCAACAAAGTTGATAAGTACGATGGATTAAGATTTTAATACTGTTAATTTTATATAGTAAGGGGGAGTGTCTTCAGTAGTTTGTATCTAGGTCTGTATATGTAGGTTTTCGATATATGGAAGTGCTGAATTTATTATTTTGTTTTGTTATTGTTATATCTAAAAAGGATAAGGTGTTGTTAGGTTCGTTTTCTTTAGTGAATTTGATGAATTGATGCTGAGAATTTTGATAGTCAATAAAAAGGGGGTCGTGGTTAGCAGTGTGAAAGAGTAGAAAGGTGTCATCGACATATCTTTTATATAAGTGTGTTTGTAATGGGTGGGGTAATGGAGTAGCCATTATTTTCGTGATAACAGAGAATGATGTTAGCTAGTGTGGCTCTTAGGGTGATCCCCTGGCTATTGAATAGGTTTGTTGGTAAAGTTGAAAAGAAGTAGGTGTCTGAAGTGGCAAGGGTTAGCAGTTTGGTAAATTCTTGACTCGTTAGGTTGAGGTCTGTGTTCTGATAATGGAAAATAAATTGTTGGTGCAGATGTCGATGGTTTCTCTAATTGGCACGTTGTTGTAGAGGAATACTCTGTCAAAGCTGTGCATATGGAGATTGTTTAAATTGTTCAACGTCAGTAATTCTTTGACGAATTCGTAGGAAATAGAGATGGAATATTCATTCTGCATTAGGGGCTGTTGGATTTGGGGGAATTAGGAATTTTGCTAGGTGGAAATTATGGGTGATGTATGCAAAAAGGATAGGTCTAATTGGTAAATTTGGTATGTGTATTTTAGGGAGGCCATATAGAGTGTCTGGGGAAGTGACGGTAGTGTGTATTTGGTCGTAATCATCCTCCGGAATTTTATTTTGATCATATAATTTTTGAGAGACTTAACTGTGCATTTCTCAGGGTTGTTGTAGCAGTCAAATTTGAAGTCTTCAAAAAGAAGATTAGATGCTTGTCTCAGTACAATACCATATGAGCCGGGAGTGTACATGATTATGTATTGCAGAGAGTGCAAGAAAACATCTCGTCCCTTCAAGTGAGTGCAACATATCATATTCATCTGAGTGCACAGAATCAAAATTTACAGGTGATCTCGAATGAACAGTTCGTTTATTTCAACTATGCCCCGTTGATTTTATATATATATATATATATATATATATATATATACCGGTATATATATATGTGTATATATATATATGATACACACAGACCGTGCATGGAACAAGAACTCTTCTGGGATAATTAAATCCCCTATAGTCCGAATAAGTAATGGTAAATGACAAATACCATAGTTTTTCTTTTTCATGATGCTAGCCCGACGTGGGCAACGGGTCACTCACAAAGAGGTCCCATAAATATAGCTTCCCTCACCAGCTATCTGCAAAGCAGACAGGATCCAGCTTTGGGACATAGATCTAGGGTTTAAAGCAGCCTAGTCCTGCTACATTAAGAACCTCAATATAAGCAAAAGACTCGCTGCCTTCACGTCAGATTGAATACATCAAAGAAAAAGGGGTAACTATTATATTTTAGCCATAAAACCAAAACTTAAACCTCAACTGGCAGAATTGAGCGTCCACTTTTCAAGGCACATAACATGTTATGTGCCTTGAAAAGTGGACGCTCAATAACATGTTATGTGCCTTGAAAAGTGGACGCTCAATTCTGCCAGTTGAGGTTTAAGTTTTGGTTTTTGGCTAAAATATAATAGTTACCCCTTTTTCTTTGATGTATTCAATCTGACGTGAAGACAGCGAGTCTTTTGCTTATATTAAGGTTCTAAATGTAGTAGGGCTAGGCTGCTTTAAACCCTAGATACATGTCCCAAAGCTAGATCCTGTCTGCTTTGCAGATAGCTGGTGAGGGAAGCTATATTTATGGGACCTCTTTGCGAGTGGGTGCTACTGTAGTATGCGGTCTACCTACGATTGGTTAGGTTTAATCATGATATTTTCGTTAAAACTAACGAAAATATCATGACTAAACCTAACCAATCGTCAAGGGCGATTGACAATGGGATGTAAACAAACAATTAGTAAACAAGATAAGAAGCTATAATTAAAAGGTAAACCGCCGAATCGTAGGTCGACCGCATACTACAGTAGCACCTTGCGAGTGACCCGTTGCCCACGTTGGGCTAGCATCATGAAAAAGAAAAACTATGGTATTTGTCATTTACCATTACTTATTCGGACTATAGTGGATTTAATTATTCCAGAAGAATTCCTTTTTCCATGCACGGTCTGTGTGTATCATAAAAAACTCAGGGGACCATTCTGAGTTCATTCCCATATATATATATATATATATATATATATATAATCATGCGGGTTGCTTCTACAGAGCTTCAATTTAATATTTAGGAGAAATCCAATGACAAGGAGAAATGTAAATGCTATGAAAAGTCTTCTTTAATGCGCAACGTTTCGAGCAAATACGCTCATCTTCAGGCTGTATGATAACAATGTGAAATTAAAATCAATAATTGAATGAAAAACCAGACAAAGAAAATTTCTATAACCTATTCATAAAGGCAAACTTTAAAAGACTGAAAAAAGAGGGTTAAATTCTAAGTTATACAGTTTACATTTAAAATTAAGAAGCTATTTTTAAATACATATAGTAAATGTGAAATTAATACACTGGAAAAATTAACAATAGTACACTGGAATAATGAAACTAACTAACCTTTCACTGCAATTTCCGAGGCTAGACTGATTTAAGCACAAAACGAGAAAACATAAGATAAGATAAGATAAGATAAGATGGTGAGGGCGATTGGGGAAGGGGGGATTATAAGGAATTGGGGAAGGAGGAGGGATTATAAAAAGTTTAAAGGGACGGCTGATGAGTCAACATTTAACGTAGGGGTCAAAGTTTTAATGTAAAGCGATTCCAAAATTCTAAGTGAGTTGGGACAAGTATTACAACCAAGAATTTTAAAATTGTCTAAAGTGACATCAGTTTTACATTTGATACTGTGTTCCCGAATGCTAGAAACTTCTTTAGTTTTTAAAATTTTACCTGTTCGGCCACTTATTCCCATATGCGAATAAAATCTAGCCCTGAGAGAGCGAACAGTGCTGCCAATGTAATTCCCAAGGAGACACCTAGGGCAGGTAAATAAATATACAACACCGCTACGCAACGAGTCAGGGTTCGATCCTTCGCTGAGAAAAAGCTACCTAAAGACGTTTTTTAATAAATATGATGCGGAAATCAGTATGATAAAAAAATTTCCTTAACAACTTTGTAAATTTAAGCTTAAATTCCTTATTCAAAGGACCCATTTCAGGTACCAAGAAATATTTTATATTTCGGCACTGTAATACAAGGAAGTTGAGGGCTATAAACATTATTTAAGAAGGATCTAATTAGTTTATCTACATATTGAACAGGAAAACTATTATTGGTAAAGTATGATCTTAGATTATTAAATTCATCATTAAGTAAGGTAAAACTAGAGGTCAAATTATATCCTCTGAACAGGAGAGTTTTAATACAAGACATCTTATAGTTGAAATCAGTAAAACTAAAAAAATTCATGCCCAAACCAGTGAAAGTGGGTTTCCTGTAAACTGATGTAGTAATAGAATCACCGTTTTTCGAAATTAAAAGATCTAAAAAGGGAAGGGAGCCATTTTTCTCAGTTTCCATTGTATACGTTATATTGGGGTGCAAAGAATTTAGGAAGTTAAAGAATTGTTGCGCTTGTACCGCATTCAAAGACAGCTATCGAATCATCAACGAAGCGTCGATAGAAAATTGGCTTGAGATGAGTTGGAGATTGACTAAAAATTACACTTTCTAAATGAGTCATAAAAAAATCAGCTGCTAACGGTCCGACAGGTGATCCCATCCCTACACCATCAATTTGTTGGTAAACCTTATTGTTGAAAGTAAAATAGCATTGTTTAAAGACCAATTCTAAAAGTTCCTTAAAATGAGACAATGAAAAACCATGAAAAATATCAACCTAGTTTGGGCATGAATTTTTTTAGTTTTACTGATTTCAACTATAAGATGTCTTGTATTAAAACTCTCCTGTTCAGAGGATATAATTTGACCTCTAGTTTTACCTTACTTAATGATGAATTTAATAATCTAAGATCATACTTTACCAATAATAGTTTTCCTGTTCAATATGTAGATAAACTAATTAGATCCTTCTTAAATAATGTTTATAGCCCTCAACTTCCTTGTATTACAGTGCCGAAGGATATAAAATATTTCTTGGTACCTGAAATGGGTCCTTTGAATAAGGAATTTAAGCTTAAATTTACAAAGTTGTTAAGGAAATTTTTTTATCATACTGATTTCCGCATCATATTTATTAATAAAACGTCTTTAGGTAGCTTTTCTCAGCGAAGGATCGAACCCCTGACTCGTTGCGTAGCGGTGTTGTATATTTATTTACCTGCCCTAGGTGTCTCCTTGGGAATTACATTAGCAGCACTGTTCGCCTCTCAGGGCTAGATTTTATTCGCATATGGGAATAAGTGGCTGAACAGGTAAAATTTTAAAAACTAAAGAAGTTTCTAGCATTCGGGAACACAGTATCAAATGTAAAACTGATGTCACTTTAGACAATTTTAAAATTCTTGGTTGTAATACTTGTCCCAACTCACTTAGAATTTTGGAATCGCTTTACATTAAAACTTTGACCCCTACGTTAAATGTTGACTCATCAGCCGTCCCTTTAAACTTTTTATAATCCCTCCTCCTTCCCCAATTCCTTATAATCCCCCCTTCCCCAATCGCCCTCACCATCTTATCTTATCTTATCTTATCTTATCTTATCTTTGTTTTCTCGTTTTGTGCTTAAATCAGTCTAGCCTCGGAAATTGCAGTGAAAGGTTAGTTAGTTTCATTATTCCAGTGTACTATTGTTAATTTTTCCAGTGTATTAATTTCACATTTACTATATGTATTTAAAAATAGCTTCTTAATTTTAAATGTAAATCTGTATAACTTAGAATTTAACCCTCTTTTTTCAGTCTTTTAAAGTTTGCCTTTGTGAATAGGTTATAGAAATTTTCTTTGTCTGGTTTTTCATTCAATTATTGATTTTAATTTCACATTGTTATCATACAGCCTGAAGATGAGCGTATTTGCTCGAAACGTTGCGCATTAAAGAAGACTTTTCATGGCATTTACATTTCTCCTTGTCATTGGATTTCTCCTAAATATTAAATTGAAGCTCTGTAGAAGCAACCCGCATGATTATATATACTCAAGGTATGGACAAGATGGCCTTAGGGCTTATCGCCATGTTTGGAAGACTTCACGAAAGTTTCTCAAGTCAAAACTGGACTGTTATTTTCTTGAAATGTGTCGGACCTGCAGGGTTTTCCCGAAATTTGTTTACTTCAAACTCTACCGTGACAATCTATATGACTGAATTTTATCAATCGTCCCTGGAATATTTATTAAATAATGAAATTAATTATAAAATCAAAATTTCGGACTCGCATAATAAGTCTCTTGGGCATTATATAACTACTCTTAAAAATACCTTTTCGTTGTTGGACTATTTATTAATAATTTCTCTTGTACAACGTGAACTAGAAAAATTTCACTCTACCATCTTGGAAACACATGAACGTAAGTTAAAGGCTTTGGGAATGAATTCACCAAATTTTTTCAATTCAGATAAGGTAATTTCGAATCTTTCTAGTTACACACTCTCCCCTCGGGAAAAGTTTTTACTGTCACTTGGTTTGCAATTTAAGCTTCCGTTGTTCCAAATATATAAGCCTTCGTTTTTTCTTTACTTTGAAAAATTTTTTAATGGCTTGAAAAATGTTCCCCATGTGGGTGATTTCAATAATTTCAAATGTCAGTTCTCAAATTTAACTCAAGAATTTTTTCATAAACTTAGAAATCTTAAATTTCAATCTTTCATATTTAAGAAGAGTGATTTGCAGTGTATTAAGAATTTGGCAAAGAACCAGGAGATTGTCGTGACTAGACCGGACAAGGGTAACGGAGTGGTTATTTTGAATAAATCGGACTACATAAACAAAACTAATGAAATCCTAAGTGATCTTACTAAATTCAAACAAATTCTTGAACCTGTCAATAAAGTCATTGTAAGGTTAGAAGACCAGGTTAATAGATTTCTGTCACGACTAAAGTCCTTAAAGATAATAAAAAACGATACTTACTCTCAGTTGTTCGCATCTGGTGCTAATCTTGCTCAATTATACTGTTTGCCTAAAATCCATAAAGTTGGAACACCTCTCCGTCCTATTTTAGCTTCGTATAACTTACCCACCTTTCAATTGGCAAAATTTGTTGTTAGTCTCCTGTCACCCTTTGCGAAAAATGCTTACACTATAAATAACTCGTTTGAATTCCAAAAAGACTTTCTTGGTGAGAACTTCGATTCAAAAAAGTTTTTTGTCAGTTTTGATGTAAAGTCGCTTTTCACAAATGTACCTGTATCTGAAACTATTGCCATTATTTTAGATAGGGTTTTTAGCTCGGTTGATATTTTTCATGGTTTTTCATTGTCTCATTTTAAGGAACTTTTAGAATTGGTCTTTAAACAATGCTATTTTACTTTCAACAATAAGGTTTACCAACAAATTGATGGTGTAGGGATGGGATCACCTGTCGGACCGTTAGCAGCTGATTTTTTTATGACTCATTTAGAAAGTGTAATTTTTAGTCAATCTCCAACTCATCTCAAGCCAATTTTCTATCGACGCTTCGTTGATGATTCGATAGCTGTCTTTGATGATGCGGTACAAGCGCAACAATTCTTTAACTTCCTAAATTCTTTGCACCCCAATATAACGTATACAATGGAAACTGAGAAAAATGGCTCCCTTCCCTTTTTAGATCTTTTAATTTCGAAAAACGGTGATTCTATTACTACATCAGTTTACAGGAAACCCACTTTCACTGGTTTGGGCATGAATTTTTTTAGTTTTACTGATTTCAACTATAAGATGTCTTGTATTAAAACTCTCCTGTTCAGAGGATATAATTTGACCTCTAGTTTTACCTTACTTAATGATGAATTTAATAATCTAAGATCATACTTTACCAATAATAGTTTTCCTGTTCAATATGTAGATAAACTAATTAGATCCTTCTTAAATAATGTTTATAGCCCTCAACTTCCTTGTATTACAGTGCCGAAGGATATAAAATATTTCTTGGTACCTGAAATGGGTCCTTTGAATAAGGAATTTAAGCTTAAATTTACAAAGTTGTTAAGGAAATTTTTTTATCATACTGATTTCCGCATCATATTTATTAATAAAACGTCTTTAGGTAGCTTTTTCTCAGCGAAGGATCGAACCCCTGACTCGTTGCGTAGCGGTGTTGTATATTTATTTACCTGCCCTAGGTGTCTCCTTGGGAATTACATTGGCAGCACTGTTCGCTCTCTCAGGGCTAGATTTTATTCGCATATGGGAATAAGTGGCCGAACAGGTAAAATTTTAAAAACTAAAGAAGTTTCTAGCATTCGGGAACACAGTATCAAATGTAAAACTGATGTCACTTTAGACAATTTTAAAATTCTTGGTTGTAATACTTGTCCCAACTCACTTAGAATTTTGGAATCGCTTTACATTAAAACTTTGACCCCTACGTTAAATGTTGACTCATCAGCCGTCCCTTTAAACTTTTTATAATCCCTCCTCCTTCCCCAATTCCTTATAATCCCCCCTTCCCCAATCGCCCTCACCATCTTATCTTATCTTATCTTATCTTATGTTTTCTCGTTTTGTGCTTAAATCAGTCTAGCCTCGGAAATTGCAGTGAAAGGTTAGTTAGTTTCATTATTCCAGTGTACTATTGTTAATTTTTCCAGTGTATTAATTTCACATTTACTATATGTATTTAAAAATAGCTTCTTAATTTTAAATGTAAATCTGTATAACTTAGAATTTAACCCTCTTTTTTCAGTCTTTTAAAGTTTGCCTTTATGAATAGGTTATAGAAATTTTCTTTGTCTGGTTTTTCATTCAATTATTGATTTTAATTTCACATTGTTATCATACAGCCTGAAGATGAGCGTATTTGCTCGAAACGTTGCGCATTAAAGAAGACTTTTCATGGCATTTACATTTCTCCTTGTCATTGGATTTCTCCTAATATTATTATATTATATATATATATATATATATATATATATGTGTGTGTGTGTGTGTGTGTGTGTGTGTGTGTGTGTGTACTTAAAAACTTAATTGTTGGACTACGATAGACTATTGCATTACGGAAAACCTAGGCCAGTTTACATAGACGTCGCAATCCTAGCCTATTGAATGGGATTTACAAACTTTGATAGACTTAAGAAATGTTAAACCTCGTGAACTTTAATACCCATGTGTAATTGTGTATGGAAAAATTAGTTTTATCCTATTAAAAATAGATTATACATTCTAAGATAAGTTTTCAATCCAGCATGATCTAAGGCCACTGGTCCTATTCAATAATTAGTATCTAAACCATCTGTAGATACATTAATCTAAACAAAAGGCTATACGTAGATTATATTCGCAATACAAAACTATAGCTCTAAACTGAGCCCTTAATAATTTAATTAGTGGGGTAGACCTATTTTGTACAGCTTCAAAATTATGAAGAACCATTTTGAAGGACTGTAATCCAATCATAGCCTTAGACTCAACTATTATACAGTGGCCAAAAACCCTGAAAGTTGCCTTACCTATAGAATCGAATGCTAATGATAGTTGAATAAGTAACTAAATGTGTGTTTGTGTGTGTGTGTGTGTGTGTGTGGTAAAATTTGTTAACATCTACTTATTTTCTCAACTGACTTTGTGAAAGTGTTTGTTCCACTCTCTGGACCCGTGAATAGAAAAATTTCATGTCAACATCTGTCGTCACGAGTATATGAATTATTGTCCAGCAAGAAACAGTCTTTCATCTATTGAAGATATCAAAAGCTATACGTCTTGCGGCATGTATATTGTAATAATAATAATGAGGATTTTATATACCTATAATCTATAATTATTTTAGGCTTCAATTCAATTTATTTTCTGGTGTGTTAACAAATGAAACTCAGAAAACGCAGATTTGCCATGCCTAGCTACAGAATGTTAACAGCAATAGTAAGATTCCTTAAATATATATATATATACACCTTACCTTACCTTATGAACCTTATGTTGTTTCGTGGCGTTGGTTTCTCTTCACACGGAGGTCAAGCTGGTGGCCCGCCTCTAGGTCTGGCCTGGTGGAGGAGCGAGTTGCTTTCTTGCGCTCTCCACCGTACATAGCCAGGCACGCCGGCTCATCTGGTACTGTCCTGAGCCAGGCATCCAGTTTTCTTAAAGACTTCAACTTTGAGCCCCGTTACGTTTCTGAGGTCCTTAGGAAGCTGGTTGAAAAGTCTTGGCCCCCTGACAACCAAGCTATTTTCCTTCAGGGTTGAGGAGGTCCCTTGTCGTGCCTTTAATTTGGGAACACTACACATTTTGCCTTTCCTATTTTCCAGTGTTGTTTGAATGGTAATTGGGTTTAGTTTTAGGTTTGGTACCAGTTTTTCGATCATTTTCCATATGTAGATAATGATGTACCTCTCTCTTCTTCTTTCCAGTGAGTACAGATTTAGTTTACGTAGTCTTTCCCAGTAGTTGAGTTCTTTACAGCCATCAATCTTGGCTGTGAAATGCCTTTGCGTTTCTTCTAGTTTATTAGTTTCTTCCTTTTTATATGGGGACGTCAAAACTGAGCAGTATTCAAGTTTTGGTATAATCAGTGTTTTTAGCAGGGAATCATTACTGTCCTGTCCCTTCTCTTGAACGTTCTTAGACGTTCAAGAGAAGGGACAGGACAGTAATGATTCCCCTGCTAAAAACACTGATTATACCATTTTGTTGTTTCCTTTCCTTCGTGGTTTTATTCATCATAAATATTTTTCACGTGTTACCCTTCGTGAAATAATTTTCATATATATATATATATATATATATATATATATATATATATATATATATATATTATATATATATAATATATATTATAATATATATATATATATATATATATTAAAGAATAGGAGGATTAGAAGGTGATACATGTTTATTAGTCAGACGTTTCAGAAATTCGATTTCCATCATCATTGCTAAAAAGTAAAAAATAAAAAGTGTACAAATATAGTAAGAGATTTTATACCAAAATATGTGTACAGTCCTATGATAATAATTTAAAGTTAAAATTATATAAAATGTATAGAGGTAAGAACTGTATTCGTCGAAAGTAGGTTTTGTACTCATTGACTGATTGATTATGTTTAATGGTGTACCAATCCAGTGTGTTATTAACCCCAGGGTTTTGTACTAAGGATGTATAGAGATTTGATGGTGCTGAGGTCGTTTAATTGGTATGCTGAATTGATAATTTTGAAATTGGTGGGAGCAGTGGGTGATTGTGGAGGTGTCAAGATCTCTTATTGATGATTTCGTTGGGTAGAAATGACACGATGTTCGTCCACTCTTGTTTGATGTTGGCGAATGGTGCTGCCAATATACAGGAGCTCGTATTGCAGTGAGTACCAATGAAACAGCAGATATTGATGAACAAGTGGCTGGATTTTTTTTGTTTATGGTTGAGATACGAGTTAATGCTATTATTATTGATGGCTACAAATTGGACTAAATTGAGGGTAAAGTGGGTTGAGTAGGTGGCGAGGTTCTGATTGTATTTTGTAACTAATATAGTCGTAGTAGGGTGAAGAAAAGTAATGTATATCATTTTTAACAGTGGGGCCTTTAAGGGGGGCTGATAAATGTTGTTGAGAAAATTTCTAGTTAGAGAATGTAGTAAATGTTTTGGGAAAGAATTGTTAATGCAGAAACTGTGAACGAATTCAATTTCGTAGTGGAAGGATAAGTCGGAGCAACAAAGTTGATAAGTACGATGGATTAAGATCTTAATGCTGTTAATTTTATATAGTAAAGGGGTGTGACTTAAGTAGTTTGTATCTAGGTCTGTATATGTAGGTTTTCGATATATGGAAGTGCTGAATTTATTATTCTGTTTTGTTATTGTTATATCTAAAAAGGGTAAGGTGTTGTTAGGTTCGTTTTCTTAGTGAACTTGATGAAGTGATGCTGGGAATTGAGATAGTTAATAAAAAGGGGGTGGTGGTTAGCAGTGTGAAAAAGTAGAAAGGTGTCATCGACATATCTTTTATATAAGTGTGTTTGTAATGGGTGGGGTAATGGAGTAGCCATTATTTTCGTGATAACAGAGAATGATGTTAGCTAGTGTGGCTCTTAGGGTGATCCCCTGGCTATTGAATAGGTTTGTTGGTAAAGTTGTAAATAAGTAGGTGTCTGAAGTGGCAAGGGTTAGCAGTTTGGTAAATTCTTGATTCGTTAGGTTGAGGTCTGTGTTCTGATAATGGAAAATAAATTGTTGGTGCAGATGTCGATGGTTTCTCTAATTGGCACGTTGTTGTAGAGGAAGACTGTGTCAAAGCTGTGCATATGGAGATTGTTTAAATTGTTCAACGTCAGTATTTCTTTGACGAATTTGTAGGAAATGTGGATGGTATATTGATTCTGCATTAGGGTTTAGGGTGGATTTGGGGGAATTAGGAATTTTGCTAGGTGGAAATTATGGTTGATGTAGACACAAAAGGATAGGCCTAATGAGTAAATTTGGT